>JAGFZM010000004.1:1147692-1173504 GCA_017657215.1 Limnothrissa miodon | reverse complement strand
TGTGTGTGTGTGTGTGTGTGTGTGTGTGTGTGTGTGTGTGTGTGTGTATAGCTCTACAGCAATAACTGAGGAGATTTTCTTTGTTCTGTTCTATGAAAAGGTGTTTTGTGAGTTAGGGCTGATGTCCAGTCAGAGGGCAAATGCCTGATGAGCAAGATTCAGAGATAAACTCCTTCGCCTTTGATGTCTGGTAAAACGTAAAGGTCAGATCATCTAATTGCTGCAAGACTGTTCCTAATTTGCTTTAAGAAATTGTTTTGAATGTGAGGTAACCTTTCATGGACTAAGATCTTCCCCTTTTCATTGCTATCGTACTTGATTGGTTCGTTGTCTTTTTAACACAAAATGACATTTAGGGAGTCAAATTCAGTTAGCCAGAACAAAAGGACTCTTTGGCAGATGATTATTTATCTAACATGTATAAATTTTATTACCTTTTCATTGGCTAAAAGACACAGGGTTGTATTTTTGTTCCAGTGTGCCCATAAGAGCCTTGAAAGAGTAACCTTATAGGAGCTTTAGTTAAGTTGTTGTTTCTGCAGGCTGAGAATAAAGACATTTGTAACCTGTTGAGGACTGCAGGAATCTTTACAGTTGCTATTGAAGAGACTTCTGGTTATGTAAGTGGACTTGTAATGCCTGTCTAATAACTATACTGTAAGAGTGACTTATAACATAATTTTGTTAGTTTGTTAAAAAAAAGATGATCCCTCAAATAGTAGCCAGCTATTTGTTTTGGGATCATCTTCAAATTAATTTTGCCATAGTCGTTGAAAGGCGATGAATAGTGAATAGGCAAACTAATTTAAGTTTATTTTGAATAGGCAAACTAATTTAAGCTAATTTTTACTTTCGTTATTCATGATGGCCTTCTGGTGCTTGTTTTGCTAATTTGACCTTCTTTGATGTCTCTGCATTTATCCGCATTGTAAATTAGCAAAACACACAGCACCCAGTAGGGGTGGGAATCACGGACCGGCAACTAAGTAGAATTTGAGAATTGAATGCTTTAATTCACGGTTATCGCATCCCTTAGACATTATCCATTCCTCTTCTCAATGCATTTTTTTTTTGTCCATGGTCAATTTTTTTTTTCTCAATACAAAGTAGAAATGATAAAAGCATGGTTTACCTTTCTAATACGTTGCTAAAATCACCTTATTAGTAAAGGCTATATTATTCACCTATGTGCTAATATTCAAAAAATGTCTAGACTTCCTTCTAAACTGTATGGAGATGATAAGACAATTTCCAATTGGAGCTGGATACACAGGAACTGTATATGCAGAATCAACAATAGCAATGATATTAATGAAATCCTACCAATTCCCACTCCTAACACATAGTGACTACACAGTGTGGTGAAGCACACACTAGTCTGGAGCAGTGGGCTGTCTGCGACAGTGGCAGGGGTGTGGGGTGCCTTGCTCAAGGGCACTTCAGCCTTAGTGATACTGGTCGAGGATACTGGACTGAAGCCGTTACACACACACACACACACACACACACACCTTTGGCCCGTGGCATGCCAGTCATGAACGCATGTGTATGCATTACAGCTGTGTTGCTTTGATTTTGAAAGAAAAGCATGGCATTTTATTTACATATGGACGCACGTATCTATCTGCACAGCAATGAGTAATTCTGAGACCCATACACCACGATTTATACATTTACATAAATATCTACAGAATATTTGCACAATATTTATTCTACTTCTGTTTACCAGTACCAGCTTATCACAACGTGTTGTACTGTTTTTTAAAGTTTGTTTGTTGGTTCAGCCTTACAACCAGCTCAGATTTTTTATTTGGTCCTCTGTAAAAATGAATCCCTGCTCTTTTATTTTCTGAGTTTGATTCTGGTGTTTTGCCTCTTAAAATAGTCAAGTGTTGAGAGGGGGGTGGGGGGGTAGTGTTTATAAGCCTTATAACTTGGTGGGGAAAATGTGCCATTCTTGGCTGTTCCATGTGGCAGGCTGCCCTTGTCACCTGCTATGGCAGTTCTCACATCCTGTTCCGTGTCTTCCTGCCACCACTTGTGCTGTTCTGCCCTTTCGTGTCGCCTGTGATCCTGTCCATCCTTTTCCTGTTCCCTCTACTCTCCTCTCTTCCGTGCTGGCTTCAGGTGGTCAACAGAGCCATTACAACCCCCCCCCCCCAACACATGCACACATACAGACACACACACACTACACACATGAACAGACACACAGTGACAGCCAGGTGCTGATGAGAGTCTTCCTGTTACAGAGGATTGTTTTTTTTTTTTCTCCCACCCCCCTTGCCTGTGTGAGCATAGGGTTGGTCATAGGCTTACAATTCCTGTAAGGTGCTTTGAGACAATGGGCCATTGTTAATGGCATAATGCAAGCACTATTTGAATAGAGCTTGTCACAGTCACTCAAAAAAAAGAAAAAGTAATGGTCACATCAGTGCACAATGCATTACAGGATTGCACCTAAAACAACAAAGGTAGATTGCGGTAGCTTATTGGCTACTTTATAGCCAGTGTATGGAAATGGCCTTGCATTAGCACCTGGGTGTAGGTTTTTAAAGTTTTGTGTCCACCTTATTAAAGGGCAGATGAATGGTAGAAGAATGGTACTCAGTGGGATGAGAATAATTATAGATTGTACGGGGAAATGGTATATTATTTTATTTTTCTTTGGGGAAATATTTTATTTCATATTTATTATCGGAGTTGTGTATTAATTATTGGTGGTGAGGCATCACCATGACGACGGGACATTGTAATCAGCAAGAACAAGACTGCTAAGTGATGTAGAAAAAGCATATTGCAGCTTTCTTGTTCTGCTCTGCATGACCCCATCAAAAGTGTCATTGAGCAAGATACTGAACCTTAAATTGCCTCCGTTGAGCAGGTCGGCACCTTGCATGGCAGCCCCCATCACTGCTTAGTGTGTGTGCAAATGGGGGGGAAATGAGGAGCACATTGTGAAGCGCTTCGAGTGCTTAGAGGAATAGAAAAGCGCTGTGTGAGTTCAGTCCATTGACAGTCTGAGTGATTCAGTGCCCTCATTTCTGAAGCTTTAATAGATATCTTGAAAGCTCTTCATGAATGTGTCACCCAACCATGGCGATGTTTGTGACATCCGTTACGACAGGCTCTGTTGAAATCAGGTGACACACAAAATTCCTCTAATCCGTTTCATGACATCTCCTGTAAATAAAAAATACACCGACTGTGAATCCCCACTTACCGCTTCACTGTGGCAAGCAACAATTTTGAAAGCAAAAAAAACCCTGAAACGTTTAAATAAATAAATAAATTTAATTTTAAATAAAAAAAAGAGTGGTGGACTCTTTGAACTGAGCTGTTTATTAGGGAGTTGGAAATTAAAATGACCTCCAGTGTACACATTGAGGAATGTACAGAAGGACATTGATTTTCTGAAGCCGGAATTGTGTCTGAACATAATCATATTTTAATTGCGGTCAGAAGTCATATCATCAATTTGATGTAATTTAAGCCAAAGCCCTGGAGTACCCTCTACATTGTTCAGCCCTTACTTAAAACTCACCTTAGAACCTATGTGTGTGTGTGTGTGTGTGTGTGTGTGTGTGTGTGTGTGCTGGAGGTGTTTTAGCCTTGGCTTCTCCACCCCCCGCTGTTCATCCTCATTCACTCACTCGCCCTGTGCCACCCTGACGAGTCGTGTTGTGTGTGTGGTTTTTGGTGTTGCTTTTGGTGTTGCCGTTGGTGTTGCTTTTTGTGTTGGCTTTGGTGTTGCCGTTGTTATTATTGTGTTGTCGTGTTGTCACTGATCACATACAGAATTATACAAGATAAAAAATGTATAGAATTATAAGACATAAGCTGAGGGTGTGTGTGATTCAACTCCAGAGCTCATCCATTTAGAACTCTGATGCTATGAGCACACTATTCTTTATTTCTTCTACATCAGTTGTATTTCTGAGAACTGTGTAACAGAATAAGTGGGTGACTAAAGAAATCTGATGCCAATGTAAGTACAGGGATGTCAGTTAACTACAGCCCCTGATTGTTAAGAAACCTTTCAAGTCTCGCTGATGTCATCCCCCTGAATGTAGATAATGGATGGCCGCTGAGTGTGTGTGTGGGTTTGTTAGATATGGATTGTCAGGTATTGGTAGCTTATTATGAGCTAAAAGTAAAAGCGTGTGTGAGGAGTGCGTGTCTGTCGACAGCCTTCAGTGGTGAATGTGGAGTCCAATCACAGGTTGTCCGTAGAGCCGGTACTCAGAAAGTCAGAAAGTTCTGGAATCGACGTGTTCAGTCATGTGCCAATTTAAACAGTTTGCCCTTCCTATGAATTTGTAACTGTTGTTGTAACATATTGTAATTAAATAGTCATTGTTTTGACATGCCTTTCTTGCCATGACGTAGCCTTGGATGTTCTAACATTAAAATTGCTGTTGCTCCAAGGTTCCTCAGTGCAGCATGTTTGTGTTACCTAGGGGAACTGTGTGTGTGTGTGTGTGTGTGTGTTTGTATCTGTTAGAGTGCATAATGTGTTTTAGTGCGTGTGTGTGAGTTTGTTATATGGATTGTGAGGTATTGGTAGCTTATTATTTTTAAAAACCTTGTGCCAAGTGTGGCTCAATTGATTGTGTGTGTGTGTGTGTGTGTGTGTGTGTGTGTGTGCTGTGTTTGCTAGGTATTGGTAGCTGGAGGTGTGTTTTTTTTTTTATTTATTTTTTTTCCCCCTAAGGCCACACCAATAAAATTAGTTGGTTCTCGGATTCGCCGCTTGAAAAAAAAAGCAAAATGAAATAAAAATAAAATTGAATTCGAACTCACACGAACACAAAAAACACCGTGGCTGATTGCTAATACTACTGAAAAAAAGCATGCTGCGTTCACGTGACGTGAAAAACCAATCAAATCGCGCCTTTCACTTCAGAGCGCAAGAGACATGATATGAGGAAAGATGCCGGTGGATCCCGCTAGGCCAGTGTTTACAATTATTAGAATATTTGATCAGAATAGAAAAACATTTGACAAGTGCATTGAAATTAAAGAGGATGAGAACTTTGCGCAGTTGTACTCACGGTGCCGAGAGCAGTCTGCTTGTGGAGGTGAGTTTGATATTTAATTGATTGAGAGGCGAAAAAAACCCATTCAAAGTGTTTCGCCATGAAAATCAATCAATCAATCAATAAATGAATAGCATGTGCCTACACACTCACATCCTCGCGCGCGCACACACACGCTTCTCTTTCTCATGCAAAAAAATAGTCTCTTTTCTAGATTCACGTGACTGCACATTGATGAATATTCATCTCTGTTGCGCTGATCACGAAGTTTTAGTCACTACCTAATTGTTGGTGAAGCAATGCGATTTTGACGTTCTAATGCCCTGTGATGAACTGTGACAAAATGAGTTTGAACGTAAGCTACAGCAGCCTAGACGTAGTCTACATTATATGTCATACCTCAATTCCACAGCCAGCTTGTTTGGTGCTTAGATTCACAAACTCTTAAATAAATGACAAACCGTCAAACCTTTACATAACATAGAATGCCAGAATTATGAATTTGTACAATGCCTAAAACCTGCATGACAAAAAGTGTGCAGTGAGGTGTGAAAGTTAAGTTTATAAATTAGGCCACATTTAGTTTTTCCTTAACACATGAGTAAATGTCTTTAATGAACATTAACTGTGAATGTGCTAATTTAGCTTCAGATCATTTTTTTATTTTATTTTTATTTCGATCGCTCGCTCCATATTTTTCCTGAAAAAAATCCGAGAACCAACTAATTTTATTGGTGTGGCCTAAACCTTGTTATATGAAAGTGTGGCGAAATGGAGTGTGTGTGTCTGTGCGTATGTGTGTGTTCACCGCCCTCACTCACAGACCTGCCTCAGCAGTCTTGCTCTCTCTCTCTCTCTCTCTCTCTCTCTCTCTCTCTGTGTGTGATGATTTCCAGAGCCTGCTCCTAAGACGGTCATTATCAGGTTGCTCCTGCAATGCAGCTCTAGCTGTGGAGTGTGTGGGGAATAGATGAAGGGATGAGAGAAGGGAAGGGGAAGAAAAAAGAATAAAAGAGTGGAGGAGGGAAATGGTCTGACACAGAGGGAGGGCAGAGGTGAATGTGTTTGTTGGGGAGTAAGTGGGGGGTGGGGGTGGTGGGGGCAGGCCAGATTTGTTTATCTACTCCACTCGCAGCAAATCTCTTGTTTGCTCTGGCGGGAGTGGAAGGTCCGCTATGCAGAACTGTTTTGGATTGTTTGTGAGACGGCCTGCTGTGTGTCGAGTGTCCTCTAATTAAGGTGTAAATACCGCCACGCTTCGCCCCCATTTAAGCCCCTGCAGTTACAGAAATAGCACCGCCAAGACGGGGACTGATTGGAAGTCAAGGCCGGACCACATGAAGGATGCCAGACATAGATCTTTGTCTGTGGTCACTGCCCAAAGTGGGTTTAGACTTTCGACAGGCACTTTAGGCTGCCGACCACCACCGGACAAGTTTAGAGAACAGGAAGGGCGACTTTGCTTTGCTTGAAATAAAATGATATGAAATGCATTTTCACCAGTGTTTATCATTCATTTATTTATTTTAGCCCCATTACCATACCTGCCCTGAAGGACTGAAACATGCATTGAATTTCTGATGTTAAAAAATATCAGTGTTATGTAAATGTTTTTCTGTTATGCCTGTTAATGTAGAGCGGGAATTGCTTTGAAGTGTAGGCCTGCAAGAATATTTTTAGGAACTGCAAAAACTACCTCTATTACTACTACTACTACAAAAAGGTGCCCCTTTTCAATACGCTCTTGAACAAATAGAGGCCAAAGCATTTCCTTGCCATCCTTGTCCAGACAGAGACGTGTGAATGATCTAACCCCCAGCACCCCCCCCCCCCCCCCCCCCCACACACACACACACAACTCTTGTGTCTGCTTCCAGCCTTTAACACGGCTGGAGTTTATCATGCGAGGTGCCATCTCATTTGTTCTGTTGTGGTTTCTTGTGTTTGTTGTTGACACTGACGCGTTGTTCACTTCCTGTGTTTGCTGTGATGTTGTTGCCGTCGTCGCATCTCTGTGGTGATTGACAGCTGCGTGCGGAGCATGGGTACAACTGCCAGCGCCGCCCCGCTAACCCCTGCAGCGCATGAGGGTGTCCACGGCACCGGAAACGGCAACGCTATGGCAGACAGCAGGCAGTCTCTGAGCGTCAGCTCGCTCCAGACGGTCAGCATCCACAACAGCAAGGCCAAGTCCATCATCACCAACAAGGTCGCCCCAGTCGTCATCACGTAAGTGTCGAGCATCAACATAGACGGTAAACATCTAACTGAGTCATGGCTTTGTGTGTGTGTGTGTGTGTGTGTGGTGGGGGGCATTAATCCTTTCTGATGATGGTAAAAAGTGGAGAAGGAATGTTGAATCTAGATAAGTATCCACAGGTTGAAAGGCTGGAAATTGTCATATCTCTGGAGGAGCAAATCTCTGAAGTCTGCTATTAAAAAAAAAGTCTGCTATAAATTTTTTTTTTTTTTTAATACACTGAATCAAACTTGTAAAAACGCTTTTTCTTGCATTTACCATGAGTATGTGTGAAAACAAAGCTAAAAGAATATTGCTTAGTGACTGCTCCGCAGGACTCAAGGACATGATGGTCTTAATGGAACCCCTCCACTGGGTCGAATGCCATTAGTCAGAGGAATGGCAGGAAGACTGATGTGTATTTTCTGAACATGGTGGAAAATGACCCATTCTCTCTCCTTTTCTCTCTTCTTCTCAGGTACAACTGTAGGCAAGAGTTCCAGATTCACGATGACCTTCTCAAAACGAATTACAAAGTGGGCAGAATTTCCGACACCATGCCGGAGCACTATTTGGTGCAGGTAAGTGGCTTTTAAAGAGTTCTTCCGCCAGGCGTACAGTTTTTTGCTCGGACTCCAGTTTAAATAATTTGACTTTTGTACCTTTGTTACTTTCATCCTGGAAACCTTATCTCCGAGCTACATGTTGATACCCCCCCTTCCCCCACACACACACACACTTAGTACATTAAGGCACATCATCAGCTTTTTGAATGTCATATAAAGAGACGGGGCTTGACCACAAAGCGTAACGGACGCTGCGATCAGAAAAGAGATGTTATGGAGCTGTTTCATTTGCAGCCTTCAAGAAGTGTAAAGTGCAGTGGCATGACAAGGCTACACTTCTTTAGCCCTGGTGTGTGTGTGTGTGTGTGTGTGTGTGTGTGTGTTGGGAGGTGGATGGGGGGGGCGGGGTTGACTGGGGTCATTCGAGTGGCCCTATTTTCTCAGCTGGCTTTTTAAGTTTGCTTCGACCCAACATGAATAAGTTCAGAAGAGCAGAAACATTCACACATCTTCATGAAGGCCCTTGCTATCATTTACTGTGTTACTGCAATGGGCAACCTGGGCCAATTGCCTAGAGGGTCACATTTTAGTCATTTCTTTTTGTCAGTTTTTTTTTTCATCAGTTTTTCTACTTGTTATTTTTAGGAAAGAGGCCAGAATACAAAAACTTGGCCTAGTGCAGCAAAAAATATATAAAGAATATGAAAATAGAGTATGTAATATATTATTCCTAGCATTGCATGGTTTTATCTCCCTTGCAATACCTTGCTTTGTATTGTCTTGCATCCTTTTTGTTTTCTTGTCCTCTCTGCAGGGGTCCTATTTCATGGTGCAGGATGTGTACAGAAAGGCAGATGTTTTGAACACTACAGCGAGCCACGGTGCGCCCAACTTTCGCCAAGTCAAGGGCAGCTACCCGCTCTTTGGAATGGGACAGCCCAGCCTCGGTGGCTTCAAACAGCTCCTCCACTGGCTGCAAAGCCAAAGCCACCAGGTAAATACATCAAATACATAAATAATATACATGTTGTATAATATATATATATATATATATATATATCATATGTGTGTATATATATATATATATACATCAAACGTAATGGGGTAAATTGGATGCAGCTACAGTATGAAGTCGCCAGGTTTGCTTAACCGGATTCTACTTGGTGTCCATAGGCTTTGATTACACCATTACACCACTGAACGCAAACCTCTGCAGAACCCTAAAACTTGTCCTGTGAATTTTAGATTAAATAAAAAAAAATATATATATACATAAATATATATATATATATATATATATATGTGTGTGTGTGTGTGTGTGTGTGTGTGTGTGTGTGTGTGTGTGTGTAATCCAGTGTTTGTAAGAACATTGTGCATGAGTTTTGGGCCCTCACATAAACTCTGTCAGCCCAAAAGGTTCTCCCGTGTCCACAAGTTTCTAAATGGAAAGTGATGTGGGAAATCAAGCCACATTAAATTACACAGGGCCTGAGCTGGGTTCCTGAATCATCTGGTACTTTGAGGATGGTGGCTATGGGAATTGCACAGTCTGTTTAAAGGGTGTATTTTGGTTTTTGTAGAAAGTATGAAGCCATAATCTTTCTCTCTCACTACCTCTCTCTGTCTCTCTCTGTCTGTCTGTCTGTTTGTCTCTCTGCTTTTTTGCCTTTTTTCTTTCTTTCTTTCTTTCTTTCTTCTCTATTTGTCTTTTTCTCTCTCTCTCTTTTTTTTTTTTTAAAGGAGATCATATTCTTTTGCGTGCGGGAAGAACCGGTGGTGTTCCTGCGCATGGCGGACGACTTTGTTCCGTACACGCCCCGTCAGAAGGAGAACCTCCACGAGAACCTTCACAGCCTGGGGAAGGAGTTGACCACACTGGAAGTGACCATCAGAAAGGAGGTGAGCTAGAGCGAGATGCCTTGCCTTGCCTTGACTAAAATAGACCTCTGAATTATGGTGGTTCGAGCACCACACTTATGTTCATACATATGATTTGTGTGTGTGTTTCATTTTTTGCCTTTTTTCTAAAGTTTTCAATTGACTGATCTGATTTTTAACCATATTGGCTACTGGCCATTTCCTCCATTCATGGTCTTTTTCCGTTTCCCCTTCCCTAGCTGTATGACTTTGCCAAACTGAATGAGAATGTGTTCTACGTCTACAATGACATTGAGCACTTCAAGGATGAGCCTCAGAACATCTCCATTGCCTGCGAGGAGGACATTCACATCACTGAGGAGGTCTACAAGAGGCCCATCTTTACCATGCCCGGCTACAGGTGCCTTAGCGTGCCTGACCTCTGCTCCTCTAGTCATCAGAATAATCAGACACACACACACACACACACACACACACACACACACACACACAGACAAACTACTGTTTCACAAAAAACACACTATAAAAAACCTGTTATGGATCTATTCACTGAATAATGGAATGCATATGGACACAGGATGAGGGCCACATTATTCATTCTCTATAGATACATAGGTTCTCTTCTCTCATACTCAGACTCTCCTCCCGTATACCGTATACATAGATTTTTACTCTTAAAGACATACATTTTATACCTCTCACATACATAGATACTCATTCCTTCATTCATTCTTTCATTCATGCCACGCATACATATACATACATGTCACGCATGCATACAATATACATACATGTTAAACATGCATACAGTATATACATACAAAATGCATGTGGTGATCAACTATCTTGGCTCCTTATTTGTCAGATTGTATCTGCCCTATGTGTGCAATATAATGTGCACTGTGAATGAAATAAAACGTGTGCAGCATTCCTATCATGAACACGTTAACCACATAAGCTCATAAGATTCTAAACAAAACATTGTTAGTTTGGCCAGCAGCGCTCCTACGAGACCTCTCAAAGACCCCTCTGGGTTGCCATGCATTGGTGAATCTGCACTACCTTGAGAGTAATCAGTTTAAAAGCATTCCCGGCTGCCATTGTCGTGTCCTTGAGCAAGACACTTACGTTCATGCAATACATGTAGGAGACACTTTCCTCAGAGCTTTTGCTGCCAGTGGCATTTAGAATTTCAATAGTCACAACAATTAGAATTCATTACAGCCATTGTCAACCATCAATTGGTTCGATTGTTCCAGGGCCTATTCCTGTGGCTCTCATCAAACCCCGACTTCCAGGTTTTTAGCATGCTAGCCATGTTTCCTAACCACCAGCAACACTTAACCCCAAGTTGCTCTAGGGGAAACTGGCCCTGAAATCATTGATTGTCGAGTCGACAAATGTAACTTGATTTGGATAAAATTGTCTTCTAGATGCATAAATGTGTTATGAACAGTTATGAGCAATAACTCATGAAAATGTCTTCTATTTTTATGCAGTCCACATTTATTTTTGCGGAGCGTAGCATCACAGTGTATGTCTGTAGACACATCTCTGTGATATCCTGTGCCTGTGTATGTCAGCATGACATTTCCCCTACTGCTGCAGGAAGCAAAATCTATTAACCTTTTTTGTCAGAACACAGCTGTCAGAACGCCGTCCACGCACTGTCTCTATCTGTTTCCCTCTCTCTCTCTCTCTCTCTCTCACTCACTCACACACACACACACACACACACCAATACACAGTCCTCCAAAACGGTCCAAGCTTGCATACCTTTCTAGTTCCAGTTTTCAGTGCAGAAAAACCTTTAATGCAGGACATGCACACAACAGATGCGCTTGCACTCTCTCTCTCATGCTCTTTTACTTTATCCCTTTCTCTTTATCCCTCTTTTCCCCCCTTTCTCTCTCTCCTCTCTCTTGCTCTTTTTATCCCTCCCCCGAGGTCTTCTTGCTTGTGTTTTGGGGGGATGATTGTGAGTCTGTGGCCCTTTTGTTTTTTGCCCAGGCCAAGGGCTCTCTGAAGGCCTTCCTTGTCCACAACATCCTGTTTGTAATCAGATGGAACCCTGACTGTTTATTGAGATGTAATGAGGGACCAGGTCATGTGAATGTATTTCTGCTGTGCTGTTGCTAAAAAACCCAACCTCACTGGTCCCAGCTGTGAGGCCCTGTCCAACAGCACACACACACACACACACACACACTCAGTCTTTCAATCTTTTGCTTTCTCTCACTCATTCACTCACTAATTCTCTCTCTCTCTCTCTCTCACACACACACACAAACACAACTTGCTCGCAAACGCACTTGCTCTGTCTCTCGCAAATGCATTGGCTCATATAGCGAGCAACCCATAGCTGGATGATGTAATGTGCTTCCCAATAAACGAGTCTCTTGAATCCAATTTCTTTTTATGCTGCACAGTCTGATGTTTATAAATTTCACTGAGGACTAGTCAGCTACCTGTGTTACAGTTAAAAGACTGTAGACAGATCTGTGCCTTTGCTTTTCTGATTCAATTATTTGTTGTATGAATCTCTTGAAGTGCATTCAGTTTGATGAGAAAGAAATTGCCTTTTGCAGATACCACAGGCTACCCTTGCCAATGGAAGGAGCTCCCTTTGAAGCTGAATTTGATGCCTTTGTGAACATTCTCAGGGTGAGTTCTACTCACTCTCTCTCTCTCTCACACACACACACACACACACACACACACACACACACACAAACTGAAAAGAAAGCAAACATGTTGGCTGACTTTTATGTCTCGCAAGCCATCTCTTAGAGTGTCTGAATAAATCACACAAGTGCAAACAGTTGATACCTAGCACTGTCCCCATGTGGCTGCCGGTCGCACAAATAGCTTCTGGCCTCCAGCTGAAGTGCAGCTTGTCAGAGCTGCTGGTTGGCAAGATGGCCATTTTGAGAATAATGGGACCTTCCTTCGGCACCTTGCTTCATTCTCTCACTCGTCATTAATCAGTGGTAATCATAATAGTTATGAAAATGGCACAGGACGTGATTGCTTCACCCAGACGTCCTAGCTTGGCTCCTGGCAGGTCTTTTTCTGTCTGGTTTTCATCTCTGGGGCCGCAAATGGTACACACATTTTTCTCTGTCCCTCCCTCTCCTGTCTTCTCTTTCATTTTCCTTTTTTCCATAGATACTTTCATTTAATTTGCACTCTATTTTCTGACACTTAAAAGTGTAAATTGCAGGTTAAAAAGTTAGAGTTAATGCAATGTGGTTATTAAACATAAATATTAGAACTACCAAACCTAGTTTTTGAAACCGGATGGTCATTTTTGAATATAATATGAAAAAACTGTACTTTTAACTGCTACCTCTCACTTCTGAGCGTTACGTCACGAGAGGAACTCACCACAAGTACTGCGTTAGTGTTAATTAGTTTTGAGAGGTACTTAGTTTTAGATCCAAAATACGTTTACCTCACGGCACAGCCCACACAAACGCCTGTCAAACATAACGCGAGGGCGATATCAGTACATTTCTTTTCTTTCTGATGATGGGCATTGCTAATTAAGCCTAAATCACAAGGAATATAGGCTACCACATAAGGAAACATTTACTTGACATTTGATGCACCTTGACATGATGGCTTGCCTGTAACGTTACAATGTGCATCACTACGGCTCTGATTAAGACTACCGACACCATGTAAGTAATGTATTGTCCCTCATTGCTATTCTCTGTTATGGCCAGATTTTATATTATCTTATATTAGCACTCCAGCTAGCTACTCACCTTCAACACTCCATTCATTCTCCTCACACCAAACTTCAATAACTTTTTCAGAGCCATGATTCCTGACAATTTCCTCTCTCACGCTTGACAGGCACAACACAGTAGGGCTACGGTCCATAAAGGATTTGTTGGGTTTCCACCGCTGTCTCCCAGTCGTTCTCGTTCTCCATTGCATTGCGTTAGCGCGAGAGTGGCCTCACTTATGTTCTTTATGGGCACCTATGGAAGAGTATTACTTAACCCAAAAATCTAAAATATTAGGATTTCAGTTTTGATATTTGGAGAGGTGAAAGTAAGCATGTCAATAAATGTTCTTGAGAAATTTGGTTTTGATTGATCACTGTTTTGGTACATTAAGCTACGTTAAGCTCTGTCTGTAGGCTACAATGGGCGCCTATGTAGAGGAAAAGGCGTAGGCTAGGTATCATCCATAGTTTTGGGATTTCGCTTTTGATATTTAGAGAGCTGAAAGTAGGCCTAAAAAGAGACGTCCATGAGAAATTTGGTGATTGATCGCTGTTTTGGTACATTAAGCTGTTTTGTGTTTACACGTAAAGCATTTTAGGTTGTCCAGATTACTATGAGTTCCTTTTGTGACGTAACGCACAAATAACAACAAACTTGCTGCCTTTTTTCAAACCGCACTAAATGTTATTTTAACGCATTTCAAGACAAAAATCTTCAAATACTGTATATACACATTGAATGCTTTATGTACACATTAATTGATGGTGATGGTTAACCTGAAACCTTTAACCAAGGTCTGGAGCACTTACTATTTAATGTTGAGTGCCATGTGGCCTGGCATAAGTGTGGCATAACTCTCTCTCTCTCTCTCTCTCTGTCTCTGTCTCTGTCTCTGTCTGGTCTGTACCACATCTATTTTGGCTCAGCCATGAGAATGAGGAAATGCAGACCATGAAATGCCTGGTTAAGGCATGGAGGAAAACATCTCAAATCAAAGCGGACATTTGACTTTTACTTGTCTGCCCTGCGCTCTCTGTGCTTGCTGTGCTTGCACTCAAAAAATAGTTGGTGCTTGGGCATACACAGGCCTTTATCGAACGATTGTGGAGAAAATGAATTTGTGTCTGAAGATTCTCATTCAATGATGTCATGGTAGTCAAAACGTCTTTAAGTTAGTCAGCAGAATCAGGAATTTGGTAAGTGTTAGCTTTCTCTCTCTCTCTCTCTCTCTCTCTCTCTCTCTAAGGAAATCTAGAGAGACAGACAGACAGACAGAGAGAGACACAGACAGACAGACAGACAGAGAGAGACACAGACAGACAGAGAGAGACACAGACAGACAGCGCGAGAGAGAGAGAGAGACCGCGAGAGAGAGAGAGAGACAGGGAGAGAGAGAGAGACAGGGAGAGAGAGAGACAGAGAGACTAGGAATGCTGCATTCTGGTCAGTGGTCATATTTGTTAGGCTGCTGTGCCTGTCTGAAGCACATCCATCCAAGACTCTAACCGGTGGTTTAAACCCTCTTCCTGCAGGAGACGCCCAGCCTTTCCCAGCTCCGTGACCCGTCCAAACCCCTGCCGGCCCTGGTCTTCAGCTGCCAGGTGGGCGTAGGGCGCACCAACTTAGGCATGATCCTGGGCACCCTGGTCCTGAACCGCCTTCACCCCGACCCACCTCCACCCGACCAAACAGAGTAAGGAGATCATTACCATGGCAACACTTGGCTGTGGAATGAGGAACCTGCATGCTCTAACTCTAACTCTTCTGTCAGATTTCTTGTCGAGTTGCGCAGGCATTACATTTATTAAAATCTATATCAAAACGAATGTCACTAATACAGTTCTGTGTCCATGTTCAATTTGTTCATTTTTTAATTCCCACATGGTAGTGTGTAGCATGTCAAAATAAGGAGATTCCACTGAATGAAATGGTGTACATGTAATTCAGTCTTGACACCAGGCCAAATTTCTGCAAGTTTAATAGTAAATGTAGTGACTCCCAAAAATATCCCTTAGGTCTCAGTGGCTAAGATGGGTAGATAAAAATCGCCATGATTATTTATTCACACTTGCCTCTCTCTGGATCCGGTTTCAACTGAAGCCTGAATCCTTCCAAGGGCTCAAGAGTGCGACCAATTGACCAAATTTCTCAATTGTGCAACTAAAAAAAATCTAGGTTGCACCGGTGCGACTTTTTTCCAAAAAAAATAAAAAGTCCACAACTGGACTTCACTAGCTTAGTGGGTCAAATACACATATTATGCCCATAGCGTGGTCTAAACCAATCAGAGATAGTCAAAGGTGGGATCTCTCTGATTGGCAGTGTTAATTGATAAAAATTTAGGCCCGACATTCATATCCAGTGCTGTACACGATGAACGGACATAACAACAGTAACCCGAGCTAACTGCTTATAAAACTTGCGCTAAAACCATAGACTGTAGTATAGGCTAAATCACCCGTTGCTATGCATTGGTTAGGGCTCTATCAAGTTCAAAGTCTTCCTCTGCTGCCACAGTTGGCCGCTACACGCTACACTGTAAACAAACACATGAAAACTAGTCTTGTCAGATATTAACTGAACAAACAATCGGCTAAAGAATTTTCATAAACTATTTTATTCCAATAATCTCAACTTCTTCACATGTTTTTGACAATAGACAACCTGACATTGCGAAGTCATTCAAGTGTGGTAAAGACAAAACCGATTACATCAGATTTTTGATTGGCATCATTCTTCAAAACTAAAACAAATTAAGGTAATTTAGTTCACATTAGGCCTATATAGTAGGCTACACGGTTACTGTATGTTCAAATTAAATTAAATTAAACTGTAAAATCAAATTAAAGCAGTTAATGTAGTGGATACCAGTTACTATTGCATGAACAGTTCATGTAGTCAATGCCAGTCAGTGTGTTGGAGCTATGTCTTGGTTTCCATTGCACATTTTATGTAGTTAGTTTTTTTTCTTTATTCACCAAGTGAAATGAATGTGTTATCAACCAGTGTGTCTGTAAATCTATTCTGTTATAGAATGTATATGACCAAATCTGTTATATAGAATTAGGCTATACAGGTATATGTCCAAATCTGCCTAAACTTCAGAAAGGTCTTCGATTAACACTGGCAACTCAGTGTCGAGATAGAATAAAAAAAAAAAATCATAAAGTTGTTAAACATGTATTAAAAGGTATTGAATTGAATTGAAATTTTGTGTTTCTGTAAGTTTCTGTAATTTTGTGTTTCTGGCTGTTAGTTAGTACAAATCCATATTGTATGTACAGACAGCAATTATATCTATAAAAAAACTGCGGTGTTACATGCGATGCGTTCAAAAAATTGGGTGCACCAGTTTGGCGCATTAGTGCAACTGTGGCAAAAAGTTAGTCTAGAGCCCTGCTTCCCACTCATTACTTGTAAGGTCATAACTACTCAAAAATACATTTAAAATATATTATTTCAGGTGTAGAGTGCTAATTACTGCAGGTCTCCATGGAAATGTGCAGGTTTCCATGGATTCGGCCCTTGATGTGAGTCAAAATTAAGCTTTTACTCAAGTACGTAATAGACAAAAATAGGGAACTTTATTGTCTTAAGTTATTTTGTTTACTTACCATATTTACCCAGGGTTCAGATATGTTGTGACTTACATTGAAGAATTATTGTCATTGTCAGGGTAGCTTTGGCCGCCTGGTTAGTGCTTTGGCTTTGGTCCCAAAAGGTTGTCGGTTTGATCCTCGACCAATGGACAATAGCTGAAGAGCCCTTGAACAAAGCACACTAACCCTCACTGCTGCCCTTCGTTAGTGTCTATTTACTGTGTGCTCTGAGTTTCACAAATTATCAATTAGGAGAAATTCAGAGACCAAATTCCTTGTGTCTGTACACTTACATGCCATTAAGACTTCACTGCCATTCTGTTGTCTGTTTAATCGATGGATGGATAAGCACAGTCTTGCCTTGCAATATGCAACCCATTGCTTTGTCAGTGTCCCCTACAACATGAATTGCAGTGATGGTGATGATGTTTATTGTTCAAACGTGTAACGAGTGTCTCTCTCTCTCTCTCTCTCTCTCTCTCTCTCTCAAACGTAACGAGCTCTCTCTCTCTGATATCTGCCAACAGCAAGGGATAGTCTTAAAGAACAGGACTGTGTGCTGATTTGACTCCATATATTTTCCTTCTAATTGGATTGCAGAACCGACAAGGTGGAGGATGTGAAACCACTCTTCCAAGCAATTCAGGCACTGACCAGCAGACTGCCAAACGGTCAACAGATCCTGGAGGAGGTGAGACTGGGGCCAATTTCACGAATGGATTGCCGCTGCTCCGTTGTATCTGAGTCATTTACACCATTACTGACCAGACTGACAAGACACCATTACTGACAAGGCTGCCTCCAACCACTCATCCGAGCGATCCAAATATAGAAAATTCTACAACATAGTAATTTTTCATATTTAGCCTCTTGGCTCGCGCCTTCCGATTCAATATTCCCAAACCGAACCTTCATATTTCACGTGATGGGCATGTAGCGGTGTTGTTTGGCAAGAAAATGGAAGAGTGTTTGGTAACATAGTTATTGCAGCTGAAATGATCCAATAGTTGTAGCCGTTTTATGCTCCAGAGGGCGATGGTACAGTCTCAAGGCATTACAAATGTGCTGTTAAAAAAGAAACAGACCAAAAAAAAGGGTCAATCTGTGGACCTGATTTCTAATCGATTTTTCTGTGATGATGGGACATTAGCCTCTTAACATGTCTGCTTGTCTGTGTGTGTGTGCTCAGGTTGACCGTGCTGTAGCAATGTGTGCCGAGATGCACAACATCAAAGAGGCCATCTATGAAAACAAGAAGAAGCTAGAGGGGATTGGTGAGGATTACCAGTTTCAGGTTGGTGCCCGGCATCCTTGACCCCCTCTTCTTTCCCCTATTTCTTCTGCCTCTCTGTTTCTCCCCGTCTTCCCTCTAGTTATTCTCTCTCCCTTTCTCTATCTCTCTCTTCCCTCCTCTCAATCTTTCCCCCTCTCTCTTCCTTGCTTGTTCAGAAATTACATTTATTTTCTGTCTGTTGGTACCGTCATGCTCTATTGATTTGTTTAATGTGAGTGTTTTTGTGACATTTTGGTCTGACCTAAGAAATTCATTTCACGTGGTCGGGACTAGAAATTTAACTGAATTAAGTTATCAGATTCTTTAGGCGCCACACAGTTGTAAAGAGTGTCCAACAGGCTATGTCTGTCAATTTAGTTTCATTTCAGTGTTGTGGTGCCTGTAACAATTGAAATGGTCTCGGGGCATTTTAAAAGGACAAAGAACCAAGACCAAATAGGCCCAAGGAGAAATCTTATTGACTCGTCTACCTGGAGCCAGGTAAGGAGAAAGGGCGCACAAAGAGGGTGCCAGAAGAAATTGATAGCAGACTGAGGAATCAAGATGCTGTTAAAAGATATACAGTCATTACCAACTGGGAGTGGCCACGAGACTCACGTAAAACATGAGTCACGGCGTTACGTGATGTGTCAGTGCAGCTGCTGCCGCTAGGAGGCAGCACAAGACCTCTCTAATGATTGCACAACATTCAGAGAGTCAAGCGGAGCAAGAGACGTTAGTTTACTTCCGTGTTCTATTTTTGCAATATGCAGTTTGGTCTAATATGGTTAAATTTTTATGCTAGAATTACTTTACAATTTTGGACCCTATGGCTTCACAATCAGCCTGTGCCAAGTAGCAAATCCCCAGCTTTATTAGGAATTATAACACAAAATACCGAGACATTATTTCCAAATAGAGACACAGAAAACACGACTGTTCCTTGCCCACAAACACACATGAAAAAATATAATATAATAATAAAATGTTAATTTGTGTTCTATTTTCGCAATATGCAATATAGACCTAAATGTGCCGAATGCGGTTTGCCCTCTGCTCATATTGCGTTCAGTAATGCTGCTCCGGGCCAGCGGCATTTTTTATTTTTATTGTAAGACAGGCATTTTTTTATTCTAAGTTCTAAATGAGCACGTAGTTCATTTGTTGAGAGGCGCGTTGTAGCAGAATTGTATGAAGCCACGGCGGGCAACTCACAGGGCAAGCAACTCTTACCCTGTCCCATTTTGTTCGCAACAACTTCACATTGCAACATTTGCCAGCTTTTTGCCCTCCCAATTGTATTCTCACAAACGTGGATATTTTAATTTACTGAGACAAAAGGCACAGTAGGCCTGCTAGGCTATATGTTCACAGCGAATGAACAATGGAATCATTACCGGACTCCCGTTACTACCGGACTCCCGATTATATTTTCATATTTCTAGTTGGTTTCATGCTTTATACTGACAATATGTGACAGAGACCGCTTTTAGTCAGTGTTTGTTGCAGGCAAATTCACGTTGAGCTGACCCCAGAATTATTACCGGACTCCCTTTAAACGAGCTTGGCTGCCATCGTCCTATGATTAGGCTATATCTTCATATTTTATTCATGCTTTCATGCTTTATACTGAGAAAAATGTCTATACGTGATCATATTGAAATACTGGAACAAAATAGTCGAGTAAAGGGCACAAACAGGTTTCAAATTGTACACTAATGGATGGCGACCGATGAGGAGGGATGGTAATTATTTGTTATAGTCATGCTTGAAGTGGTCCGGAGCGCAGTTTCGGAACTTCTGTATTTTCGTGTTTTGCGTTCTTCCACTTTTTTCTGCGTCCCGGCAGTGCTTGAAGTGGGCCGGAGCGCAGCAGAACGCAGTTCGTTACTTCAGTATTTTAGTCTTTTGGGTTGCACCATTTTATTCTGCATTCCAGTAGGCCTACTTTGCTGAAACTGGTCCGACACAGCGACACTGGCCCGAGAATAGACAATATCACAAGACCGATAAAAGACTACATTACCCACGAGACACGACAGTGCCCTATCATATGCAGCCACTGTCCCAACCAATCGCATCAGGGAAGCAATGCAAACTGTCACAATTTATACTGCGAATGTCATGATGGCATTGTTCACAATGGCACTACGGCCCTATACGTTTCCTTATGATTAGATGTATCACGCTGGGATGACAAAATTTCATGTTTGAATTGTGAATGGTTTACGAGAAAATCTCAATGGTTAATTCTTCCCCCGGTTCAATCTTCCCGGCTCTCCCCTACAGAAGGGACGTTTTGCGCCACAAGCCTCTCAGCACACATCATCTTACTTGAATTGTGTATAAAGATCGGGGGGAGGGGGGAAGCTATACGTGCAAACGATCTGCTGGGAGGATGGGCGACTAATTGTTTACAAAAACTGCAGAGTGAGCCTACCCTAAATCCCTCATTCGCAAGCAGCACAAAATGCATGTCCGTGTGAAGACTTCTATTGAATTGAAACACATCTTGCACTCAAAATTACACATCGCAATAACAGAACTTTAACAGTACCTTGACCTTAACAATACCTTAACCTTACTTAACAGTACCTTATTGTTTAAATTGTTTTTGTTGTGCATCTGCACTTTATTGTTGTCAACGTCTACGCATGGGACAAGTGTGAAACGTAATTTAGATTCCTTTGTATGTCATGTACATGTGACGAAATTGACAAATAAAACTGACTTGACTTGACTAAATCAAGTAAGTATTGCAATAACAGAACCCCGTTCTGGAGCCATTCTGTAGTCCATAGCCAGGTGAACACGCGTGTAGCCTAGTTCATTTATTGTGAGGCGCGTCCTTTGCCACAGAGTCGGCGGCAAGGTGGGGCATTTGGGTGCCCCACCTAGCAGCCATTGGTCTCCCCCCCAGCACAGGTCGAAAAAAGTTAGGCTTTCATTTTATTAATATTTTTAAATTAATATGAAATGAAATAAAAGAAATAAACTGGAGATCGGGTCCGTGTACTTTTTCGTTCATTCATTATTGGATTGTGGACGTCACATGGAAAATGAAAAAGACTTGTTTAGACTTGTTAGAAGAAATTCTAAATGAGCACGTAGTTCATTTGTTGAGAGGTGCGTTGTAGCAGAATTGTATACCGAGTGATTGGAAGCCACGGCGGGCAACTCACAGGGCAAGCAACTCGTACCCTGTCCCATTTTGTTCGCAACAACTGCACATTGCAACCTTTGCCAGCTTTTTGCCCTCCCATGCAATTGTATTCTCACAAACCTGGATATTTTAATTTACTGAGATAAAAGGCACAGTAGGCCTACTAGGCTATATGTTCACATATGAACAGTGGAATCATTACCGGACTCCCGTTACTGACTATGATTATATCTGTTGGTTTCATGCTTTATACTGACAATGTGTGACAAAGACCCCTTTTAGTCAATGCTGCTCCTTAGATGCTGTGAAATATCTGCATGCACTGCATGCCTTCGCGACATTATGTCTGAATATGCTTAAACAAGCGATGTGATGCGGGTGACAGTATCAAAACAAACCCATGCAATGCCCAATTCGCCCAAAAGAGTTGCTAACGTTAGCCTACTTCCAAAAGGGTCACAAGTCATAATTCAGAACGCCAGTTTTTTATATTTAAGTATTTAATTTTCAATTCCTAAAAGACACGCAACCATTGCTTTAGTTTCTGTCTTAGAAATAATACACTAGGCTACCTGTACAAATTCATATTGCCTTTTTTCGTTTCCCATGTAACATCCACAATCCAATAATGAATGAACGAAAAAGTACATGGACCAGATCATAAATTGCACTTGCAGAACTTGTTGTTCAATGATCATTGGTCGCTGAGTAAACTTGTTTCATCTGATTTCAACGTGCCTGTAGCCTATGCGTCAGCATAGTCACTGTATTAATTAGGCTATTTTTATTGAATTGAATTATTAATTACTATATTTAGCCTAGGGTTGGTTAACACAAACACGAAAACAACACTCAAATAACAGACTATTTACATTAACAAAATAACAGTAAGCTATTCAGCATAACTAGCCTATTTCAGCTCAACTTTATTTCCTGACAGCTGTATGCTGTTAGAACACTCGCGCCCGCGGTTCTAACCAAGTGCCACCTGGTGGTTGTTTGGGTACACTGCAGCTTCTTCAGAAAAAAAATAAGTAAATAGTGCGTGACACACTCATGACGCACGTGAGGTTCGTGCGTGCAGCCGGGCCATTTCATGCGACACTGACTGTAAATCTGGCGTGAATCAATCCACAGGCCTGCTGTTGAGGTTACCAAATGCTGTCAGTAGTAAAAAGAACAAAAACAATTGATGTACCCAATAGTGAACTGACAAGCAACACTAAGTGAATGAAGCCCCGTGACCTGAGTTTCTTTTTGCATTGTCAAAACATAAATTGTTACAATGCACACAAAATTAAATAAGAATGAACTTTATTGTCGGTACACTTGTATAAATACAGATTTTCGAAATGCAGCATTAGCATGGAATGAGAAGAAAAAATCCATGACGAGTAAAGATCAGGTGCACGGATGATGAATAGTAACCTGGCTGGATCGACATCCAGAATACACGCATTGCCACTTTCATACTGTCCACAGCAGAATGAGACCGTCCTCAGAAATTAGTTTGTTTATAACCTCTGTGTTTGGAGCCTGTTGTTGTGAGAATCCATGCTGCGTTAAGGGACGCATTCGTAACTTTTTGCTGTGCTATAAGTGCCCGAAGGAGGATCTTGCAGCTGTGTGTATATCCAGCCGTCAGCGCTTCAATTCAGTTTCATAGCGCTTCACAACAAAGAGCACAAATTAGCAAGTGGATATGCTTTTTTGAAGTGGCCATGCGTCGTCTTGTGGTGCCTCCCAATATATTCTTTACAAACGGCAAGGATGCCAAGATGTTAGCTTGGCATTCATAAATTCAGGTAGGCTGAACGCAGACCTTTCCTTCCACTCTTCTTTGTACATCCTACATTCGCTAACAACTTTTCTTTTCATCGCTTTTGACAGTGACACTGGAATTCACTAATGTCATCCAGGCTACAGTATTTAGAAGTTTTAAAGAAGTTATGGAATGTCAAACCACATTTACCCTGTCATTGTTGAATATAGGTAGCTTAAAGCAACACTAAAGAGTTTTTAAGACCTTAAAATAATTTTTTCAAAATCTTTTTGGTGGTCCATCAACTCATAACAGTATGAACGTTACCTTCTGCATCTGCTCTGGAGCCCTCTATCGGCTGTAATAGCACTAAACAAGTTTGCCCTGTTGGGTCCAGGTTCTGTAGTCCAAGTAAAAACTACAGTCGATTGGCTTTGCGGCCAGCCATAGGTTGGTGTATAGCCAGAGTTGAGCTGCCTCGACAGATATATAACGGGAGAAAACGCGGTTGTGTTTGAACTGCAATCATGGTGGAGCTACTTAAGAAAAGAAGGAGATCTGAAGAAGAAAAAAAAAAAAAAAAACGGGAACCAGAGTGAATATTGGTCCGGCTTTCATTTGTTGGCAAGAGCTGAAGGAGGCTACACATTACAAAACGCATGGTGACCTAGCTTTGTTGCTACTGGACTTGTAAGTAAGGCCACACCAATAAAATTAGTTGGTTCTCGGATTTTTTCTGGAAAAATATGGAGCGAGCGAGCGAAATAAAAATAAAAATAAATGTTCTGATGGTAAATTAGCACATTCACAGTTAATGTTCATTGAAGACATTTACTCATGTGTTTAGGAAAATAGATGTGGCCTAATTTATAAATTTAACTTTCACACCTCACAGCACACTTTTTGTCATGCAGGTTTTAGGCAATGTACAAATTCATAATTCTGTCATTCTATGTTATGTAAAGGTTTGATGGTTTGTCATTTATTTAAAAGTTTGTGAATCTAAGCACCAAGTAAGCTGGCTGTGGATTGAGGTATGACTAAGTCTAGGCTGCTGTAGCCTACGTTCAAACTCATTTTGTCACAGGGCATTAGAACGTCAAAATCGCATTGATTCACCAGATAGCAATTAGATAGTGACTAAAACTCCGTGATCAGCGCAACGGAGATGGATATTCATCAACGTGCAGTCACGTGAATCTAGAAAAGAGACGGGTTTTTTTGCATGAGAAAGAGAAGCGTGTGTGTGCGCGCGAGGATGTGAGTGTGTAGGCACATGCTATTTGCTATTCATTTATTTATTGATTGATTTTGATGGCGAAATACTTTGAATAGTTTTTTTCGCCTCTCAATCAATGAAATATCAAACTCACCTCCACAGAATTGCACAAGCATACTGCTTTCTACAACTGCGCAAAGTTCTCATCCTCTTTAATTTCAATGCACTTGTCAAATGTTTTTCTCTTCTGATCAAATATTCTAATAATTGCAAACACTGGCCTAGCAGGATCCACCGGCATCTTTCCTCATATCATGTCTCTTGTCTCTTGCGTTCTGAAGTGAAAGGCGCGATTTGATTGGTTTTCGACGTCACGTGAACGCGGCAATACTTTTTTTTTTTCAGTATTATAGCTATCAGGCTCAGCCACGGTGTTTTTTATGTTCGTGTGAGTTCGAATTCAATTTTATTTTTATTTCATTTTGCATTTTTTTCAAGCGGCGAATCCGAGAACCAACTAATTTTATTGGTGTGGCCTAATAATGGTATATCCGACAGTATTCATCATTGATTGTTTTATCTATCGATTAGCCTGTGATGGCTACAAACAGTGGATGAATTTTATAAAGTCTTTGTCTCAGCTAAGGCGCTAACGTGGGTAATGCTAGGTACGTATCCTATATAAGTTGTTTATAGCTTTAGCGCTTTTGAAAGCATGCCATCATCCGTAAGTTGTCAACATATTTATATGTGAGGCGGATATTTGATAGTGAAACTAGTGGATTTAGAAATTAAATGAAAATTGAGTACACATCCATGTTAAGGTTGTAAGTGTAATGTTACGCATGCAATCTGAATTAGAAGCTATCTATTTTGGCTTTCGAAACTACAGTTTTGCAGTCTGTTTTTTCCCGTTGTGGTTTCCCATTTGTGGTTTAGCATGCATATAATATATATTATATGCATGCTAAATTATTTACGACAGCAGTAATTCCGAGTAACTCTTTAGAGTTGCTTTAAGGCATCCAATGGACCATACCAAAACCTCAACACTGTCTCCCAGCTCCTTCTTCGTGTAAATTTCAAGCTAGAAATGGCCGGCTGAAACAGGCCAATCAGAAACTAGGTGCTTATTGATGTCGGCACCGCTTATTTGTCTGTTATTTGTCCAACCAGAGATAATTTGCAACGACATTATTAAGCCTCAAAGAACGATTTCTGATGGTCAAAAACATGTTCTATGACTCCTTTTTTGTATTGTTTTGCTGCATTGCTATGTTGTCATATTCTGTCTGTTTACCGACAGAATCTTATTTATCTTCTATAAAAAAACATTT
>JAGFZM010000004.1:1110103-1147682 GCA_017657215.1 Limnothrissa miodon | reverse complement strand
ATGGACCGTGGGAACAGATAGTCTGATAGCAAAAATCTGTTCTCAGATGCTCTACCCTGTTTCAACCTGAAAATGATCTTTCTGTGCTGTTGCTTTTTTTTTTTTTTTGTCCCTGATCCATGTTGTATCAAATGTTCTTTTTCTTTCATTTTGTGACCTCAAACAACAGGACTATGGATTAATTTGTTTTTCTTTCATTTTTTAACTTACACAGGGTTCATTCCCTGAACTCTTCCTCATCCTCTTCCTCCCTGTCCATGCATTCCTCTTCTTCCCTTCCGCTCTCCATTGTCTGTGCTGTGAACCGTAACCCGAGTTTCATTTGGACGCGGCCTCTGGAATTTACAAGCTTGTTCTAGTCTTATTGTGGCCTGGTTCTTCGCACGTTGGGACTAGGTCCGCGCCCAGGGCTTTGGTTTGGGCCACTTTGCCCAGCTGTGCTACCCCCAGTAAACCGGAGGATTTATGAGTATTCAAAAGAAGTGATTGCTACCACTGCAGCTACAGTACAGCCACTCCAGGCCCAGGGGATGTCCAGTGCACAAATTCCTGTTTGTTAGTTTTTGTTTCTACTTCTTCATGCACGGCATGTTTTTAATTTAACTTTAGACACAGACTTTTCGATAAATTAAAAATCTACTTGACAGAAACTGAACAGAGTAACGGGAGAGAACATACTGAGGACTCTTTTTTTTTTTTTGACATCTGCCCAAAGGAAATCTGTGAGACAATACAAGAAAATGAATGATTTAATTGTCCTCATTTGCATGCATTATTGTGTGCAGCCGCACAAGTGGAACAAATTGTTCTATGGAAAGGACCATGAAACAAATTGAAAACAAACATACCAAACATTATCAGTAAAATACAGCTTGTTAACTAAAGGGATGAAGAAGGCCTGCGCATCTTAACAGAGTATATTGCAGGCTTCACTATGTGACTGGATACAATTTAAAATGGTCAAAGAAAAAGATACTGCTTACTAAACAGACAAACAACTCTTATGATAAACTGAGATCTAATTTTAGACCATAGCAGTTATTTTTTTATGTGCTGATTCATCCAGGTCTCCAAGAGTTTGAGGTTTTGGCTTTGGGCCATACCAAGGTTTGTCCTTAGCTTGTCCAATTACCCTCTTCATGACTGCGTATTCTGTCCTCAATCTTCATTCACAGCTGACGCCCCTTCCTCTCTTCCATGTAGCCATTTGCGTCATTGCTGTGGCCTCTGGTTGAAGATTAGTCGGTTAAGTGCTTTTTATGTCACCCATGACCCAGGGAAAGTAGTCATTGAAGTGTAGGATGAGAGGTCTGTCTTAACGCAGTCATTTAAATGGCTTTGATGAAGTGTGAGTCTAGTTGGTCCCCATAACTAAGGACTTGAACCCTGAGTACCTTTGATGTGCTGGCATTAAATTGTAAAAGCTGACTCTGTCATACTTAAATAATGTCCCCAGTTTGTCCTTGGCAGAAATGATTGATTATCATTCTATTGTTTGGTTTGCTAACTAATTCTCCCTCTCCTGCAGGCCCCAAAGAAAAGTTGTGCTAAAAGTAGACTAAACACAATTACGGAAGCAAAAAGTTCTTGTTAGAAAAAGCAGGTACAAACCACCCTCTTTATTGCCAGCAGAGGTAGAAATTCAGAAAAAGAGAGCCCATAGACGATTATTGGATGCTCGTCTGCAAACAATGTTTAGCTTTGACTCATTCCCCTTGAGGCAGCTTGATGTAGTGTGTATCAGCACTGGTGGGTATCTGCATTCTACCAGACTATTGTCTCTGTGCACCATAATGAAACGTAAGCTTGGCTGAATGAATGCTTTTACGACCATAAATCTTCTTGGATTAAATGAGGAAAACCTCCTCCTCACATTCCTGTTTGCTATGCAGATTGTTGGGCACTCGCAAGAACTTGACTGATCTCAACTGTCCTCAACACTGCAAAAGTGTAATGTAAGCCCAAGGCTGCATCCAAAAGATTTTGCCAGCCCTAATCAAATTGCTTTTCATGTCAAACTCATTTCAAACTTCATGCGTGTGTGGATTTCCGTCTATGTTGGAGCGTTCTCTTTCAAAGATGCAGGCAGGGTTTTCCATCATACTGAGTACCATCTGCTTGTGCATTATCTGCACGGCACTGCCCCAGTTGGATGGGGCACATTGTCTGCGACCAACTAGTCGCTCTCTTTCTCTCTCGTTTATTTATTCAACCTCTTTCTCTGTCCGAGATTGCTGAGGCCGCCTCATTATAATGAAGCCGAGGCGCTACCACCAAATCCAGAGCCCTGCCGCCCGCCTCAAAGGTCAAGGGTCAGCTGTGACAACAAATGCAGTTCAATCGAGGCAGCAGCCCTCCGGGAGGGCCACGGTTACACAACTGCGACTCTGATGGGGCGGGGGAGAACAGACGGGGTGGGCGGGGTGCATGTGGATCGGTGGTGTATTGGGGGCACAGCTTGTTCTGGAAGTCCCGTCGGTTGCTGTTGCTGTGCCGCGTGGCCTACTGTGCCTGGAGCTCAGTGCCACCCAACGGCCCGCCACTGTACCAGGCATGTCCATCTGCCTTTGCTTTTTATTTGCCTCACTTTGTTGTCGTCGTTGTTATTGTTGTGGTGGTGGAAAATAGATTCAACACTCACCTTTGAGGCTAACTTCATATGAAGTCTTAAAGTGGCATTACAGCAACCATACAGCAAGAGGCCACCTTTATGAGGGAGATGGGCTTTGTCACTATGGCAACTAGGCTTCCATTGTATAAACAAAGCCTTTATACTTTCCTCTTTTATTGCAGATGTAATTACAGGACTTTATATTAATTTACAGCATAGCTAACTGTGGGAGACCACATAAGAGACTAGTTTTAATCAAAGGACAACAGAAGGGGATTTTGTCCTACTGTGGCTACCGTAGCTACTGTACAGAGAGATAACCTGTGGCAGCCCCCTACCAACACACACACATACATACATACATTCATACACACTCACACACACACATACACACACACACACAGAGTACAGCATACATACATACACATATAATAACAAAAATAATAATCTAGTTTAACCATTAGTAAACCCATACAAATAACCATTAATAGACCCATACATGCATGTGCACACCCATACTGTGTGTACACACACATACACACACACACACACACACACACACACATATGTATGTATGTATGTGTATATATATATATATATATACTGTAGCTACATCACATCCCTATCTCTGTTACAGACACACTATGCATTTACATTTATGCATTTAGCAGACACTTTTATCCATAGCGACTTACAAAAAGAGGATAACAATCAAGCTACATAGCAGAAACCTTAAAGAGCATAGTGCTAGGGAATAGTGCTTCAGTTCAATTTAGTGCTAGGATAGAAGATGTTCTCTGAATAGCTGGGTCTTTAAGAGCTTTTTGAAGGCCTCCAGAGATGGCCCTGTTCTGATTGTTTTTGGTAAGTCATTCCACCAGCACACCTCCACACATGAGAAGAGTCTGGATTGCCTTGGGCGAGGTGCCGGGACTGCCAGTCGACAGTCATTGGAGGACCGGAGTTGTCGGGAGGTAGCATGAGCCTCTATGAGAGCGCTTAGATAAAAAGGGGCAGATCCTCGAAGCACTTTGTAAGTCAGCATCAGTGATTTTAATTTGATGCGAGCCGCCAGAGGCAACCAGTGGAGCTCGATAAGCAGAGGGGTGACATGCATCCTCTTCGGCTGATTGAAGATGAGACGCGCCGCAGCATTTTGGATCATCTGAAGTGGCTTGATGGCACAGGCAGGAAGTCCTGCCAGAAGGGCATTGCAGTAGTCAAGACGTGAGAGGACCATAGTTTGAACCAGCAGTTGGGAGGCTTGTTGAGTTAGGTATGGTCTGATCTATATTGAATAGTGCAAAGCGGCAGGCCTGGGCAACAGAGGCAACATGGTCATTGAAGGTTAGCTGGTCATCAATCATAACACCTAGGTTCCTGGCTACCCGTGAGGGAGCAAGAGACAAGGAGCCAGAGTTGATGCAGATGTTGTGGTGAATAGTTGGTTTAGCAGGTGAGAGGTTCAGCTGGAGATGATGGTCTTGCATCCATGCAGAGATGTCAGAGAGGCAATCTGAGATTCGTGTTGGGATGCTTGGGTCATCGGGTGAGAATGACAGATAGAGCTGGGTATCATCGGCATAGCAGTGGTAAGAGAAGCCGTGCTGGCGAATGATTTGGCCCAAAGAAGTGGTATAGATGGAGAAAAGAAGGGGGCCCAACACAGATCCTTGGGGCACTCCAGTAGCAAGGTGTTAAGGCGCAGAAGTTTGTCCTAGCCTCAACAGTCGCCCAGTGAGGTAGGATACGTGCTCACTACCACAAGCACACATAGAGCAACACTGATACATATGCTGATCACTTATGGGAGAATTGGCTCTCATAAACGACCAAACTTACTCACACAAACACACAATCAAGCCAAGAATATACTATAGCAACCACACACACACACACACACACACACACACACACACACGCACACACACAAAAAACAGACAAATGCAGCTAACATCTCTGCTAAACACATACACACAAAACAATTATAGCAAACATCTTTGTATATTGCTCCTACGCACACTCTCTTGCTTTTCTCTCTCTTTCTCTCTGTCTGTCTGTCTCTCTCTCTTAATCCCCTTTTCAAAGCCTCTGCTAGCACTAAACCAATTGTTAATTGGCTACTTAGTAAATCAGAATTCTTTCTGGTGCCTTTTCATCTCAAAACAGTGCAAGGGACCAATAAGAATTATGTCTTAAATATGTCTTATAAATTAAAAAATGCGTAACATGTTAAACCCCATTTAAAAAGGTATCCCTCGTGTTGTTGTGGTGTGCTGACAGCCATTAGTAAAGGTTTTTTTTTTTTTTTTTTCACTTTTCTTTTTTTCTTTTTTGTTTGGTTACCTCTTTGGTCACAATGCAGTGTGCAGTTGAAACAAAGGTGACCTATCTTCACCAAGAACAGCAGTGGTGTGGCTACAGCCACACAGTGCAAACGCTGCAAAACCAAAACCTTCCCCTTCAGGGCACCGGGCCAGCACTGACCCTGCTGGCTAGGACCCCTGAAATTAACAAATAGGCTGACATGAGATGTGTTTTTAATGGCTTCAAAGTTTGAAATAATAAATAATTAAACATATTAAATAATAAGCTAGCAAGACAATGCAATTTCATTAGGAAGACATTTATTTATTTATTTATTTATTTATTTATTATTATTATTATTATATATTTTTTTCTTTTTTATGGTAACTGTTTTTAGACACTGATAATGATAAAAAAATTGGTTTAGTTTCAGAGAGGCAGCTGGATATTTCCGTAGACCTCAATTAGACAAGCTCCTTTAAAAAAAAAAAAAAAAAAAAAGACCAGGTCATTCTTTTAAGCTCAGTTGACTTTTGCCAGGTCATTTAAAAAGAAGCTCACAAACACCATACAATATAAGTTTATTGCACATTTTTCCTGCATCGCTATGGCACCGAACAAGGCTCGAAGGGGTCAACCCCAAGGTATCAGCAAAACCTGGCGCACTCTCCACTCCTCTTTCCAACTTGGCCTCGGAAGTTATAATTAGCGTGCACGATGGCTAAGTGCTACTCTAAAACCACAGAGGAGATGCCATTACCGGTGTCAGCCATTGTGCAGAGAGGCAGAATTGTTGTCCACATTTTGCCTTGTGTAATAGGCCGGGCTGTGGACTGAGATTAAGGGTGAGCAGTGGGGAGGGGTTGAATGGGGGTGAGGAGGGCCCTCATGTAGTCACCACCACATCGTCCACTATTTATGCAACCCTTCCTCCACCCAAGCGGAGCTGAAGCTGATTGGCTGATTTGCTTCTGGTGATTTCGATGCAAGAAAAGGGCCTTGCACTATTCTGCTCAGGGGCAATTGTACGGTGGTGGCGTTAGGAGAGGGAGTGGAACTGAGGTTCACAAGGTCGACACTGCCCGTGGAGACCAGATTTCTTTACCACAGGAACCTCGAAGAGATGAGGACGTAATCACTGAAAAGGCTGCTGAAGGGACGTGAGAGAGCAAAGGGGCTCTGATATTGTATCCTGAGGTGGATCACAGTCTTTGGAGAATGTTTTGTTTCCTGATACTTTAAAATTTCTGATTCTGGGTAAAAAAAACTTACGTGCGTGCGTGCGTGTGTGTGTGGGGGGGGGGGGGGGTTTCCCCTGTGGATTGGTTTGTTATAACAATTTATATTCTCATCACACACATACACACACACACACACACACACACACTTAAACACACACCCTTAGGGGAATAACCAGCAACAGACCTGACTTTCTCAGTGCTCACAAACTACAGATAAGAACACACAGACACACACTCACACTCACGTACACACAGGAACACACGCACACAAGCTGTGGCACTTTTAATGGTGTTGACTAAGCTGCACTAAGGGTCTGCCCCACAACCCACACATACACACACACACACACACACACACACACACAAACACAAACACAAACACAAACCCCCTTCTTTGTTATTGTGTCATGATGGGACCAGATGTTACCCTCTCCTTTCTAGCATTAATGATGTGTGTGTGACCAGTGTCGTTCCCTGGAGAAATACACCGCCCCATCCCCAGCAAACCCCAGTTAAGGTCCCATAATGCACTTTGGAAGGGGTGACCTGGAGACGCCATGTATGCCTATGTGTTGAATGCAGATAAATCATGCTGTAGGATCAGCTAGCATAAATGACTCCCTCCTTTACATTATCATCAGTTGTGAATTATATAAAGCAGCTTTTCCTCCCATAGGCATTCTGAGCTCATTTTCCCCGCAGTGCAACCTTAGGCTACTACTTTACCTCAGAAGCACAACGCAATAGGAAAGAAACGTACAGTGGGGTGTTTGCATTAGTTGCAAAACGTCTGCGCTGTTGAAGCAGTTTGTTTATGTATTGTGTTTGCGTTTGTTTTCTCCAAAAAGATGCAAGGAATGCACAGGCATGTTTATGCACTACATACAACAGGATGAGTATGGTGGATGACATGTTTATGAACGGTTCTCTCTGAGATACATAATTATGGTAGGATCATTTCCACTGTTGACACCCAGAATTATACACTGCACCTTACAGCTAAAGGATGTGTGCATGTGCTTTATGGTGTGTTATTCATCTGGATTCCCAGTGGGTTAGCCCGGAGTGGAACAAAGTGTGATCATTCCAAGGTTACGTTCCCAAAAATGAATATTATATATATATGAAAAAAAAACGCCTCATTTTAGACGTTCTTACCCGGTTTCTTTGGCTGTTGCATTTAAACGGTTGATTTAATTTCTGAGACCAGTTTCTGTTCTGTTTGACATCTTGCTTGAGACCTGTGTTGTAAATGTGTTATTTGTTGCAGGTGGCATCCCGGGCGGGTGTTTATGACCTTCTCAACCGTCTGGGCTTCTCGGAGTTCGAGAACCCAAGGGACTCACCACTTGCCAGCCTACGTTGCCGCTGGCAACAACAAAATGCTCAGCCGCTGCCTTTCCGTGGAGAGTTCATTTGATCAAGGAAGCAATCTTGAGAAACTGTCAAAAAAGGTTACTTTTTTTTGTAAAAGCAGTGTCTTTCTTTCCTTTTTTTTAACAATGTTGCCTTTTCAGAAGTTCTTTGTGATTTAGTCTGTCTTTTAAATTTTTGTACACGAAGGACTGTTTTTTACCTGCCATCTATGAAGAGATATTTAATTGACTACTTAAAATAGCCTCTGTTTTAGCTGCTGGAATTTTTCTATAATGCATCTCTGCCATTTCAGTGTACATACATCCCATTCATCATCTTTCATTCACAGCTGTTAAAAAGAACCTGTTTTGAATATAATTACCATTTCTATGTTTATAGATGGATGAATAGATAGATGAATGAATGAATGAATGAATGAATATGTAGATGGATAGATGGGGGGGCAAAAACACCTGGGCTGATATGGTCTGATTTTTTTTTGCTAATTAATACGGGATTTACACCTACTTATTCACTATCTTGTTTCCCTGCAACCTTTTGTTTGTGAGCTAGCTACATGACAGAAGGTAAATTTAGTCCAACCTTTGGAAACTGATACCCAAGATCAGCAGAGTGTTTCCTCTGATGATAATTGGTTGTAATGGTTATGTGTAACAACCCTTTTTTTCTCCCTCAATGTTCTTTCGTTGACCCTTTGTATGACATGGAATTGGTATTTTTTTCATCTAATTATGGTTAATGCTGTTAGCTGTCTGTATGCAAGTGAATACAGAATGACCTAATGCAGAATTTTTTGATTGTGTGGTTGCTCTGTAAACGTCATTAGCTGTAAAAAGCGACTCCAGTAGCAGGATCTATGCTTGTTATTGTAAAGCAACCTCTCCTCCTGTGATTGGTTTACAGCTGGGTATATGTTGAGCTGGGTATATGTCATGATGCACAAACCAAGATTACAATACCAAACCATAGGTCTCCAAATAAGCCCATTACAAGATTAGTAACAATGATAAATGCTTCTCCATTCAAGGGCCACATGCAGAAACCAATTTCCTATTCACCTTGGGATTACAGAGACACACCCACCACATCTGTAATAGCTTGTGAAAAAAAATCCCTTTACACTACGGTGCTGACATTATTTTAATGATCTTCAACCTTGTGAGGCGCACATGAGAAAACCCCAACCTCTCTGAGATCGCCTGTGGACTCCCACCACTTAATCGTGTATAAAACCGACACACACAAATTGGAAAAGGAGCCTCAGACACACAGAGCTCTGTCAGAAATCCTTTCCCACAGGAGTCTTTCCAGGCCTGTTCTCCATAAAAGTGTGAGGGGATATGGCCCAGTCACAAGGAGCTGTGTTAAAGGGCCCGTGATGGGTTCGCTGGGATGTTGGTGACTCTCCTCCTTCCCACTGACAGAATAGTTCCGTGTGTGATGTCATCATTAGCCCCCACTCCCGCCCCTATCTTTTGGTTGTGGGCGGCAAGCATTTTTAAATTTAAGCAAAAAGCCTCAAAAGGCTGTTTAATGTCGTAAATATAGTAGAGGGGTGTTGCTGAGTGATGTAACCCCCCCCCCCCCCCCCTCTTTGCTTCATTCACAATCTACAACAGGTTCAATGGGTCTTATTGCTGTTTTTAGAACGGTTACCACATACCTAGTTCAGTTTGATACAAAGCCGCCACAAGCCACTACAAGAAATGCAGCATGTTACGCACAAACTCAGTCAATGCTATTTTGAGATATCTATAACAGCACTGGATGCAATTTAACCAATCATAATTAGGGACTGGAACCATCCTTTTTAGGAACATATATAAATCAGAGAACTGAAAGCAGTGGAGAGGGAATTTAATTCTCAAATATCATTTGCCAGAGGAATGGTGATTGTTTATGTAATTCTTAAAAAAAGTAAACAAATATACATATTCCCTTGTATGAATGAATTGGTGCCATTTTTGTAATATTTTCTTACTAACATTGTTCAGAACATTTACATGTTTTTATCAAAGTTCTCCAAATGTGCAATCTTTGAGAAAAAATGTTTCATGCATTCAGGGTTTAATTTAAAATGCAGTTATTTTAGTTAAATTAGTTAAACCTTTCATGTCAGTAGACAAATCAGTGTCTTCAAGCTTTGTTTAACGCTGAACTTATATATATGTACTGTAGTCTAGTGTTTGAAGAGCCTTGGTTCCATTCCCTGTTCCTGTATATGATTAGCGAGCTATGAAATGGGTTGGTGGAATGACTGAATAAATAAGTCAAGAAGTGTCAAATATGACCACATCATTTCCCCTCTGCAGTTTGTGACAAAAGAAATAACAGGCAAGTTGTCAACTACTTCTCAGGCAAAAGCCGTCTTGTGCCATGTCTATTATGTCAGGGTAATTCCATATATTTTTTCTAACATAAAGGATCACATGGTGAAATCCATTCACATCCCCATTCACTCAGTCCGGTTATAATTTCAGTTAACAGTGAATAATAATAATAATAATAATAATTATTATTATTATTATTATTAGTGCTTGCAGGTTGTTGACGCATGGTTCAACCCCAGGGGAGATTAGTCTTAGACTAGACCAGGTCAATCAAGGACAGCCACCACTAACACTTTGGAAATTGAATTGAAGTGTGTGGATAACTGGTGACATCTAACAAATGACCTCTGATGTGAAAGTGTTATAAGGTCGCTAATGGCCCAGTGTATCATCCCTAAACATGCACAGAAAGTCACTGAAGTCCCTGTAAAGACCTTTTTTGTTGTTTCTTTCTTTGTATTTTGTGATTCACATGTCACCTGCCCTCCATAATTCCTGCTTACTGTATCTTTTTTTTAGCCTAATTGCTGAACTACTCAGTACACAATGATTTTTTTTATACTTGATAAATACAGAGTACAGCTAAATGTTTGATAATTAATTGATAATTAATGCTTTAATTTAGGTGTTTTAAAATGTGCCATTTGTGTATGCGTCATGGTTATTTACATTGAATAGGTTCTGCATGTACATTTGTAATTTAGAGATCATAATTTGATACAGCAATTTTGAATATGTATGTCTGTTTTCTCTTAGTGCCATCTTTGTTTTACATAACTAATTTCCATGTTGTGTCACTGATTTGTATTTTTAAGATCATAATAAAGATGTTTCATAAAGTCTGCCTCAATCTTATTGAGAGTTTTTAGATGTATTCTTTGGGGCGCCGTGGTTCAGTGGGTTAAGATGTCATAGAATAAACCTGGGGACCTGGGTTCAAGGGTTAAAATCTGTCCCAAGGTGATTTCCTGATCCTTACCCATCTCCCTCCCTCTCATTTCCTTTCACACTCTACTGTCCTCCTGTACTATCTGGATGAAGGCAAAAGCCCCCAAAATAGTGTAGGCTAATAAAAGAATTGTGCTGTAGAGTACAGCAATACGAATAAATCTTTATTGCCCTTGGGTTAACATTAAGACCGCTCCTTCTGCTAAAAAGCTCACAGTTGCTAATGTTTGCCAACACCTCACTTGTAGGTGTACTGTAAGCCTCATTGCATACAGTAGGCACTCCAGTAACTAGAATGAAACAACCTTGAAAGGACTCATTTTACTTCTTTGGTAACACTTTATTTGAAGGGGTCTACATAAGGGTGTCATAAGTATGTTATAAACATGACATGACTCGTATAATGACCATTAATGATCCTTCATTCATGTTCATTAAGTGTCATTCGGTTTTTGAAATGCAGACTGGGATGTAGACTTTACAAAAACCGAACGACACTTAATGACATGAATGAAGTGTCATTAAGGTTTATGATATGTGTCATGTCATGTTTGTGACAGGCTCATGTCACCCTTATGTAGACCCCTTCAAATAAAGTGTTACCACTTCTTTAAATGTTTGATTAGGTAGACTTTAAGGCCACCTTGGCTAGATGCTTTATTTGGCTTCATTTTGCGAAGACATCTAACAGAAGCGTCTTTTGTGATAGCTATTGGTGGTCCCTCAGGTACTTATTTCAAGTATTCTATTGAGTAGATGGTAGTATCGCTAATGTGTCACTTGTTTCCTAGGTTTTCTGTCTTCTCACACTATGGGCCCTCATTTGAATGGTGAGTTACAGTATGGTTTCTTAAAAGCTTAGTGAATTACAGCCACAAAAGCCTCTCAGACAATAGCCTGTCAACCAGAAAAAAAAGAACGTCAAATGAGTTTAGAGAAGCTACTGTAACACAGACACGATTCACTTCACAGAGTACTTGTCCTTGGCTGCAAACCCAATTAACGATTTGACAATAAAACAAAGGAGACAGCTGTCACTGTTTTATAAGGAACTCATCCTCAACAAAGAAGAACAGCCTTAAAGGAGAAATCGGTGTGATTTTGACCTGGGCTGTACTGAAAGATGTTACCGAGTACAAACATATATCCAATACCGACCTCCGGTCAGCCCCAGCATTCCGCATTTTACACCGTTTTAGCCAAAGCTTTCATTAGCCTTACACTGCTACACTGGGGGCATTGCATAGCCTAACCATTAACAAGGTTAAGAGTAACTTCACATTTTATTGGTAGACTTCTGAGAGCCCTGACATTTAAAATAAGACAATGAGAATTTTGAAAGTGTACAGGTACTTTATCAAAAAGACAGTTTATAAAGACAGTACCTTCTCAGAATTTCCCGGTCACCGCCATCTTGAAATTAAATCACGATAAGTCGATTGACGAGCTACAACTTTATAAATGTCTTTGGTCAAACTTTTTTAAGTTCCATCATTTGTTGGTGCTGTAGTGCTCATGTAGAAAGTCACCATATATTTTCATCTGAAATCCAAGCACTTCAACAGAATATCATTTTCAATCTGTTTCCGTCCTATCTGTTCATCAATTGACTTATAGGGATTTAATGTCAAGATGGCGGTGACCGGGAAATTCTGAGAAGGTACTGTCTTTTTAATAAAGTACCTGTACACTTAAAAAATTCTGATTGTCTCGTTTTAAATGTCAGGGCCCTCAGAAGTCTACCAATGAAGTGTGGAGTTACTTTGAACCTTGTTAATAGTGTAAAAAAAGCTATTTATCTTCATAGATTAAGCTGTGCCCCTATAGCTAGCAGTGTAAGGTTAATGAAAGCTTCGGCTAAAAACGGTTTAATGCGGAATGCTGGGGGTGAACGGAGGTGGGCATTGGATATATGTTTGTACTCGATAACATTTTCCTGTACAGTCCAGGTCCATGTCACACCGGATTTCTCCTTTAAAGTTCTTCTCATTTATACAGTAGTAGGTGACTCGCATGGACAGTGGGAGGTGGAAGGTGGGGAAAGGGTGGGGGTGAGTAGAGAAGGCCGTACTGTGTGCTCTGCAAGACTGGATGCATCAGTGGCACGGAACAGGGTTCTTCCCTCAAATGGCGGCTGCCTTTGAAAGGATGATATCCCTGATCGCTCGCTGGCCCACTAAGTGCATGACGGCTATCTCAGGAGTGCGGAAGTTGTTTGGATTTTATCGTACCAAAGGCCCCTTCTGGATCCTCGTGAATGGACATAGAGTGAACGAGATTAGCAGAGCCCTTGTAGTTTACAATAACCAAAGTACTGAGCGAATGCCTACAGGTATTACCTCAGTTTTAAATCAGGGGGACTTTTATTTCTGTTCAGATGGTAGAGATGTTATAGTAGAAAGAGAATAGTAATGTAGTAATGTAGTAGTAATGTAACTCTAATGCAACCGTTAGTTCAATGGAGGTCAACAGATACTGTAAATACTGTAGGTATATTAAACAGGGCTGAAACAAAAACTACCGAGATACATGATTTGTCAGCTATACCTTCAGATTCTGTACTTATTGTAAGATCCACTCCTCACCACACTTTTATCTCAAGTAAATCACTCCCCCATCTTTTTCATTCCTTTTGTGTCGTCATGAGACGATCTTTTTTTGAAAGGTTGATACAAATATCTTTATTATGTTTATTTATTATACATTTTAAAAACAAAAACTCTAAATAGGAACCCTATTGTCCTCAATCTCTGCAATCAAGCCAGTTTGGTGGACAATGAGGACTTTTTGCATGACATAATCTTTTAGAGCATCCATGGTCACTTCTTCTAACTTGGCTTTAAGCAAAGCCAACAAAACAAAACAAAACAAAAAAAAGAGAAAAACGGAGCTGACGTTAGATCATAAGGCTATTGAGTTGCTTGACGTGGCTGCTCTGACTCCGAGCTGAAGATAAGCGGAGGAAATGAAAGGAGGAGAGGACTGCTGAGGTCGGCGGGGGCGATAGGGGCGGCCTCCCAGCTTTGAAATGCTCGCCAGCCTCATTGAGGACCCCTCCGTTAGGTAACTCAAGCTACCAGTTCAGAGGGATCCGCAGATTACATGTAGACAAAGAGCTGCATTGAGTGAGGGGTGCACAGCCAGAAGAGGATGTCGTGAACTTCATGTGAAAGCACCCTCCACCCCCTCCCCTCACTTCCCCACCGACACCCCCACCCCCTGAACCCAACTGCATTAACCACCTCTCTTCACCTCCGCAGATGAGAGAGAGAGGGAAACAGAGACAGAGCAAAAGAAAGAAGATAGAGAGAGAGAGACAAACAACATAGAGTGGTCGAGCAAAAGCTAGGCGTACATACAGAAATAATAAAGCATGAAGAAATGAAAGAAAGAATGAAAAAAAGGTTTAAAAGTAGCTATTTTATTATTGCTTATTCAGCTTTACAAACCTAGATTTCCTAGATGTCCCTTATCTCAAATGAAAGCAACTGGATTGTAGCTTAGCAATATGATGTCTCAGTTCATAAACAAACATTATGCCATTATATTCTTTTCAAAGGTCATCCTAAACCTTCATATCATCCTCTCAGGCACATGGGGTCTTTATGTGCTTGTGTCACCTTTTTTATTGGTTAATTTACTGGAAAATATCAGTGGAAGTTGACTGACAACGTCACCGACTCTTGAAGAGCAGCTAATTAATGGAATTAGTCCTGGCCCACTGACTGTGCAGCAATTATTGCACACACCTGTCAGATCAGAAGAACTGACAAATGACATTAGCCTGGTTGGCACCCTTACATCATCCACTGTATGTATATTAGTTTGGACCCGTTAGGAGACCAAACTTTACTTCCTGTTCGTCTGACATAAGGAAACAATCATGAACTCACTTTTGCCAATGAGGCAAGCTTGAAGGTGAAATCTAGTGTAAGTCAATCAACAGCTAATACCTAAATTGGGCACAGAAACTTACTTTCAGGCTCATACTGAGTCTGAATACTGAGTAGCTCGCTATGCCTTTTTCAGTTAATGTTAGTTATCTGCCCGTTCAGTCTGTGTTGTGGGTGATCTAGTCTGGTTCTTTTCTCAACAAACAGCACAAGGTGACCTCATTGGATTTTCTCCTTTTAACATGTGTTTTGTTATGCATCCGCACTCTTCTACTGTATCTCTGCAATTGTTTTGATTGGCTGTATCATCTCCTGCGGAGGCATTTTGTGTCTGTTAATCTCACTTTTGCTCACATGCACTGCACCGAAAGCTTACGTACAAAGTACAGTATATGAAAGGTACAAACATGCAGAGATAACAGACAAGACACAAATAAAATTAACAAAGGCCTAATTGATTAACATAAATAATATCTTCAGAAGTTCAGGGGTTTGAGGCTATAGCTAGAGCATGCTCTTCAACCAGATTCAATGAGAAATGACCAGGGGCATCTGACTTCTTGAAGGAGAGGGTTGCAAAGGATCGACCCCAGTTATGTCAGAGGTTCACCTCATGTCACAGCAGGTAGCCGAGCAATAGCCTTCTAAGTTGATATTGATAGTGAGTGATCTAGCAAGCTTCACAGCTAATTTTGTACTGGTACAAAATATGTCTTTCGTTCAATAGTATTCAATAGTAATTTGTAACTAACTCAATAAGACACAACAATATATGTTCTAGCACAAAGTCAATTTTTCTGGAGTAATTCAGTCAATAGTTGTCATAGCCCAACTCATCATAAACAGGGGAGCTTGGTTGGAAAACTTTATGTTTTTTTTTTTCTGTGTTTGGGAAAGACAATGGTTTATTGAGTTTCACTAAACTAAATCATTTTCTGAGGCTGCTGACTGAGTACATTTTCCATGTTCTACCAAATTCTGGCCCCAAAACAGATGGGTGTGATAACGACTCTCCTAAATCAGTGGGTGCTCTCTCTCTCTCTCTCTCCCTTTTCTTTTTCTATTTTTCTTCAACTTCTGTCTTTCCATCTATGCCTCGATACCCCATTCTCTTTTTACTCAACCATTCCCTCCTCTCTCTCTCTACACACACACATACTTTCCATCTCTTTTTGCACTTCAGATGTGCAGCTGCTGTGCATCTTCCAAACGTCTGCAATATGGTGGGTGAACAACATTTCCAAGCCCTCTGGTGTGAGTTGCCCATGCTTGTCAGGAAAACAATCCGTGCTTGAGGTTCTGGCGCCAGCCTCCAACAACCACCCAGCTACTTGATTCCTTCCCCCATCGAGGAGTCCGCATTCTCAGCCATAAACACCACCAAGTTTCTTCATTTTAAACAGCGTTGGCCCACGACAATGTTGGAGCAAAATGCTCACACGCTCTCATACCGAGACGAAGAAAAGTTTCTAGCAGAAAGACTTAGCTAGCAGTGAGTGAGGACTAAGTTTGGAATAGAGGAATGATAGTAGTTATCCAGATAACGAGTGTTTGGCAACAGCCATCACTTCAAAAGTTCTAAGAGAATTTGTTTCACACAGAGAGACACATATGCCTAGGAAACTGAGGGCAGGAAAAAGGTACGGAATGGTCTGGAAAGACGCAGGCTACCACAAATGTGGTTTACCATTGTGGGGGAGTCTTCACTAAAGCAAACAACAAAAAAGACCATTCCCTGGATTAATTAATGTGGATGATTTATACCATGGAGGATGGAAAAAGATGATCATCTCCATCTTTTCTATCATGTTTACTAAATGAAAAAAAGGAAGATGGTGATGAAATGAAAATGAAAAAAAAAAATAGAATAAGAAAACTTAAATGACCTCATCTTTGTTTCTGGGGGAAAGCATGAATATGGGGTTTTACAGTACACTTGAGGCTCAGAGTGACAACAACCGTTGCTTAATCGAGCAGAAGAGCGCCCAAAGGCATCCCTTCCAGACCCCAGACTTCAAAATGATCTGTGAGACAAAGTAACTACCAGAGCCTCCAATGTAGTATAAAATTGCTGTGGTGTGATGACTGGACCACAGTCTAAGACTGAGCCTATTCATTTCTTCAGATGGTTGGGGAGAAGAGTGAATGTGTGTGTGTGTGTGTGTGTGTGTGTGTGTGGTGACAATGGTGGGGGTTGTGGAGTTGGTTGGGGATGGCAGACACAGCTTTTTAATTGAATACTCTGCGTATTGGGGAATGACATTCTGGCTTTACGCACACTAACCGCCCCTCACCCCCCAACCCTCCGCTTAACTGATTCTTGGAATGGAAAAGAAAAAATGTCAGCGCATAAGAACCCTCTTACAAGGCCATTAAGGGCCTCAGTTTGTTTCCATTAGCCTATTAATACCAGGGGCTTGGATCACAATGAACTCCTCGTCCACCACCTCTGTTTCCCGTATACTCTTTAGGAAGAAACACATGGAAATGTATATAAAAACCACACACCTGCAACTGCTTCGCACTCACCGTATGCCTTGCATGGACGCTATAAAGGCGAAGTGTGTGTGTGTGTGGTTGGGGGGTGGTGGAGAGAATTAAGGCTCTTAAACTAAACAGACGGCAGACACACTCTGAAAGCCCTTGAGAATTCTTCAGGGGAAAAGAGAAAATAGGCTAGACTATATAGTTTCAGTTGGATATTGCTGTCTTGATATACATTAGAGCTAGTATGTGTTATGGGATCTATTTGGTGATGTTTTTCCTCTTCTTTTTTTTCTACTTTTTAACGGACTTTTCAAAAACGAGCTCTGTGTCCCTGTCATGTCCAAGACCACACAGGCCCACTGAGACCTAAATCACCTCAGTGCCAAATGTAAAGGTGAAATGAACTGTTTCAAAACACACCCGCAGAGATGCCATTGGTAAAGGTTAACATCTGGTTTGTAGTTTCTATATCATTACCAGGAATAGTTTGCATATGTGTGTGTGTGTGTGTGTGTGTGTGTGTGAGAGAGAGAGAGAGAGAGAGAGAGAGAGAGATCACAATTAAAAACAACATGTTTTCACAGTTGTCTTCCCCTTTAGTAGACAGTCCCATTCTGAGTCACTGAGAGAGGCTTAGTCTAGCCTTTCCCGGACCAGAGAGGCAACTGCGGTCAAACAGCCACCCCAGAGCTTCCCCAGTAAACATACTCTCCCAGGTGCAGTTGATGATGTCAGTCCCTGGTCATCTATGTTGCTGGACTGATTCGACTGTCTTGTATGACTCATATTCAAGATGGAAACACACTTTGTCTCTTTCTCTTACTGTCTCACTCCTCCTGTGTGTGTGAGTCTGTGTGTAAAAAGGCGCGCGAGAGAGAGAGAGAGAGAGAGAGAGAGAGAGAGAGAGAGAGAGAGAGTATATTTGTAGGTCATGTTTGTTTTATTTGCACTCAGAAATGCAATACAAAATTGTTTCAATTGCAGAGCAAGTTGTGAAGATAGGCCTTCTGAATATTATACAGTTACAATCACATCAGTGGATAAATAAAGTAGTTTGATCCTAAGATTATACACCACTATTCTTAGCTAGACTGGCTTTAAAGGATGTTCCCACAGTGATAACTAAGATTATTATACAGTAACCGTAGCGTTATTCCTTTTAACTTTAAGTCACAACAAAACAGAATTACATAGGCCTAATATATTTGTGCATTTACAAAAGAATATTTAACATAGACAGGTAATATCTACCTATACAGAATTGAAATAACAGAATTGAAAGCTGATTTTTCAATTCAAAAATCTGCTTGATATACTGTATTTAACACATTTGCATGAATTAAGCCTTTGGTCATATGAATTCTGTCAGGGTCCCCATCACTTCCGTGTGCGCGGGCTCCACGCCCCGTCCAGCAGGCGGTGCTGCTTTAAAAACTTCACTCGGGACTCTGGTTACCACGAAAACATGAATGAATAAATATTTTGAATTCCATCAACATTGTTTTCTGTCATACAGCGTTACCAAGGCATTGCCAGCTTTTCTTCACATTTCGAATTTGATAGCCTATAATTGTAGGCCTAATACGTTTTTTACCCCTTAAACACAAGGAAAAGAAAACAAGTCGGCTACAGTCACATCAAATACCAAACGTTTGCCCACATAACTTCCCTGAAAATAGCAACGACAACGTTATAGAAGAGCCTGACGGTAAAGCCAGCTGGCAGTTCATTCTAAATTGTTTGTAGACTATTGATTCGTGAAACTGGACTAGCCTTAATCCTATACAAAACTGTACAAAGGTCTGCAGAAATGGCAACACCTAAATTCTTTAACTCATATTTTAGTAAGTTTAGTTATGGGAAACCGAATAACTAACTCTGACAGTTTATGTTCATAGCCCAACAACAGACACCCTGTAGCCAAGTGAAACTTCGCCGGTCCCATTTCGAACTTTCTCTTTTGTCAGGGCGCAAAGATTAGCCGGGGAGTTGTCGTCATCAACAGCACCCTTGATTTTCCCCCCTTCCTAAATGGATGGGGCTGTCGTGCTTATTGCCCAGTTCAACAGAGGCCAAAGGATTGGAACAACTTTGAACACCCGTCAGTTTGGCGTTCTCTAGTGACATGCAGAATTCTTCGCTATCACTCTGAATGTGCAGAAAAATAAGCATTTCCGATGAAGAAAGAAAGCAGGAGAAAAACGCACCACAGTCTACAATAAAAAGAAAAGTTCTCATTCTGATTTGAGGGGATTGCTTTAAATTTAATTTTAGGTATCGCTATGGATTATATTTATTTTCTGTTTTACTGCACAATCTGTGTATTGTTTTTGGATTATAGACACGCTGCATACTCTCATGGTAAGATTATCTTTTTATGATCTCTGACACTTTCAACTTGACACGGAATTATTGCAGTCCACAGCTTTCATGTCTTTGTCCATTGCTGGATATCCAGTAATCCGCTACTTTGCTTTTTTGCTCTTTCATAAAATTGAACAATGGTACACATGAATGAATTGTCTGCAGCCTAAGCATATGAACCACTAAGCATATGAACTTAGTTATATCCCGCAGAGACGTACACGTTGAAACGTTCTGTGAAGTTCTTTGATCTATAGAATTCCATGACTAATGCCCATGTTTAGTTGCACGTTAACACATAATTTGCGCTAATGAACAAATATATTTAAAATACAAAAGTATGAATAAATCGAGGACGACATTAATACACATGGAGAAACTTTTGGATAGCTGTTTGCGCAATTGACTGTTATTCTTCTTGTTTTCCATCAGCCAATCTCTCTGGAAAGTTAAGCGAATACGGACTCATCGTACCGTTCAGCACGGATTCTCAAGGCCGGTATATCTCTCACGTGGTATCGGTCACAGCTGGAAGTAAGAGTGGTGTTTCGGCCGCTGGAAGACGGCGCGTCTCCCGCAGCGTCCCAAGTTCCTCCACGTTCACCTCAACTAGTCAACAATTGTTTTTCAACGTCACTGTCTTTGGTAAGGAGTTGCACTTGCGCCTCAGAGCCAACAGAAGACTCGTTGCACCAGGTGCCTTTGTGGAATGGCACGAAGACTTCGAGGAAAAAGCCAAGGAGCGTATTTATGACAACTGTGTTTTTACCGGTGATGTTACCGATATGCCAGAGGCCTCTGTGGCTATTAGTAACTGTGATGGACTGGTAAGTTGTCTGCGTTTCACTACGTTCAAGTGTATGGAATAACGCAACGTTTCTGCGGTTCTTATAAGTTTAACGTTTAGAATAAGCCCACAGTGGAGTATGAAATCTCTGCTTTGCTCCCACTCATAGTGCAGCTTCTGTTTTTCCATGACTTATGTAAGATGCACATGTGGAACAGATGCAGTTTCATTGTGATCTCTCACTCTCTCTCTCATTCCCTGACACACACACACACACATACACACACACACACACACACACACACACACACACAAACATCACTAACAGTGCTGGATGGGAGGGGAAAAAAGGCCCTTGTCTCTAAGATGACTGATATCATTGTGTGCAACCCTCTGTGTAAACTCTAGAGAGGATGAAAAAACAACACTTTCTATAAAGCCAGTAAATATTCATAAAGCGTTATAAGGCATTCACAAAATCTAATGCTAATATCAGTTTATACAATCTCACAGCTGTGTCTATAATGCATTGCATTATTATCCTTAAGGCCTTTAAAGATCTCAAAGTGCCACAAAACATTATAAAGCTTTAATGAATTGTCCTTTTATTCGTTGTGTTAATTGTCTTTTTATGAAGTGTTACAAGCACTATATGCAAACTCTATGTAAAGTGTGATGAACACACAATTGCGTATTCAAATCAATAAGGCACAATTACAGACAATAAAGTGGTATGTTTTCCATAGTATTTTGGCATAAGTATGGCAAATTAAGTTGTAAATGTTAATAAGATAACATTATACATTTGGGCTTTATGAATACTGTCATGGGAATGTACGAAGGTATAAATACTGATATACTAGTGTTATGAATGCATTATAACAGCCTATGAATATACTTATGATGTTTATGAATGCATTATAACACTTAATGAATGCTTTTTAAAATGCAATATGAATACTGGCTAGAAAGTGTTAATACTTTGAAAGCCTGATTTAAAAGATGACTTACCCAGTCATAGACTTATATCATTGCTCACAACCTACTGAAACCCTCTGAAATGTGGAAATGTTTATTGTTTATATCCTGTGGGTTACACAAAATCTGGGCCTAATGAGGAAAAAGCTGACAAACATCCATGGAGTTGTTGTATGGATGATCTGCATGACTTCTCTTGAACTCTGCCCTTTGAACCCTCGAACCAAAACAAACCTGTGATGACATATCCAGCCTTTAACTGCCATGCGGCAGAGAGCCTTTGAGAAGAAGGGAGTGCTCAGTTCAGTGATGCATCCCATCATTCGAGAGACAGAGTGAGAAAGAGAGAGAGAGAGAGAGAGAGAGAGAGAGAGAGAGAAAGAACACCTGGTTATTCACTCTCCTGTAACCCCTGTTGAACCCTGGGCCTGTTTGTATGTCTCCATCTCTCCTGCTCAGAATCTCTCTCTTTTCTCTCCTGCCTACCTAACATTTTCTTCCATTGACTCTCTCTCTCTCCCCCCCCCCCCCTCTATCTCTCTCTCCCTCACACACACACACACTTACACTCTCTTTCTCTCTCTATTTGTTTAACTGTCTGTCATTCTTTCTCATCTCCTTTCATCAGCTCTCATTCTTTCTTTTTTCTGTCTCAGTGCTTTAGATGCCTCTATATAACATGTTTAGAGTTGTTGCTGTAGACATCATTTACGTGAACCACCAGCATACCTCCATTGAGATAGCACTTCAAATGGTGGATGCATGGGTTTCTTTGTAGTTATTTAAGCTTTTTACTATTTTTACATATTGGTGTATGCACTGGTTGTGCTCTGTGATAGTCCTTGTACCACTATCTAATGTTTAAAATGTAACAGCCTCAGCCAAACAAAATCAGTTTTCTTTACCGTCAATCTGAAATTTCTTTGCTTTTTCAAGGGTACCCAATACCTCCATCGGTAGACGTAATGTCCGAGTCAAACGTGGCATAGGGCACCACTGTTTGGCAGACACGTATGCACACAATGAAATCATTCATTAAATAGACATTGATTTTTCTCCTAGGTAATTACACTTGGCGCTATAAGGACAATGGCATTCTGTGTGCACTGCCAGAATGATTATGGCAGAGGCCACACGCAGAAAAAAAGAGAAAAATACAAAGTGCTCCTTTCATTTTTTCCCCTCCCCTTACGTCGGAGGACAAGAGGTATTTGGTTGCTTCTGTGCACAGCTGGTGTCTCTCATGTAACTTTTTGCTGTGGTAAGAGGGAGACTCACTTAAAAAAGTCTGCTTCAACACTTCATCAATGGGCATATGTGAGCCATTAATCCCAGTAGAGATCTGCTCTATCACGTAAACACTGAAAAGCATAGTTTGATAGTTTCTGTTGGACGATGCTAAAGGCATTCTAGAACTATATTCAATTGAACAGTTGTTACAGTGCAGACAAATAGTTTGCAGTTCTTTTACCTTCTAGACTAACAGGTCAAATGAGTTAAACTACAGTTGCTAGAGCTGAAATAACCAATGCATTATATAACATTTGTTTTGATCTCTAAGCTGACCTTATCAGTTGGGATCTGACTGTATTAGTACTAAATTATTCCATCATGTTGCTTTGTTATGATGAGACATTAAAAATCTAAAAATAAAATATGCGACCTTAAACCAACACATGTTGCCAATATCTATCATCTCACACATCTGTGTGTGGCAACATTGTGATGTTATTTCCCTCATTTTATCTAGACTGTAGTTTAACTAAGTCTGTTGTCTTTCGTAACTGTTATTCTCGTGCGACATTTAAAGTTTAAAACCCTTGTTGGTTGGCGAGTATAACTTGTTTGAATTGTCTGTGAATAGTGAGCAGTCAAGTACTATTTTTTTGACAGACACCATGAACTTTGTGTGACTGAAGCAGTGAATCAGTGTGACTCCTCACCACACACTGCACAGTTAGAGGATACCAAGAGATACTGACTATATACTAACACAGGACTGAGAATAGTTTCAAACAACATGGTGTTGAATGAAAATAACACAAATTTATTCCATTGCTCTCCAGTTGTCAATGGCTCCAAGACACACCCCCCACTTACACCCCACTTCTAACATGCTGAATATTTATATCTGTGTGTACTGGGGTTTTTTTTGCAGCAGACCTCACAAAAGCTGTGATAGCGCTCCCTTAAGCAGTCGAGGTGCTAGTCCTCTTGAATCCAGCACACCGCCTTGAGACGTGTGTTTGTTCTCTGCACATGGGAAGATAAGGGGGGGAGGGGGGGGGGATGGGAGCGTTCCTTTGGGGTCTTGTCAAAACCTCCCCTTCCCCCCTAATTCCTTTCCCCAACAGGCTCGTTTTGGGATTGCGTTGAAGGCTATGGAGCTCCCCCCAAAGAGCCTGTCAGGTCATGACTGAGGGGGGTGGGTGAGTCTGGCTTTGGGTGCGAGTGAAAATAAGAAATCAGCTCCCAGAAAGGAAGTGAGCCTGACACACTAAAGGATGGAACACAGGCCATGTGTTCTGCTGACTCTGGGCCAGTGTAAACACAGACACGTCTGCGCTTGCTTTAGCGTCTCTTTTTTCATGCTTCTTTTTTTTTTTTTACCTCATTGCTTCCTCTCTCAAAATTTTTGTCAGAATTCTTGTCTCAGTCTTAATCTTTTTGAGCAAACCCGGTATGATTTAAAAATGAAAAGCTCTTTGTTTTTTTCTTTGGCTTCAAGGGTTTAGTTTTGGGCTAAATGATGCCCTGGCAGATGTCCTGTGCCTCAATAAGTCAAGCTGAGCGACAGGTGTTTTCCTCTTATGACATGAGACACGATAAACTATTTTACAGTGATCGCCAGCCAGGGTGGCAAGTTGCAATCAGCACACCGCAACCAGTACAGGTCTGATGGAGACGGATTGAGTTGCCCTCTGTGCCATCCTGCAGTCATTTTCTCATGCACAGGCCCGTTCCATTCAGTGCCAGTCTTATCTGGCCGCCATGACCCACCTCAGCACTGTACTGCAAGCAATACCAGCTGATGCCATACTCTCTGCCAAGCCTTGGCCAGGGAAGAATAGTGCATGACATCACCCTACTAGGGGAGGGAGAAGGTGGTGGTGGTGGTGGTCGGGGGGGGGGGGGGGGGGTAGCAGCGGGGGAATGGATTACGTTATTCTGGTGCTCTGCCATGAGATCCCAGAGGGGGGAAGATCTCTCATGCTCTGGTATTCTCTACATGATGGATGGAACATGCCACATGCAAAAGGAGAAAGAGAAAGAGAGGGTGGCGCTGGTTTATTCATGCTTGACACGTTTGAATGTAATGAAATTGAATGGCTGATGGAGAGGTAAGGGGGGATGAAGAAGCACTGGAAAAGAGGGAGACAGGAAGGGAAGGGAAGTGAGACAGAAGACTCACAGATGCATGCCACTTTCAATAGGTAGAGGTTGGCAAGATAGAAAGTGTGTGTGTCTGTGTGTACATTTATGTAAATTTACATTGGTAAGGATATGTCACAGTGCTCACAATAGGTACAGATTGGCAAGATGAAGGCATATGGAGTGCGTTTGTGTGTGTGTGGATGTGTGAGTGTGTGTATTTATGTGTGTGTGAGTCTAGAGGGACAATGAGAGGCGTTTCTGTATGCCCTGTGCGGTGGCAACAGCTGTGCTTTTTAGATGTACTCCCATCATTGTTCTATGTGTTGAGAGATGACTGTGATTGCTGGCAGAGTTTTAGTGCATATGATGGCTGGTGGAATTACAGTTTGGGGGGGGGTATGAATGTGTTATAGAGTCAGCCGAGAAACAGAGAGCGAGTGAGCTATTTGTGTGTCTGTAAACTTAAATAGAGTTGTGTGTGTGTGTATGTGTGTGTGTGTAGAGAAAGAGAGGTGGGATGGGCACACGCGTGTGTGCGTGTGTGGGGAGGGGAGGGATGTCAGGGAGTTGGCTGGGAAAGAGCAAGATCAAGCTATTTGTGTTTCTGCAAAGTTAAATAGAGAAACAACACCTAGCAACAACCTTCACTGTACTTTCAGCAGGGAGATGAGGTAGTCTGAGCTCACCCGTGGGACTGTCACCCAGCCAAGTTCTGTTTGCAAAAGAGTGGGCTGTACACACACAAGCACTGCCTCTCTCCCTCTCTCTCTCTCTCTCTCTCTCTCACTCACACACACACACACACAAGCACACACACACACATACAGAGAGAGAGAGAGAGAGAGAAAATTAAACCAAAAAAGTCTAATAACAAATACCGTGAGGAGCAACATGTGAGGGCTTGCCCCATATCAAATGACATAACTGTCAAATTTTATATGTGAAACGCTGAAGACACAAACAGGTGCCTCTTCAACAAACAAATCATTTTCTGGTCAAACTAACCAACCTTAGTCCCACACTATATTTGGCTTGACTGTGTGTCACCATTTCTCATTCGCTCATTTGGCGTTGGATTAATCTGCAGAGGGACAGATCATCACACATCTAAATCCAATCCCTGTCAGTGTGGCCCACCCATGGAAGGGGGGCGAGGGCTTTTGGCGTATAAGGAATGGCGCCATGCCAGGCAGTGATTGACAGCTCTCCCTGCAACTTTTGCCGGTAGCCGGGGTAATTGACAAAGTGAGGCCTTGGCACGCCGACATGAATGATTTAATGAGCGTTTTGGAAAGTTCTCCCTTCTCCACACCCCCATCAACACCCTCTGTGCTCTAGAAAAGGCTCAACCTCTCCCTCCCTACACACCACAAAACTGTCTTTTTAGGCATCTTTTTCTGTCACTTTTATTCTTTTGTACTTTTTTCTGTCATTCTTAGCATGGCATAGCATAATATAGTATAGCACAGAATAGCATAGAATAGCATAGCCTAGCATAACATAGAATAGCATAGCATAACATAGAATAGAATACCATAACATAGCATAGCATAGCATACAGTAGCATAGAACCTTCCCTCTGAGTTATTCATTTGACTGTGGCTAGCTGTGATGTAGGGCCAGCCATGCGTTCTTGCCCACAGTCTGTCCCCCAGCACCTCAGCAGGGCTCCCTTTTGACTTAATCACTCACTCCTCTTATGTTTTCTCCTCTAATCAGTTTTCATTCTTTTTTCCCCTCCTTCCACTGCCCTCCCTTCTCTCCCCTTCCCTCTCTCCTCCTCTGCCTTTTCATTTTTCCCTGTACATTTGTTGTTATGTGTGAGAGCATAACCTTCCTTATGTTTTTAAGACGAGGGGCCAAAGAGCCTTTGTGTCAAGGTTGCTTATTACATTTCAGCACAGACACCAGCCTATAGATGAGCACTGTTAACCCCTCCAGCACCCCCACCCACCTCCTCCTCCATCTCCACCACCATCACCTCGGGCGTGTTAAATCCACCCGAATCTGAAGCTAATCCCCTGACATATGTGTCATGTTTGGCCACTCAACTTCAGCAAGGTGAGCACAGTCGGAAAGGGGGAATCGGCGGGTAATCCCCACACCGGCATCAAGGGCCCCCGTCACACAGGATCAGACTGACCTTTGACCCCAAGGAGTAAGCCACACTGGAGATCAGCCGCAGAGTGTTCCTAGTCTCTTCTATTCTCTCTCCTTGAAAAAACCTCCCCGCGTCCACTGAACACACGTCTGCTGGTCAGACGTTGAAGTGTGTGGGAGCCGAACATGGATGTAGTTCTCATGGTGACTGGAGAGTGGGTGGGCTAGCATGCCATGTTTGGAAGGGTTGGAATTGCACAGAACTGTACCCCTGTCACATCACCCAGTGGTTTACTTATTTCTGTGTGTGTGTGTGTGTGTGCCTGTGTATGTGCTTGTATATAGGGGGAATGTGTGTACAGGTATGTGTGTTTGTTTTAATGTGTGGTGTGGGTTTGTGTGCATGTGCATATTTGCTTTAGTGTCACTGTGTGTGTGTGTGCAGATCCACTGTAAGTACTGTTATCATCAAGCGTCTAAAAGCAGTGTTTTGGTTTGATTTACCTCTGCAGACATAATTGCAGCTTTGCCTCTCTGTGGCTTCGTGACTCCCCCCCCCCCCCCCCTCAACTAGCAAGAATAGTTTTGTAGTGAAGAGCAGCCAAGTCACAGGAATGCTTTAGACTATACTCCTGCGCAGTCTATCCATTATTAGTAAAATAAACAAACAGTGTGTGGCAGTTGTTGTAGTATCGAAGTGAGTCAGTGAGTTTTTTGGGTCATGCTGACGATTGCTTTGAACTCTGCACTCTGTTGTCTCTGTGATAATGCATTGGTCATCTCAGAAAGCCTGGCCCAATGCTTGTTTGATGGCTTTGTTTTTCTTTGGGTGAGTGAGCAGTATATAATTTTTTGAGACAGGTTTGCCATTTTCTTAATGAGCAAGGATCTTGGCTCAGCTCGAAAGAAAGATCGAACACAGAATCATCAGTCACAAGACTCTCATCTCAGAAATGCTTCGGAATCAAACATTGAGATGATGCTGTTTAATGTTCTGTGGGCCTGACTCGTCTTCTTAATGTTGAAATAGCATAGTTTGATGTTCAGTAAAACCATTTGTGTTCTGTATATCCATGTAGGCACATGCAAATTAAACATGCATCTGTTTTTTTGGCACTCCACATTTGAATGTGTTTTCCGCCCTCCCAGCATTTCATGTATGTGCAGTACGTGGTTTATTTCTTCTGCTGTGAAGGTGGAGAGAGATTGTCAGAGAAACAAAGAGATATTTGCGTGGAAAAAGTGTGTGTGTGTGTGAGAGAGAGAGAGAGAGAGGGGGGGGACAGAGAGAGAGTCTTGTCTTCTGCCTTGGTTTCTCCATGGTGTCTCACTCTGCGGTGCCTCCCAGATGTTTGGCTCGTGTTTCGGTGCCGAGGTCCTGGCCAGACTGCCCAAGTTCACCCTGGACACCATAGTGAGCTTGGCCAAGTGCTTCCTTCTTGGCATTTCCTGGCTTCCTCTCCAAAGTCCGTTTTCCCTGCCTCTCTAACACTCCCCCTTTCCCACACCACCGCCTCCACATGCGCCTACTCACTAACAAAATATCAACCTCCGACCTGTGGAATGCAACGCGATGGCCTCTCACGTCTATTTTATTTCCAGAATTCAAAAAATGCAGGCGAGATTAACACTTTGTTTGGGTTGTTTATATTTAGCTGCTGCTACATTTGTGTCTCAGCTGATCCAGGCTAAACCCCCAAGACCAAGTATAGTTTTGTCTGGCGCTCCCAAAAATATACATCTGCTTGTTTTTGCCTGCCAAAATGCGTTTGCGTCCCCCCCCCCCCCCCCCCCCCCCTTTTTTTCAAGGGCTGAAATGACAGCTTAGCCGTCCGTAAAAGATGGGTGGGGATGCGTGTTGGGCTCAGCTGCTGCTCCCACACCTGACCAACCAGGCCATCTTGTGCACTTGTGTCTGTTTTCTGGTCAAGGGTTTGTAAAACTTAACTACAAGTGTAACATCAGAAGAGTTTTAGCATTCACCATTGGAAAGAACAACATCTTACACACTGTGTTTTTTTTAATGAAAAAAAAAAGATTATGTAAAGATATATTGAACATATTGTGCTATATGGTAGCAAGTTAGTTTATGGTTATATCTTTTTATTGAAGTCCACACAAACACATTTTACTTAATACTCAGAACTGCCTACAGTTCTGTTTCCACAGAATAGACATTTTTACCTCAATGTCTCTTTCTTCATATTCTTGAATCGTCTAGACTATTCAGACCTTTCACACAAGGTCATGTGTGCTGTGCATGCTTCTCTTTGTACTGTACAAACCTTGCAAGGAGCTTGGTTGCTTTGGTACACAGATGATGGGTCACCCTTTGTAGAGTAACCTTCCCTTTGTCCTATAGATGCATTCTTGTTGCATGAACACATGAACATAGATAGATATTGATCACCAAGAGGAAATTCAAGAAACACACGTCCCTTTGTGGTTGACGTGTGTTTCTTGAATTTCCCCTTGGGGATCAATAAAGTATCTATCTATCTATCTATCTATCTATCTATCTTGTTCAAGATACACACGCAAAAAGATTTGAGACATAAATTGATATATAACATTTTTGCATGTTTCTGCTACATGTGTTTTGGCAGTGCCATTTTAATCAAATAGTGTGGGTTTCAAATGAGAGAGAGAGAGAGAGATCGGGACCTTATCTGTTATCATCTCTAGAGCTGGTGAAGAGACAAAATGAAAGAAAGACAGAGATCAAATATGAGAAAGAATAAACTGTATGTTTCAACAGTGTAGGATGGTCTGTTTTTTATGTTATGTCTTTTATAAGACAAGACGTTGGCTCTTCTAGGCGGAGGAAGTCTGGAACATAGAACTCCAACTGCTTTGTTTTGGATTGATTTGTTTTTACTTGATAATATCAGGGGGTTTGCATCTGAACTGTTCACATACACAAGGGATTATTTATTTTTGTATTCTTTTGTTCTCTTTATTTTTCTTTCTTTCTTTTTATGCAGGCGGGACTCATTCGCACAGACAATGAGGAGTTCTTCATTGAACCCCTGGAGAAGGGTCAACAAGAGGTCGAGATTAAGGGACGAGTCCATGTGATCTACCGCCGCTCGGCCATCAAGCGAGAGCCCAGCCAACGCAAGGAGGACCTCCACAATGAAGGTATGTGTGTGGGAAAGAGATGAGGAACGGCCATAATGAGTGTTAATCAATCGTTTGTGCTGACATTCATCGTTAGCCTAGCATGGCTTTCCTGACTGATTACCTAAGAGTTTGATCTCTTTCTGGATGCATAGCCATTAGCTTGTAGCCAGGCTAGCGCCGGCGAGTGCTTACGGTCAGTTTCATTTACCTTCAAGAGCTCTTAGGAGACTTCCCATGAGCTTAGTTTATCTCTGGTTAGAATATGCGATGGCCAATCGGCAAACAGAGGGCTGAAAATAGTCATGTTTAATTTAAATGATTAATTCCAGAGCGTAACGTACGTCATGACCAAACTGTAGCAATTGGTTGGAGAAGAAAGTAATCCCACCCCCTGTGGAGCGAATGAATGCCTATGGCTAGTTATCAGACGCTTTGCACAAAGTGGAACGATGTGAAAGTGGCAGATACCTCAGGCTTGTCATCTTCTGCCTCTCTGAGGTGAAATGAATTAATCAATATCTACAACATCTGAAAAGTTTAGATGCAAAACCATGCAAAGTCCATCTTTAGAAACATGCAAAATCTTTCTTGATCTTAATTCTGTTTTTGGCATGTTCAGTCTTGATTGGTTTCCTACTTCAGGGACCTGGAGTGCTAATAGACCTGCTGTGCATCTGAGTGAAATCAAATTGCTTGCAGATCATGACGGCTACTCCACAACTTGTTCATCATACTTTCTCTCCACCTGAACACCCTCTTCTCTCTCTGTTTCTCTCTCTCACTTTCTCCTTCTCTTTTTTTTATTTCAAACCTTTGCTGATGTCGTAAGGAAAAGGTCGAAAGACCTGTACAAAATCTTATGACGACTTGATGAAATAGTTGCGTGTCCCTAAACAGAGACCTTACAAGGTCAGGTTTAAATAAGGCCTCTCATATTTTATGCAGTTAATGGACTCTTTTATCATTCTTCCTTTTTGTTGGACAGAAACATAACAGAAGCATGTTAATGGGGCATCACTCTTTCTGTGAGCTCTGAGCTCTGACTCACGCTGCCGTGCCCATGTCCTGGGCAACCAGGCGCTAGCTGACATTCACACCGGCCCTGGATTAGCATCCAAAGTATGAAAATTGGTCTGATTGCATCTACATGATAATGCCTCTCTCTCCTCGACTACCTGGCCACAAATTCAGAATGCAGACAGCACGTGGACTCTTTAGGATGCTCGTCTGCAGAGGCTCACGTGCTGAGCTGAACGTGTGGAGGTATTGAATATGTAGTGGTACTTAAAGGCCCACTATGCAACATTTTTCATTTAATGAATCCGTTTCATACTCTTTAGGATGCTAAAATTAGTCACTACACGGCGAACGAACGGTGTAGAATGCGCCACCGTGGCCAGTAGCGGTAGATACAGCACTTGCAATGTTCAGCAGCACGGACCGCCTCCAATAGAATGCAGTGCAATACAATGCAACACAGTGGGCTTTAGAGGGAGCTCGTGAGAGAGAAAAACAGAATGTTGCTTAGTGCCGGTTTAACTCTGGCCCGCAGGGTGCGACCCCCGACCTGTAACTTAAGGTACCTAACCCCCTCCTCAGTGCTTCCAAGTGTACTGCAGCAGTAGGTTGCTTGCTGCGCTGGGACATCATGTTCAATGCTCGTGGTGTGCTCTGTGTGTGCCACTAATTCACACGTGTGATGAATGCAGATGGAATCAATGTCAAAGGGATCATATAAATGGTTGAATCATATTCATTTATTACGCTTTTTGAGTTTGCTTGGCATCCAGTCCAGAGCATATTTGGTGCCCTTTTGCATATCATTAATATTCATAAGAATCCTCTCGAACTATCCCTGCTCTCGTTTTCACCTAACTAAAATAGATTGAAACAAGACAACCACAGCATATTTTTTGTCGAAACCAACTCTCATGACATTAGTTTAGACAAGAGACCACCACAAAATTAATGAAAATACGATGGAATGAGACCTTTAAAGCTCAGGGCTCACATGGGCACAGAAAATGGGATGTTCAGACAGCCTTTCACAGATCTGAACATAGTCATTCTCATGAATATGTACATATAAATATGACCTACTTAAATCTCAGGTGGCCATTGAGGCTCAGCCATTCTTATTAGCCCAAGTCTGACACTGAGTCTCTGGTATATGTTGTAAAGCACAAGAAATCTGGGTGTAGCGAGTTAAAGGAACCCTAGATGAAATGTTCTGCCCTACAAAGCCAAAGAGCAGTAAGTGCAAAAACACCAAACTGAGAAAAACAGCTTTTTGTGTTTCTTTATAGAAAAACCAAGGCAGACTGCAGTAAGTGCTAACAAACTGTTAGCAATGCCACATACAGCACTCTGCCTTGGTTTTACTCTACTTTTCCATACAAACTGCGAACAAAAAAATGTAATTTTTCTAAGAAATTGATTAATTATCAACATGAATTCTTTACAGATTGTAGAGCTGATCCTGCACTTCTGATTTGTGCAAAACAAAATTGGGTAAACAATGTGTAAATGGTAAACAGAGAGTGTGGAACAGTGGCCAGCAGAGTCCAGTGTTTTGGTGCTGGGGCTTGGCTCCTGGTGGCTGTGGAAAAGGTAGGTTGAACAGTGGGGGGAAAACAGAAGAAAGAAAGCAAGCCAGCAGGAGAGGTGGTGGTGGTGGTGGTGGTGGGGTATGTGGACGGGTTCTCACATTCAGACCAGAGGGCCAGACGGACCGCCTCGTTCTTCCCAGCAGCAGCTGGTAAAGTGAGGAATGTAGACGCCTATGGAAGGCCAGGGGTTAAATGCACACACACACACACACCACACACGTTTCCAGATATTCAGACTCATTCAGACACATACACACACTCACACACACACACACACACACACACATACACATGCCCTTCTGAGGTAAAAATGGTCCCAATTGCAATATGAATTTTGATGGTACGTCTTTCTCCTGGAGCATCTGGAGGACTACTCCGAGCTCCAGTCCCTAGTAGCCGTGACCATAAAACTATTTGCTTGCATTTCTACTGCCATCCCCACTAAATTCTTTGAATTGTGAGAGAACTGGGATTTCATGTTTACATTCAGGAACGTGATTAGTTTTAATTGTTTTTTTTTAAATCCGGTGCACAGATATTACCCCAACAAGCTTTCCGCTGTACACATTACAGTTGTGCCTGTGTAAGGGCGGTCATACAATAACAATAACACATAACAATAACAATAACAATTCAGTTTATGAATTCTCGGAATTATTGCTTTTCTTGCTCGTAGAGACTTTGTTATTGTCCAACAAGTAACGTGGACAGCTGACACACAGTTGACTGGAATCAATTTAGTCACACTGCTAGAATCCAGATCCTGTTTTTCCAAACCTTTTTTTCATGTGGCCCTGGCCAGAAATGGCCTCTGCTCCGCTGTGCTTATTGGAGTGGGAAATGTTAGTTTAGCCGATTGTTCCCGAGCTCACATATCTCACACTCACAGAGAGAGGCAATGAACATGAACAACCAAATGATTGGACACTTCACTTTGAGCTCATTCCAGCAGATGACCTCTTACAATTCACACACACACACACACAAAATCTCAGATTTAAACAGCCACATAGACACAGCCACACATAACCAGAGAGACTTAGCATTCACACACTTGCGCAGATACCAAGAATTCACACACACACTTATAATGCACACACATACTCCAGAGGGTCACCAGATTAGCAGAGAATGTGATGTCCTCTCCCTCCCTGCGCTCTCTTTAAAGCTCTAGGTGCGTCACCAGAGCCAGGACGATCATGACCACAAGTCCCAAGTCCAAGTCCCGTGGGCAGTCAGAACTCTTGTGAACCAGAACATTACTGCTTCAGTCTTCCCCCTCACTGCTATTGTTGAACTTTTAGTCACCATAATTATATATATATATATATAACAAGCTTTCTGCCGTTTCCCCATCTTCTTGTGGAAATGATATATATATGTGTGTGTGTGTGTGTGTGTGTCTTCTACCTTATATATTGTCTACATATCATTTTTTTACATCTTGTACTTCACACTTCTCTCTTGTTTTGCACCTTTGTGACTTTGCTAGCTAATTTCGTTTTCCAGGCAACTGTACAAAATGAAAGGTCATGAAGCACAACAACCTCTTATAACTTACCACTAACTTCATTTACTGGAGCTCATCGTACACCATAGAGATCACAGAAAAGAACATAAAATGGCCATAAAATAGCCAAAAAGCCCTTTAATATCTAAACACAGAGATCAGGGGTGACATTCAAGTGCAGCATTTTTCCTTATTTAGTCCATTTCACCAGATGGGTGACCATGTGAGAAATAGACTGAAATTTCTAAATAAATTGGTGAATAAAGAACCTGTCTTATTGACCCAGAATAGGATTGATGCCATTGATTTGGACTAAAACTGGTGGGCAGCATTGCCCTGACAATGCCACATCTGTTCCGACTTCAATGAATTTCACTGCCCTTTTTTTGGTCGGGAGCGGTTTGCACTGTAGTGGGAACAATTCATTTTACTTCCTCAGTGGAATTTAAGCCCTTGACCCCTGGGGTTGGCGCAGCCTTGCGTTGTAGCGCTGTCGTCTGGAGGACCGTGCTTCTTTTTGTTAGGGCCTCCACTGCTCTGTACTTTCCTCAGCTCAACAGTACCCACACACACACACACACACACACACACACACACACATGTGCACACCCTAAGCGTTTATTTTTGTGGTGCTCTAAAATAGGTCAAACAGGAAGTCGGTGAAGTTGGCGTAATTGGGAGAAAAGGACACCACGCTCTGTGCTCGGCTTTTCCACTGGCCGCCGTCTGACACCCACGCTAGGTCAGCCCATGCCCACATACTGTACATGTACGCGTTTGGGGGAAAATGAGTGATGGGCTACCTTGTGAAGCAGGGCCAGCTTGTGTATTTCTGGGACAATAATGACCAAAACCAAGGTGTATAGCCCAGCCAAAAGTCAGTGTGAATGAGGACGCCATGTGCCTGCAAAAGTCTAGAGGAGGTAACCCTGCCTACTGGTTGTTTTGGCTGCTGTGCAGTGGCTTGTTATGTGGTCTTTCTCTCACATGGACCTTGTCTGATTATGATAGTAAACCCCATACGTGATGTCACTTATCCCTTCTGACTTCAAAGCAGCCACAATCTCTGAAAGTTGCTTGACTCAAATTCTTGAGTCTGTAAGCTACATGGATCTCATCCTCTATGTTCCTTCTCCTCTTCTAAAAAGGTGAGACTAAGACAAGGGATATGAGAGTGTAGGGTCCCTTGCTGGCAAGCTTCGGCCACCTCACACTGAAGTTCGCCTTTCACATAAGGTCACTGAGATGTCTGTCTCAAGGATTTCATTCAACATGACTCTCAGAGCATACTGGTTCAGACACTAAATTCAGTATTCTATTTACTGTAGTTGTCTAGAACTATGAAAGGCATACACATTGTAAATGTACATTTCCACAAGCTCAGGAGAATCCTTAAAAAAAACCCACAAGGTTTGGGCCATTTCAAGATTTAACGTAACATCATCTGATAAAGTCGTTTAATGAAAGCACCTCATACAATCTCTTTCCCACAGACGCTCTGACTGAGATTTGTCCTTCTTCATCATCTCTGACGTGATGTCATTTTGTTTCCCCATCTTCTTGTGGAAATGATAGCTTATCAAGTTTCATAACTCTGGCAGGAGACACAGTAATTTGCAGGAATGTGGGAACCGAGGGCTTGTCAGCATCTTTAAACCCTTTTACCTGATTACTGCCACGCAGTCCACTTCTTCATACGCTTCTGTCTGGTCTTCACTGCAATCCCAGTGGAATGTGACATATCCCGGCCCGTATGGCCACATTCCCATTCGTTGCTCATCTTACTTTTACTTAGTATTCCACCGGCATTTTTTTTTTATGTAACCCAGACTATAGTGGTGTCTGTAAACACTGGCTGATAGCGCTTGTTGGAGCTTTCGCAAGAAAATGTGAGACAGCCTCGGGGGGAGTGATACTATTATGATGTTTCTGGCAACTGTAATTAGGAGCTATGCCTCAAGGCCTCCGCAAACCAACAGCATTTCAGAGCACTATGGATACGACAATTTTGTTCACCTCGCAGACAGTGTATATATCGTTGTAGCATGTGGAGTTAACAATAGATGGTAGGAAACTGCTCCGAAAAATTTGACTTCATTATTAAAATAGAATTATAATTAACAGGCGGTGAAAGGGTTGTGCGAGGTTGTATTTTATCAGATCAAATGTGCAAAGGCCGTTCGTTTATGTAATTTCTTTCCTGATTCATATGGTTAATTAAATATGACAAGTATACTTTCTGATTTCTAATTTGAAGGCGTCGTCTGCCATTAGAATTGAATTTTTATCATTATACTTCTGGCAGCAAAACGGCAAATCACTCTTTGAAGTGTGGCTTTAATGACTAATAGTTTTGTGTTGAAAAGTCCTGCTGTGTCCTTCTCCTGTGCAGATATTTGTTTTGACATAGAAAGTGCTCATTTGTTGACATATTTTTATATTTAACTAATTTCACAGATGTAGAAAAGAACATTTTATATCAAAAGGAGTGTGAAATATTTTGTGACATTGTTATGTGAGTTGCTAATTTATATATATATATATATTTAGTCAAGTCAAGTCAAGTGGTTTTTATTGTAATTTCAGCCCTACAAACAGTATAAAGTCAGATGAAACATTCCACCATAAATCCAAGTGGTGGTGCTACATTAAGATAACATTAAATAAGTCATAGGGACAGGCTATGTATGGTGCACACAGCCTAAAATTCTACAGGCTTAAAGTCTACTTAGTATGCTACATATAAGTTAAGCTACATCTACTGCACCTACATTATAAATATACTATACATAAAGTGCATCAAGACAAAAAGGTTGGTAGAAAGGTATTTGGCAGCATAATACCAGTGTACATTGAGTTTAGTGCTGTATTGAGCAGCAGAAGTTGCTTGAGGAAGAGTATATTGGTATTTAAGCAGAAGGTGCATTGAGCGTATATTGTCAGATCAGTAAGGTAGCATAACAGTTATGTATGTTCAGCAGTGTTAGTGCAACAGTCCTGTTTTGTTCAGATGTCTCACTGCTTGAAGGAAGAAGCTCCTCCCCATTCTGGAGGTACTTATTAGAACACAGTAGATATATGGTGTGATATATATGTCTCCTAAAGACATGCCTTGCTCTACATTTGGCAACTGAATTCTGTCACAAGACACACTGTGTAGAATTTGAACAGTTGTTTATATTTGTTTTTTAAACAGCTTACCCAGCTTGACATATTATGCTGCGCTTTGAAGAAAAAAACATCACACACTGGAGGCCTTCAAAAAGCTCTTAAAGACCCAGCTATTCAGAGAACATCTTCTATCCTAGCACTAAAATGAACTGAAGCACTATCCCCTAGCACTATGCTCCTTAATGTTTCTGCTATGTAGCTTGATTGTTATCCTCGTTTTGTAAGTCGCTTTGGATAAAAGCGTCTGCTAAATGCATAAATGTCTGCTAAATGCATAAATGTAAATGCCACAATGAGCATGGCATTTGGCATGGCAAGTGAAAAAAAAATACATTGATAATGAATGCGCACCAAATGATCGCCCAGAT
>JAGFZM010000004.1:1089852-1100134 GCA_017657215.1 Limnothrissa miodon | reverse complement strand
GCATGTAACACCCACGAACGTAATAACTTCCCACAAATGTAATAAACCACAAACGTAATAAAAATATGCACTTTTAAAATGTAATAATCCTGCAAACGTAATAATAACAGTCGCCTATTGTTAACGTTAAAAAAAAAATCCCACAAATGTAATAATTATTACGTTTGCAGGAAATTATTACATTGGTGGGAACATTGAAAAAACTTATTACATTACCCTCCCATAAACGTAATAAATCACAGATTTGGTGAAATTGTTACTGTTTTTATCAGATTTAGGAGTTTATTTGTCCATCATCTCATATCTCTAACCATGTAGCCTGCTGTCAGAGCTTAAAATCTGATACAGTGGCATGCTGCATATGTTCTCTTTCGTTTCGAAGCCGAAACGTACGAGTGGATGATGCCTATCATCTCCTGCTTTTCTGAAGTCATTTTAAACCAACCCTTTGAAAAAAGGGCAGTAAGCGCACTGACGCGCGCAGGCAACTACTCAGACAGCCCTGCGTGACGTCAGAAAGTCTATATATTGACTGCGCGCACGCTTCAGGTCCTCTTTGCTTTTTTCACCTCGCTACTGCGTGTGTATTTCTGATTGTCTCCGTTTGCTATTGCAAATATTCTTAAACCGACGGCTTTTTTCAAAGCCCACCAAAACAGCTTTTTTCAAAGCTCTTCGAGGGATTTCCCGTCTTGCTCAAAGTGCTCACGCCGGTCCCTGACTTCTGGTACCACGAGACGCAAGATGGCTACTCGCCGATGCACCGATTGCGACCTTCTGCCATCTGTTTCATCTGCATGGGGAGCGAGCATGCTATGCTCGCCTTTTCGCGACCAGATCTCTGCTCGGCTTGCGAACGCCTCTCCCCTACAGCTATCGCCAACAGAGCGGCATTCTTCGTGGGTTCCACTGGCGTTTCAGAGGCAGGTTCTTCCCCCGCTGGCGTTAGGGGTATTGTTCCCCACCAGTCTCTCAATGTTTCCCCGGCGTCTCCGCACCCGGTTGGGCTCATCGATCGAGCTTCAGTGGCTAATCGACCGTCGGTTAGCTTCTCAGCGGCTAGCTTGCTACCAGCTAGCCAGCTAACCGCGGCCCACCAGGCTAGTCCTACTAGCTCCATTGGTGCGCTCTTCGCCCGCGCGGCTACCACGCCGCCTCAGGGCGACACCGATGACGAGCCAGTTATCGAGGCCGTGGATGAGGAGGAGCTGTCCTCCTTCCTCTCCGCTCACGGCGCCACCGTCGAGGATATGCCTCCGGCTGTCAAGACCCACGCCGCTCAGCTAGCTTCCGAGCTAGCTTCTTTGGCTACTCAGGCGGCTAACAGGCTAGGCCTGCCTCCTCCTCAGCGCTATCCGGAAGGGCGTTTCGACCCCTTCTCCGGTGCGCTTCCCTCTCCAGATGCTCTCCCCCTCCCTGCTCACCCCACGGTTGTGGCTGATGCGCAGGGCTCCTGGGAGGCTCCCTACGCCGGCATTGCCCCTATCCAGGGACACGCGGCGTTTTACGTGATGGACAAGGCGGGTGCCATTGGCCTCTTGCAGCTCCCTCGCGTTGAGGATGCGGTCGCTGGTTGCCTTGCACCAGCCTCTGCTGCCACCTGGACATCGCCTCCCGAGCTCCCCTCCAAGCCGTGTCAACGCACGGAGAAGCTCGCCTCCAAGGCCTTCATTTGCACAGGCCAGGCGATAAGGGCGCTAAACACCGCCTTTCTCCTCTCCTCCTGGCGGAGGAACTGGTGGCTGAGCTGGCTACGCAGCACTCAGAGCTGACCGTCCATCAGCTCCGCAGAATTACCGCCCTCACCTCACTGGCTATCCGGGCGGCCATTAAAGCCGACGGGCGCTCCCTTGGCTCACTGGTCGTCTTAGACAGGCATCTCTGGCTAAACCTCTCCTCCATGCCGGAGAAGGAGAAGAAGCATCTCCTGAACGCTCCTATCTCCGCTGATGCACTGTTTGGCCAGGCGCTGGAGCTACAGCGCGATCGCTTGGAAAAGACGAAGTCGGCGGCTCAGGCCCTGCAACCCGTGCTTCCCAAGCGTGCCCCACCTCAACAGACCGCTCCCGCTGCTCCTCAGACGCGTGCTCGTACGCCTCAAAGGACGCAAAAGAAGAAGGCGGACGCGCCCAAAGCCGCGCCACAGCCGGCTGCCGGGTCGCAACCCACTTGGCAGCGCTCCCGCTCTCGCGGGCGCCCAGCTCCCTCCAACCGCCCGGTTAGCCGGGAGCGGCGTAAGAGGCCACAGCGACCCTGGTGGGGTCGCGTGTGCGCGGCAGAGCATGTCATGCGATCGCCATCCATTGACTGCTACGCCTCTGTGTGCTCTTTAAGGCCCGGGTCCTCGCTCTGCAGTCCCCAGCTCGGAGCGTTCTCCCCCGCTTCGGCGGTCCTCTCTGATCTCACCCCCTCACGGGGCGCTGAGTTTGCCTTGTTCACAAGCACTCCGCATACACGCTACAGCCCCTCTGGGGCAATGTTTCAAAATGAGCCCCGGCCCAGGCCGGAGGACGCTCTCTGTTCTGTCAGCGCTTTCGCGCACTGGGCCACCGGTACGGTCTCCGGCGCGCGTTCAGCTGACACACGCCCCGCGCTCTGCGCCCCGCGTTTCGACACACCTAGACGGCGCCCATGTGGCGCCGAGGCCTCCACTTGTGCCACGTTCTCCACGTCCTCTGTCCCCCTCGCCTCCGGGCAGTGGGCATGCGACGCCTCTGAATTGTTCACGAGCAGCGCTACCGCGCACTGGGGCACCCACACGGTCTCCGACGCGCGTTCAGCTGACACACGCTCCGCGCTATGCGCCTCGCGTGATGACTCGCCTCTACGGCGCCCAGGTGGCTCCGAGGCCTCTACTAGTGTCGCGACCTCCGCGTTCGCTGTCCCCTTCGCCTCTGAGCAGTGGACATGCGGCGCTTCGGAGTCGTTCACGGTCGAGAAGTCCCCCCCGTCCTCTCTCGCCGCTTCTGTCAGTCGATTCATCGCCCAGATACGCGCAGAACTGTCTACTCAGTCTGACACGTCTGCCCTTGGCCAGACGGGTAGCTTCTCCCCCTTCTTCGAGGTCGTCGCCGACACGCACTCCGAGTCGGCTGCCCCACGGGGCGTCGCAGGTGCAGTGCGCGGCTCATCGACCACATACGCCGCTGGCACGCGCTCCAGGTCGGCCGCCCTACGGGGTGTCGCAGGTGCAGTGCGCGGCTCATCGACCACCTACGTCGCTGGCACGCGCTCCAGGTCGGCCGCCCTACGGGGTGTCGCAGGCGAAGCGCACAGCTCACCGACATCGGATTTCACTGACGTGCGCGCTTTGTTGGCCGCCCCACCGGGCGTCGCGAGTACTGCGCACGGCCTCTCAGTCACGCGTGAGCGCCCAACGGTCTCACACACGGCTAACTGGCCCCCAGCCCCCGCACACTGTCGGGTCTCTGGTCTGTCAGTCGGACGCTCTTCAGCTTCGCGGACAGCCTCAGTCTTTGACCTCGGCCCCCCTAGTGCCACCCGGAGGCAGCATAGCACTTCGTTTGTCCTTGCTGCCTCCTCATGCCGCCGCTCTGCTCCGGCAGAATTGGGCGATGTGCACAACGTCGCGTTGGGTCCTATCAACAGTGTTGAAGGGCTATCAACTGCAGTTCAGGTGGCCACCCCCGCCCTACAGAGGTGTCATGGAGTCAGTGGTGCCCCCCACCAGGGCCCCTGCGCTCAGACAAGAGCTTTGCGATCTCCTGAGAAAGGGCGCTATTCAGCGCGTAGATCCGACGCTGGCGCGCGCAGGTCGCTACAGTGCGTACTTCCTGGTGCCCAAGAAGTCGGGCGCTTTTCGCCCTATCCTAGACCTCAGAGCGCTCAGTGTTTCGCTCAAACCTCTCACCCTTCGCATGCTCACGGGGCGAATGGTGGCGGAGTCGGTCCGCCAGGGGGACTACATGGTCACCATAGACCTTCAGGTCTCATCATACAGTAGATGTTTGATGGTGATAAAAGAACTGACGCATCAGGCCCAAGGGTTGAAATAACAAGAATCTGTATGTTGAATATTTCAGAGGCTCTTTGCAAAGTGACATGATCTCCATAGGTGCCTTTTTTGCAGCATGTCACTGTATCAGATTTTAAGCTCTGACAGCAGGCTACATGGTTCGAGATATGAGGTGACGGACAAATAAGATCCTACCTCTGATAAAACTGTAACAATTTCACCAGATCTGTGATTTATTACGTTTATGGGAGGGTAATGTAATAAGTTTTTTCAATGTTCCCACCAATGTAATAATTTCCTGCAAACGTAATAATTATTACGTTTGTGGGATTTTTTTTATTACGTTAACAGTAGGCGACTGTTATTACATTTATGGGAAATTCTTACGTTTGCAGGATTATTACATTTTAAAAGTGCATATTTTTATTACGTTTGTGGTTTATTACATTTGTGGGAAGTTATTACGTTCGTGGGTGTTACACACGCATGCTCACACATACGCACACACACACACACTTTCTCTCACACACCCACTGACTGATAATTTTTTCAGTGAAACTGGGAATTCTCATTAAGGCATGGCACCGAATGCAGGGGGAGGGTTGATGAGAGAGCAAGTTGCCTCTCTTCACAAGCAGCTGAATCAAAGGCTGATTTCCTGACCCCGCACACATTTTTACCCTCTTTCTGTACCCTATTAAACCCTGTTACACTCTGACAGGAGTAGATCAGAGAAAGAGTGTGTGTGTATGTGTGGGCATTAGGGTTGCAAAATTCCGGGAATTTTCAAAGTTGGAAACTTTCCATGGGAATTAACGGGAATTTATGGGAATTAACGGGAATTAATTGGAAAAAAATGGGAATTATCTCAACTAAAGGTCAGGGACATAAAGACAGTTGGTAGAAAATAATATTTTAGCAGTCTTGGCTAAAACTATGAGATGTAATATGCATAAAGTTGAGTAGCCTATAATTTGCTATTCTTCAATCACAGGGGCATAACACACTTCTTAATGCAGGGCTATTGAGGCCGCACCTCCTATACGCATTGTGCATCCTCCCATCACATCTCAATGATTTCTAGAATTATGGACTGCTAAAGCAACCTTTATGAGCCACATACAGTCACTGATACAGACACGTGAGGCTACACATTTGAGGACTACAAACAGTCAAGCAAGTTATGATGATATAACTTAGATGATATTTGTTCTAAAATGTTAGATTTTAGCTAGCCCAATCAAAATATAGATTGCTAGCTTATCATGGTGCTAGATAGCACAAAATGTGCTGTTTCTTCTGCGTCCTGCTAAGCAGTTTTACATAACCACACCTGATTTCATACATAATTTAAATGTTTTGATAGCCCTTTCCATTTGTTCAGTTTGCAATCTACATATTTAACAGGAAAATGCTACATTTTTAATTTAATTGTATATTTTTTGCAAAAATGTCTTATGACAAAATATGTTGTTGGTATATGAGTCATATGGTCTATGTTTCTTAAAATCATCCAAAATTTCCAGTTAATTCCCATAAATTCACATAAATTCACATAAATTCACATAATTTCCACAAATTTCCATTTTTTAATATTTCTAAAATTCCCAAGCTAAAGTTTCCATGGAAAATTTCCGGAAAGTTTCCAGAAATTTACCGGAAATTTTCCACCCCTTTGCAACCCTAGTGGGCATGCATGTCTGTGTATGGGCATGCATGTGTGTGTGTGTGTGTGTGTTTAATGGACTACAAGATAAATGTGTGATTGAATGCTGTTGCTGCTCCGCCAGCAAGTTTGTCACCAACAACCTAATGATGACCCAGGGAAACTTTCAAAGCAGTGTTGCCAAGCAACATTTTTTGAGCGATGTCCACACACACACACACACACACACACACACACACATGTTTGCATGTTTTCCCACTAGAGATCTGAGCTTTCAGGCGAGGGGGGAAGGTGTCTTGTCATTATCTGGCAACATCCTTAAAAAAAATGCTACTCCTTGGAGTGTGCTCATCTTGTGTGCAAATCTGAGTAATATCAGTAACTAGCCAAAATACCCGGCGTTGCCCAGGTCAACTTGATAGACGATTTCAGCGAAATTTGGCGAAAGTGCTGCCGCGAAAGTGCCGTCAGATGCGAATGATTAGCATTGTGATTAGCATTTTGTGAATAACTGCGGCATTACTCAATGTATGTTGTCCAAACCTACTGCGACATTACTCAATGTATGTAGTCTAAACCTACTGCGACATTACTCAATGTATGTAGTCCAAACCTACTGTGACATTACTCAATGTGTGTAGTCCAAACCTACTTAAGAACCTATTCAGGCCCAGTCCCCACCTTCCTGCCAAGTTTCATCCCTCTACCTCACAAACTGTGGCCTACATGAGAGCACATACAAACACAAACACACTTTATCCCTATCCATCCCTAATTGCTTCTCTCTCTCACTCTCATTCTCAGCATGTTGGTTGTGACAAGGAGGTGGGCTCATACAAACAGGAGGACAAGTGTGGTGTGTGCGGCGGAGACAACTCACACTGCCGCACCGTCAAACTCACGCTCACCAAGACACCGAAGAAAACAGGTGAGTCAGACAAGTCCTCTCAGCAAGGTGGGGATTCAACTCGTCTGAGGTGCTAATTATGTGTGATGCCTTCAGCAGCTCCACAACTGAAAAAAATCTTTCAATCAAACACATCATATTTAATTAAAGGAGCTACCAAAACATGCTATATTTAGTCATAGTTTCTGTTTAGTCATAGTTTGAGAAACACACAGACTGAGATTCTGGCAGAAACTATACTATAGGTTTAAATTTCAACAAGTGCTCACCCACAGCAAAGTAAATACAAGCCTGTAGACGTTCGGGGCACCTTAAAGTGTAGATCATCACAAACATTTTCTAAAGCCCTTCTATTCAGAATGCTTTCAACAGTGACATTATTGAAGACATGTGGATCGTGCAGTGTAAGTGGGTGAAGAAGGGTGGGGTCCAGGTGTGTGGGTGGGAGGATGGATTGGTTGGTAGACCTACTAGGACCAAGGCCAAGCTTTACAGTAATTGGGGCTGATGTCAGTTAGCGTTTAATCACTGTCACATTCTCCCAGGCCAGCGCTTAGAGTACTCTTGCACATGTTCATTAGCCTCCTTATGGTTTAGTGATTGCTCAATGCTTATTCAGTGATAGGACTCAGATCTCATCACGGTAAATTGGTGGTGGTGGTGTGATGGTGAGACACTTCTGGAGACACCTCCCGGAGAGAGGGGGCCACTTATCCCCTGTTAAGGGACATTCTGTTAAGGGACATTCTGGAAGACATGCTTGTCTCCTATCAGATCATTAAGAGCACTGATTTTACTTACTTTACCTAATGCGAAAACCATTTTTCATTTTTTCATTTGCAATAAATTTACAGAAATATATTATAGTTAATATATATATATATATATATATATATATATATATATATATATAGTATAAATAGTATAAATATATATATATATATATATATATATATAATATATATAGTCAGCCCAATACTAATTAGATTGTTTTGGCAAGATAATTAACATTTTCAAGTCAAACATATATTTTGATACAGATTACTTGGAAATTATTTTATGCACACTTTAATTTTTGAATATTTTTAAAAATGGGTTTTGCATCATGCAGAACTCTGAATACACAATACATATTTTAAAGTATACAGTATTTTGGACCTCTTTGCCTTCAGTTTGATATGTGCTGCAGGATAGTGAGTGACAGGAAGCAAGTGATAGAGAGAGAGGTAAGGGAGGATCAGGGAACGACTACACACACACACTCACACACTCAACTCAGACACACACTCCTCTCCTCTTTTTTTTTCAGTTTAATCCCGTCTAATAGGGAAATATGTGCGGCTAATGCCTTTGACCTACCAAAACGCCTGACAGTATTAGGACACCCATTAGCATTGTGATGCACAGTGGGAATCTGCCCAGGCAGTGGAGAGACAGGGGCATGTGAAAAGGTCAGACTTGATACCGGTTGGTACACAAAAACCTGTAATGGCCGGTTCCACGTATGCCTATTCAGATAGGTAATTTACAGTACGTTTGTTAGAGTCTTAAAAGAACAAGTGCAGGTCTATTCAGGGTTCCCACTGTCATACAAATCCCGGAAAATACTTGGAAATTCACTAAAGGTTTTGGAAAAGTTATGGATATTTAGTTTATCTTTACTGTACTGTACTTAACTGTAAATAACTAACACATGCACGCTCACACATACAGTACGCACACACATGTTTGCATGTTTTCCCACTAGAGATCTGAGCTTAAAAGAAATTCCTTAAAAGAAATGCTACTCCTTGGAGTGTCCTCATCTTGTGTACAAATCTGAGTAATATCAGTAACTAACCAAAATACCCGGCCTTGCCCAGGTCAACTTGTAGCCTAGTAACCTATTCAGATAGGTAATTTACAGTACGTTTGTTAGAGTCTTAAAAGAACATTTGCAGGTCTATTCAGGGTTCCCAGTGTCATAGAAATCCTGGAAAAGACTTGGAAATTGAAAATGTATTTTGTAAATTCACTAAAGGTTTTTTGAAAAGTTATGGATATTTAGTTGATCTTTAAAGCAACTACAGCATACAAAATTCATGGTAAATTTACTATAGGTCATGAAAAAGTAATGGAAAAATTTTGAAATTTCATCCCTAGAAACGAGTGGGAACCCTGTCTATTGCTACGAGTCATTTTGAGTTGGCACACATTGTTGTTATAGATTACACTGTCTAACTGTGTTTGTGTGTGTGTGTGTGTTTGTGCAATTACTGGAGTGCTGATAATTGTGCCTGTGATGAAATGCTATGGCCCCTTGCAGCATCCACATGCTTCCTTATCAATTTGTCTTTTCCCTCCATCACCTGTCTCGGACGCAGGCATGCTGAAAGTGTTTGACATCCCGGTGGGGGCGCGCCACATCCTTATCGAGGAGAACGAGACTTCCCCACACATAATTGGTGAGTTGGCAGCAGGACGAGTACGGTGGCCAGGCAGAGCTCCGGTATCAGAATACTGTATATAATCCACAGAGTTGCCCCAGCATTGACACCAATTGGCTTTGAAGGGCCACAGACGAGATCCACAGTCTCACAGGGGGTGGATTTTTTGCAATTTATTTTTTCACTGATACTCCATCCATTCCCTCACATGGGGTCCAAAAAGTGTCCATATAAGAAGGAAAATCTGATGATTGGACTGTTTTGGACGCTCATTATTTTGTCATCTGTCATAGTACTGTACATGAGAAACAATACGGGCCCTTTATTTTTAGATCACTGGTAGCAGCACTGAATGCACTGAGAGACCTTTGAGCCTCAAAGAACATGCCATTCAAATGTGTGGCTATTGAATGCATTTGCTTGTGTGTGTTTATGTGTGTGTGTGTCTGTGTCTATGTGTGTATGCGCGTGGCTATTGAGTGTGTTTGTGTGTGTGTGGGCGCACGGCTATTGAATCTGATTATTTGTGTGTGAGTGTGTGTGTGCGTGTATAGCCATTATTTACATGCAAAGTAAATATCTATCTATAGCTCTATGTAGCCCACACAAGACCATACCTCAAAACAAACCTCTCTTTGCCGCATATATTCTGTCTTTTTTCTCTTTCCTCTGGTGCATAATGAAGACATGCTTAACAATACACCACAGGCAAAGGCAAGGCAAAGCAAAGTTTATTTTTATATAGCACATTTTATTCTCCATAGTTCACACTGCACTTCACTGTGCTCTGCACTTCACACTGATCTAAAAATTACATAGGAGATTAGATAGAATCGAGAAATGTAAGTGTATAATGTATAAACTCATTTTTATATACGATAAGCCTTCAGCCATGGCTAGCTGGATTCATGGGCTTACTTCTGATGTGGCTTGTGCTGCAAGCGTGGTGCGTTATCCGCAAGGTCCCTGGGCGCCAGCACCGCTTCGGTCCAGGAGCTGAGCAACTGTGCCATTCGCTCTGGACCTCAGGAATGGACGTCAGATTTGCACAGCACTCCCTCTCCATCTCTCTATCCTGCCCGGCACTCCTGAGGATTTCCTGTGAACCGGATCACCTTTCCGCCGTCCTTCTAGTGCAGCCAAGGGGCTTTAGTTTCAGCCCTGGCCGCCTGCTGTTGGCTTTCACTCCAGTGACTTTGCCAGATTCAGGCCATACACCACTGAAGGACCTGCACTAGGTTTCTTTTACAGTGTTTAATGCTCTCTCTCTCTCTCTCTCTCTCTCTCTCTCTCTCTCTCTCTCTCTC
>JAGFZM010000004.1:1052270-1083337 GCA_017657215.1 Limnothrissa miodon | reverse complement strand
TGCCCGTACTTGGGCGATAAATCGACCGACCGAAGCGGCGAGAGAGGTTGGGGAGGGCTTCACGACCGTGAACGACTCCGACGCGTCGCACGGCCACTGCTCGGAGGCGAGTGAGACAGAGGACGCGGGGGCCGTGCACATCGCCCAATTCTGCCTGAGCAGAGAGGCGCGATGAGGAGGCAGCAAGACAAACGAAGTGCTATGCTGCCCCCCAGTGGTACTAAGGGAGCCGAGGTCAGTGACTGAGGCTGTCTATGAAGCTGAAGAGCATTCGACTGACAGGGCAGACACTCGTCGTAGTGCGGAGGCTGAGGACCAGCCGACCGTGTGTGAGACCCACTGGCGCTCACGCGTGGCTGGCGAGCCGCGCACATCACCCGCGGCGCCCCGTAGGGCGGCCGACCTGGAGCGCGCGTCAGCGACGTCCGTGTAGAAGGGGGAGAAGTCTCTCGACCGTGCGATGGCAGATGCGTCTGACTGAGCAGACAGCTCTGCCCGCACCTGGGCGATAAATTGACCGACAGAGGCGGCGAGGGCGGCGAAAGAGGCTGAGGAGCACTTCTCGACCGCGAACGCCTCCGACGCGCCGCATGGCCACTGCTCAGGGGCGAGTGGGTCAGAGGACGCGGAGGTCGCAAAGTCAGTAGTAGCCCTGGCGCCACCTGGGCGCCGCTGGGGCGTGACGTCACGCAAGGCGCAGAGCGCACGGCGTGCGTAAGCTGAGTGCGCGGCGGGGAAAAATTTTTACACCCGTCGGATTGTGCAGGTTGATGGCGAGCCGACCGTGTGTGAGGCCCCAGAGCGCCCACACGTGGATGGCGAGCCGCGGTGCCCCGTAAGGCAGCCGACCTGGAACGCGCGTCAGCGACACATTCACCGACTGAGGAGAGACCCTGCTCTTCTGTACGTGCGTTAGCAGAAGCGTCCGAGTGGGCGGACTGTTCTGCTCGCACCTAGGCGATGAAATGACTAACCGAGGCGGCGAGGGCGGCGAGAGAGGCTGAAGAGCGCTCTCTGTTCGCGGCCGTCTCAGATGCGGTGCTCGTCCATTGCCCGCGGGCGAATGGGCTGGGCGACGCGCGAGCCTGTGCGGAGTGCTGAAGAATAATGCAAACTCAGCGCCCCATGCGGGCGCGAGATCAAGAGGCTTGCCGAAGCGGGGGAAGCGTTATGAGCTGAGGGCTGCAGAACGAAAACCCGTGCCTTTTAAGCACTCAAGGCAGAGCGGACAACGGGCAGGAGCCGCGTGACATAGCCTGCCGCACGCCCGCGACCGCTTCAGGATCGCTGCTGATGTCTGCGTTGCTCCTGGCTCGACGGGCGCGTGGCTAAAAGCGCACGTCCACCTGAGCGTGAGCGTTGCCAAGGCTGTTGTTGACCCCGATGCTGGCGCTGGCGCCGGCCTGGGTGTATCAGCCCTCTTCCTGGACTGCTGCGCGCAGGCGCGCAAAGCGGGGGAAACGTTCTGAGGAAAGAGCTGCAGAACGAAAACCCGTGCCTATTAAAGCACTCAGAGGCAGAGCGGACAGCGGGCAGGAGACGCGCGTCATAGCCTGCCCCACACCAGCGTTCGCTTCAGAATCGCTGCTGACATCTGCGTCGCTCCTGGCTCGACGGGCGTGTGGCTGAGAGCGCACGTCCACACGAGTGTGAGCGTTGCCGAGGCTGAGTGGCACAGAGCTAGCTCGCTAGCAAGCTGAGCGGCAAGAGTCTTCTGGCCGGGCGGCGGGGAGTCAAAGGCGGCTAGCCTCCTAGGAGAGGGTTGAGCCGTGGCTAGCTGGCTAGGGACTAGCAGCTAGGTAGCTGGCTGCCGGCTGCGTTGTCGTCGAGAGGAGGGAGGTAACCCCATCTTCGTCGACGGCTTCGATGGCGGGATCATCCGCCTCTTTAGCGTGGTGGAGAACCAGCCGCATGGGCAAGGAGGCCCCGATAGGGCTAGCTGAAGAGCTAGCGAGCTGGGCCGTGGCTAGCTGGCTAGTAGGCGGCTGACTAGCAGCTAGGTAGCTAACTGTAGGCCGCGTTGCCGCCGAAGATTGTCCGGGCGACTCAAGCGAAGACGCCGGGGAGCGGAGCTCGGCTGAGAGAACACCAGTGGCGTGTTCCATCCTAAGGCAGAAGCAGACAGTATGGCGGTCGGCAGCCGCCATTAGCCGTTTCCAGTCGAGTCATCTAAGCGTTGCCATTTTATTACATATTTTGGGGACTTACGAGGAATTTTTTATTACATTATCAGGATTATTACATTATTGGGAATTTATTACATTATCAGGTTCTACAAGGCTCATTATAATATTGATGTGTTAATGATAAATGTACCTGTTTTTCTCTTTATCTCTATCTGTGTGTGTGTGTGTGTGTGTCTCAGGTGGGCAGTTGAGGAGTGGGGAGCTTGCAGTAAGACCTGCGGTAAGTTGGGCTACCAGTCCCGAGTGGTGACGTGCATGCAGGCCCTACACAACGGCACCAGTCGCAACGTCCATGCTAAATACTGCACTGAGGAGAAACCCGAAGCACGCCGCACCTGCAACATCTCTGCCTGCCCCCCCGCCGTGGAGAACTGGCGCCTGGTCACAGGTAATACTGCATACACACAGTCAGTCAAACACACACACACACATAAACATACATACAGGCAGGCAGTGTACACATAAAAGATATGTAAACATGGCTTTGGCTTTTATGTAACAAATCACACGTAACATTTCCCTCGTTACGGCTACAATTCAGTAAAGAATGAACAGAAAAGTAAACAGACCACATAGACATACACACAAACGCACACACACACACAGGTATACTTTTGTTTTTGAGGCCATTCAAGTTCAACTCCTCCGCTCTGTTCCACTGTTTCGCCTGCCTTCAGCTACCTTCATTTTAACTGGCTTCCTCCATTGCTTGTTGTTTCTTCTCATCTGACCCTCCGCCTCAGTCTCAGCATAAATTACCCTTCCTAATGATGCCCTGATCCCCACCACAATGGGATGTGGACGAGGAACACCATGAACAAATGTGGGTGTCAGCCAAATGCATTACAGACACCGTATGAGATGTGTCTCCTAGTTTCAATACAAATTGTAATTATGGTCTCTTGAAAAGGGTTTGTTCCTGTGCATGACCAAATCCGGAATTCCGGATTTCCTGGCATAAAAATGCGACCCTCGTGAATCATGCAAATCCGTCTCTTTTTTTTGGGGGGGGGGGGTGGGGGGGGTGGGGTATGGCATGGCCACATTACCCAAAGGCAGTTCCAATGAGCCACGCATGTGCATAATCGATTATAAGCTGTACCAATAATGAAAAAGAAAACCCGCCCAAAATGCATAACGCGAGAGTAAGCTTTATGTGACCTGAGTCAAGTACCCTAATGTAAAATGCAACCGCGTTGGAAAGTTGGAACGGATGTAGCGGTCTTGTATCAAGTAGGCTACAGTGTCTTTAGTTCAGATAGGCCTACTGTACCTGTGCTAATATTGTTTCCATGTAGGCTATTTGTTTGCATGTCTATTATCTCACATGTTCAAGATTGAAGTGAGTGAATCTCAGAAATAGCTTGCCTACCGTATTTTCTGAAATTATGGACCGGGCTTTTATTTACTTAGAATAGGCTACCCAAAGCCCAGGCCTTATTCATTTTGCGCAGGCCTTTATTTGCTATTGCGTTAGGATACATATGATTTTTTCATTGTTGCATCAATTACAATGCTATGGCTAGCTTAGTACTTGCTCTCCGGTTGGAGCTTCGCAAGCACATCCTTCAGAAACGCAGAGCTGCCCGTTTCTGAAGTGAAGAATGCCTTGACTTTGAGCAGCAGTCCAGCGAAATGACTTTCGTATCATATCCCTAATATAAAATTATCTTCTGCACGCCATAGTTTATGCTAACGTTTTCTGCGTCGTTACTGTTAATGCAGGGTTCCCACGGGCCCTTGAAATCCTTGAAAGTTTGTGATTTTGAAAAAATAAGTTCAAGGCCCTGGAAAGTTTTTGAAAATAGGCATAAAAAGACACAGTCCTTTAAAGTTTTTGAATATTTTTGGTGGTCTGGCAGTCTCGCATCAATTTTACATGTGTCAGTTCTCCAGTTCTTTTAAAATTACATAAATTCTGCAGGTGGTACACTAATTTTTAATTTCATTCAAGTTTGTTTGTTCAACAGATTTTATTGGCATTCATTGGAGTTCATTGGTTTATTTTTAGTACTTCATTCTTGTATTTCCTGTTCACATGTAGGCTACAGGAAATCTGTTTACAAGAGCCTATGAGTTGCCTATGAGAGGCCTAATGAGAAGATCTAATAATATCTCACAGTCTACAGCTGTAGACTGTTGACAGCAGGTTATATGGCTCCTTATCCCGAATGACAAGTGTTGTTTCAATTGGTGCATAACTGAAAAATGCATGTTCCCTGGTTGATGATTGAAAAGCTCTGCTCTGATATATCACTCTTTGCATATGCACAGTATATTCAAACGTTTCACCTTTATGCATGGTACAGAGTAGGGTACAAGGTGATTTAAAAAAGAAAAAGCTCAATACTGAGGGCCTGAATGCATGCTCAATACTGAAGTCTTCAGATAAAAGACAACTCCCTCAAATGCATCAGAATGCAGAAGGCATCTACTTTTTAAAAATATTTTGAGGGTAGACCACCAGTTCCATATAGCGAAGCACAACCTAAAGAGCAAAGTAATATAGTTTGTGTTCAGTAACCTGGGCTGATCAATGGGCAAAGTTTGTTGGGCTCACACCAATGTGTGTACTTGGCTAAGATAAACATGTTGTGGGAGTGGCGATAGGTATGTTAATGCACGGATGGACTGGAATGTCTGCATTACCTTCGATAAAAGCTTATTCATATCTAAAAAAAATCTTTGACTATTTGGGTCATCTGAAGCCGTCTCGCTAGTTTAGCCTACCTCTGTTAAGTAAGCTGTAACTTATTTAAATTTACTTGAATGCAGGAAAGGACATTTTAGGACATTTATGCATTTAGCAGAATTTTCTGGGGGAGGGCAGATCACAGACCCCCACCATGCAAATATTTCTGTGAATTGATAAAGAACTAATCAATAAAATAAATCATCACAAATGTTGGAAAAGCCTACTCATTCCAGCCAACTGACTGAAGTTGGCAACCCGCTCATGTATTGTTGATATATATGTAAGCTAAAAATACTATTAAAATGGTTTATTGATAACACATTCAGTGGTAGCAGTAGGTAATGCCGCCTCGTGTGGTCCTTGAATTTAAGAAAATTTGTCCTGGAAAGTCCTTGAAAGGTCCTTGAATTTGATGTTAACCAAGGTGTGGGAACCCTGTTAATGATTCCGAACCTGCCTGAACTTGGGCTTTGACACCGAACATCATTATTCGAATATAATTCTAATATTTAAAAAGCATGATATTCAAACCTGTTATGGGTATTATTTTTTGCTAATACGTTTGCTTGTTTTTTTTATTTGTTAATCTCGAGCTCATTAGCAAGGCTATTCTTGGTCATCTGTGCTTCTGTAGTAAGATTATGCAAACTCTTGAATTTCTATTGGAATGTGAACTGCGTGGTTGTATTGCGTCCCGACTTCAGTTGATTCTGTATTCCTTCACTCCAACACTGAATGGCTTGTTTGCTCAACAGTTTTAACAGACACACACTAAACCTTTAGTCCGTGTATAGTCTATTGACCCTTACTCATTTTAAATGCCGGGGATATTCCAGTTTAAAATGGAATGATGGCACGATACAACGATGTAAGCGACATTGATCTAACCGGAATATAACAACATGTGTTTAGGAATATTCCGGTACTTTCAATACTCTTCCACACATGTAACCATAGTAACGGACTCATACACTGCCTGCTGGTGGACAGCGCTAGAACCTTTGATGCCTACAACTTGACAACTTGCTACATTTGAGGCGTTTTACTGAAGACAACATGATAATATCAACATTGATGGTGATGAAGGTCTATAAAAATAGTTCAAGTTTATCTTGGCTGCATAGCGCATTATCATACATGCTGCGTAATAACAATGTCAGTATACTGGTGATAAGTTAATGTGTAGGCCTACTGCAGTTTGTTTATTGGCTAAAATATGCACATATGCACATTGCATTTTTCATTAAAAGTGTTAAAATGAGGTTACTGTGTATGGTGGCTGCACTGTTCCCGCACCATCGTCGGTGCCGCGCCATAGGGGGATAACGGCCGTCGAGGTGTCCTGATAGGAGAATATATATCTGCCTTTGGTGTCTTGCTGTTAACCGTTTCAAATCAGTTCTGTAACTTACAGGAAGCCAAACAGGGACTTTTGAATTGGGTTAATGTGGGTGGTTCTTTTTGTTTTTTTGTAAGAAGATAGTGTAAAAGGGCCTGGTAAAATCACTTGTGATTTTCAATTTGGAAAAGACTGCGTCTGGACACATGCGTCAATAATACAGTAATTCAAATTTAAAACAAACACACATAAAGATACGTCTAAAGATACGTAGCTCCGTATGGACTGCAGCCTGTGGCCGATCCCCAAGGCTCTCTGTGTGGCCCTGATAACAACAGTGGGTAGCACTTCATTTAAAGGTGTCTACTTAACAGTGATCCTGTCATTTAACGTCCTCATCGACTGAGGAGAGAAGAGGCCTCCTGTTCGTGCGCTGGCAGAAGCGCCCGACTGAGCAAACTGCTCCGCCCGCACGTTGGCGATAAATCAACCAACTGACGCGGCGAGTGCGGCGAGAGAGGCTGCAGAGCGCTCCTCGATGGCAACCGCCTCTGACGCGTCATGCGCCCATTGCCCGGGGGCGAATGGGCCCGAGGACGCGAGGGCCGTGATATCAGCGGTAGCCATGGCACCACCTGGGCACCACTGAGACGTGACGTCATGCGAGGCGCAAAGCACCCATGGAGGCTGTTGCCCAGGAGCTGGTGGCGGCGCAGCCTTGGGCGTGTCCGCCTTCTTCTTCTGCTGCGTCCGTTGGATTGAGAATATTTGCAAAAAGGCAAACGGAGTGACTCAGAAACACACGTAGTAGGCGAGGTGAAAGAGGCAAAGAGGACCTGAAGCGTAAGCGCTGTCAATATATAGACTTTCTGACGTCACGCAGGGCTGTCTCAGTAGTTGTCTGCGCGCGTCAGAGCGCTTACTGCACTTTTTCAAAGGGTTGGTTAAAGTTGACTTCAGAAAAAGTAGGAGATGATAGGCATCATCCATTCGTACGTTCCGGCTTCTCACTCAGAGAACCGAGGATACGTTAGTATCCGTAACGTTAGTGGTGCTCGAAGATGTTCCAAAACATGTATCGTAGCAAAATAAAGCTTCCATCATGTTTTATTTGGCACTTTGTTTATATGAAGGAGCAAATACATCCCTATGTGACTTACAAAATGGCAAATAAAATGCTACGATACTTGGGTTGGAACATCAGCAACTGCCACTAATCACTCCATGAGTAGCACTTTTTTAAAACCAGTGTTTAAAGGATAGAAACAACAAATGCCCATTGCTAGCCATTTTAGAGGCAGGCAGAGGCGATTCTATATTTCCCAAATAGCCGAGACAGAAGATTTCGGTGTCAACCACTTTATTTAATTTTAGACAACCTGTGAAAGGGGCTCAATGTGTAAAAAACCGAACTATCCCTTTAAGAACCACTTCACTTGTCCAGCTGTTGAAGAAGCACTTCACTAATTTACAGTAGTCCTCTTCTGGTGTTCTCTCTGCAAAATGTCCTTGCTTTGAAAATCAGCAACATTCAACACTCAACATTGTTAGATATGGGTAGGAGGTATTGTAAGCAAGTGTCAGGTCCATAAATGATTAATCTGGTTGGTCCTCCGCATATACAGTAAGTCAGCTGTGATCACTTCTGTGAAGCAGACTTATGATTACCGTACTGTAGTCTTTCCAGACATAAGTATGTTTAAAACCAAGAATAGGATCACTGATTTTTTAAGATGAAGAAATGCTTTGCTTCAAATGGGGTAATTTTCCTTTCATGACAATAATTCTTATAATTTCTTATTTTGTGCATTCACATTCTTGTGTGTGTGTGTGTCCTGCAGTGTTCGGTAACCTGTGGTGAAGGCATCCAGCAAAGGCAGGTCGTTTGCCGTGCAACAGACAACAGCAGTGGTCAGTGTGAAGGGGAAAAGCCTGAAACCGTCATCATCTGCAAACTAGATCCTTGTCCAGGTAACCGTTCTCATCTGCAAACTAGACCTATGTCCAGGTAACCGTCTTTATCTGTGAACAAGATGATTATGAAAGTCTTTATCTGCAAACAAGATCCTAATGAAAGTAACCAACCTCATCTACCAAATAATTCCTAATCTAAGTTACCAATTTAGTCTGCCAAATAATTCCTAATCTAAGTTACCATCCTCATCTGTCAAATAGTCCCTCATCTAGATAACCATTATCATCTGCAAACTAGGCTATTGCCTGGGTATATTTTTATCAGGCCTCCACTGATAAAAAAAAATATTTTTGCAGGTAACTGCCAGGTAGACCCGTTGGCAAACTAGCCATTTGTCCTTGAACTGTCCTCATCTTCAAACGAAGCCCTTGTCCCTGTAAAGGCAATAAGGGAACAAAAAACATGAAACCTTCCTCCTGATGGCATTTGATTTTTTTCAGCTATGTCATTTCCATGATGGGGAACTTGGAATGATTATAGTCTTTGTGCCTCACAGTTTGATTGAAATACCTAGTTTGGTATTCAAGAAATCAAATACATTTTGTGGAATCTCACCCATAGTATTCAAGAACCAAATACAAATATAAATATGTATACATATTTATATTAGTTTCTCAAATACTATGTGTGAGATTCCACAAAATGTAGAACATGTTTGTATTTAACAGGTATATGAATATAAAGTGTCCTGTTAAAGATCCTTGAAAGAGGGGAAGAGGAGTTTGGAAAAGACACACAATTATCCCCTTTCCTCCATCTTGAATCGGGTGCTGGTTCTCGGCTGATGCCTGGGCCAGTTTGGTGTTGGTGCTATCTGTTGATCATACCAGAATCGGCTTGATCAGGCTAAGAACCAGAGAAGGCTACTGTATACTGTACATCAAGTCCTGGTGTATGCCTCTGTTGTCCTAGAAGTGTCACAGCTACTGCTTTTGCTGCTTATCTATCGGAGCTCAAAAAGTAGTAATAGTAAGCAAAATTAATATTAACAGTGGATCCAGCTCCTTAATTGGCAGACAAACATTTAGCTTTTTGACCTTTTCTCCTAATTGTTTAACAAAGTTAGAAGTTCTCTTTGTAACCAAAAAAAATATGTGTGTCCATTTCAAATCTAGACAAGTGAGAAAAAAGGAGAGTCTTTTATTTATCTTGTCAATGATGCAACTGAAACCATTAAAGGTCCACTATGCAACATTTTTCATTTAATTAATCCGTTTCATACTGTTTAGGATGCTAAAATGAGTCATTACACGGCGAACGAACGGTGTAGAATGCGCCACCGTGGCCTATAGCGGTAGATACAGCACTTGCAATGTTCAGCAGCGCGGACCGCCTCCAATAGAATACAGTGCAATACAATGCAATACAGCGGTCTTTAGAGGGAGCTCGTGAGAAAAAAAAAACAGAATGTTGCTTAGCCCCTGTTTAATGTATTATGAAATAAATCAAGAACGCTGGTCTCTGCTCTATTTTCATTTAAGTTTTCAAAACTTTTTCTTTTTTATGTATTTTTGTCTGCTTTACATTGTGTCTGCTGGAAGGATGGCAGTAAAGCAGTGTGATGATTGCTCAACTGCAAACCATGCTTGGATAGATTTGTGTGGAAATCACATTTTGTTTTACCTCATCGACAGGTCAGACACTCCCATCACCCACGACTGCTACAGCGGAGAACGGGACCATGGATTTCTCAGATGATGATGAAAACAACCCCATCAACCAAATCTCCAGTATGTTGACCCACCCCCGCTATCCTTCGCTGCCCGAGGATGTTTTGTTTTATGTGAATAAGACAGAGAATTGGCATATTAAATCAGGCAAAGGAGGGTCAGATGAGAAGCCTTTTTGGTGCTCTCATAAATAGTGTTCTGCCACCTCCCACTCCACAGTCGAGATTATTATTTTCATGCTTCACAGGGCCAGAATATTAGCCTGACTCATCAACCACTTTTCCATTGTTTCACTTTGTGCTAAGCATCTGAAACCTCTTTTTTTTGTGATCAATGCAATAATACCTAACAAAACTGGTATACATTCAATGGCATAATGGTATACATTCAAACATACAAAGACCAAAGGGAATTACAAATGAAAACTTCAGAATACAAACAACAACAGAAAAATAAAATAATAATAATAACAAAATAAATAAATGAATCAATTAAATAAAAACAAAAAACAATCAATCAATCAATCAATCAATCAATAACAGGACATAAAAATATAACAGCCATTAACATACAAAGAGACAAAGATAAAACAGAGGGGACTAAACATCATAGCACATCAGAGTGGAAGAAACTTTAACTGAAAACTTATCTTTCAAAGATTCAGCAAGACTGTGCCAAAAGTTTAACGTTTTATCAGAGCTGTAAAGCTCCAAATATATTACATCCAAAAAGGAAAGCAACCAAACCTTGGGAAAGAGTGTGAGGTGGCTTCCAATGGCATAACTTTCTTGGCAGCTGTCAGCCCCGCAAAAACAGCGCACTAACTGAGCTTGGAAAGCTTAAGGTTAGACAAATTATTCAAGATCAATGCACTCACAAATACAGGTATACTATCCTGAACCAAGTCAGATAAATTAGATGCAACAACATTCCAAAATGTGCTGATTGGTGGACAATCCCACATTATGTGAAGATATGTGCCCTGAACTTTCAATGAACAAAGTGTACAAAAAGAGTCACTGATAAGATGCATATGATAGAGTTTCACAGGCGAAAGATATGTCCTATGTATAAAATTATAATGAATTGTTAATAGTCTGGGTTGTGAGATACTTGTGGAACATCAGACCACACATCATGCCAATCAAAGTCTTGATCTTACTCAGGACAGTCTCGCTCCCAGATCCATTCCCTTATTTGTAGCTTGTAACATAAACAAATTCCGAATTGGGTGAGTGGGCAAAGGGCTCTGCCAAGCGACACCATATGCCTTGAGCGCTGATCTAAGATGTAAATAAAAGAAAAAGAAGAACCAGGCTGATTGAATGCTTTTTGAATATCAGAGAAAGAAAGTGAACCATATTCATTAAAAACATCCTGCAGGATACACACACCTCTTTGCTCCCACTGTGGTGATGATATGCCTCCCGCCAATCAATATTATTATTTAATATTGGTGAAAAGATGTGCCACTTAGACGAGATACGACATTGTGCATTGTGCTGTATCTCAATGTTTGTATAAGGTGGGAGATGATGGGGCCAAAACGTAAATGGCACTGCTTATTAGAAATGTTGGCTAAGAGCACATCCTGAGGAGACCAAGGTTCCACCAATTTGCTCTCTAAAGTGTGCCAAGAGACTGAGGAACGTGGGTCGTAACAAGAAAGCAAAGGCCTAAGTACAAATGACCAAAAGTAAAACTTAAAATTAGGGACAGAAAGACCCCCATCTTCCCTCCTCCTTTGTAAAATGGATATTTTCAAACGTGGCCGTTTAGCCTTCCAGACAAAAGGTGAGATCCCAGACTGAAGCTTACTCCAGTAATCAGGTGGAGGGTGTAGAGGGAGCATGGAACTAACAAAATTAATCCTTGACAAAATATTCATTTTGGTAATAGAAATATGGGCTTGAATAGACATGGGAAGAGCAATTCATCTGTCTACATCCTTCAAAACACAAGATAAAATAAATGAGTAATTATGCTTTAAGTGTCAGGCCACCATTTCTGGAAATAATCATTTTGCACCTCCCCTCGAGTTAAGCAATTGAGTTTTACCTTTTTTCTGTTCATCAAGCCGTTCTCCAAGCCTGGCGATACCACTTGCAGCTCCAGCCTAGCACAGATCATTGAACCGAATAAGACCAGTAGCATCGCGCACGCTAGCATCACGCTTAAAAGTAACATTTGCGGTAAATTTCCCATTTAAATGTCATCTCATCACCAGTTGGAAAATGTAATAATACTTGTAGAAAATGAAACGTGTCAATTTCCTTGGTTTAACTATCTTGGAAGTATAATCCAGTTCGGCATAATAATCACGTTTTCTGTGTTTGTTGGACTATATTTCAGGGGCTGCGTGATATGAGTGTGCTGCTGTGCCCATGGACTGTATATAGCTGTGCCACACTACATGCGTTGATCATTACACAGAAATGAGAATAGTTCCAAATCAATTCCAACCAACTCAAACATACATTAGCGATTGGGTTAAGTCGGATCCAATGTCTTTCAAACTATCACACCAGGTGTAGCCAGTTCACTGAGTTGGTATTTAGCCTAATTACGCAGTCCAACCCATGCTCCTTCTTGTGTGTGTGTGCAGATGAGCCGTGTCTTGGTGACAAGTCAATTTTCTGCCAGATGGAGGTGCTAGCCCGCTATTGCTCCATCCCCGGCTACAACAAGCTCTGCTGTGAGTCCTGCAGCAAGAAGGCTATTGGCGGTGCTGCCATCACCACCACCCCGGCACCTAACATTGACACCGCAGTGCCAGACCCGCGCTACGCCATGACAGTCGCCACCCACTCCAGTGCCAACGTTCCCACCCCAGACACCACCACGGCTTTGCCCGTCGTTGGCAGCACCACCAAGGCGCTGGTCCCAGTGCGCACCACGAAGACGACGGCGAGGAGACCACCACGCGCCACGGTTCAAGGACAGACCTCACCACCACCTTCACCACCAAGCCCACAGACGACAGCCGTCTCCCGCCTAGAAGATGCCACTTCTCCCCCCTCTCCCCTGGAGCCCCCCGCCAGTCAAAACCAAACTCAGGCCCAAGCCCCCACCACCTCTGGGCCCCCTCTACCTCCAGACCCCACTGCAGGCTCAGCCCAGGCCACTACCCCCCATCCCCGCGGAGAGGAAGCCAACAGCACTTTAGCCGCCTGGGAGGTCAGTGAGAGGTCAAGTAGGGACGTTGTGGAGTCTGAGAAGCCACCTACTCAAAGGACCTTTCAAGTGGAAGTCTGAGCAGCTGCTTGTGTTTCAGTAGTCATTGTTTATGTTTGTGTTTGCATTTGTGTGTGTTTGTTATTGGTTCACTGTCTCTCCATGGTTCCTGGTGAACACACTCTCTGGTCATCTCATCCCTCTCTGCCAGTGGACATGAACAAAAACAGGTTACCTCAGTTCTTATACACACATGAATACACTTAAACATATACACACACACACACATTTATACACATGCCCACTCACATTCCTGCATCCCCAGAACCGTATCAGAGAAATCCCCTTTGCATATGCACGGAATGGAGCTGCTCTCTCAGCTTAAAACAGTGGAAGTGGAGGTGAAGTAGAAGAGAAGAGGAAGTAGGAGAATGGTGCTTTAAACACTAAAACAACGTCTGACATTTAAAAGAACCAAAATGCAATGACTGCATCATGACTGCATCTATCCTTCCGTGTTGTTGTTGTTTTTGTTGTTGTTGTTGTTGTTTTCTGCCTGTTTATCTGGTATCTATCCCAAGTGCATCAGAACTACTAAGTTTGCTTTGCATTGTGAACAAACGCATTGGTGACCCAATGGACTCAGTCAGACCTTGCTTGTTGAAAGAAGATGTCACTGCCATAGTGAATCTCCCTGTGGTGCTGTAGATATGTGAAAAAGCCATCTTCTGTCTTTAGTAAGATGGTCCTCACAAAGCCCTAAGTCCTCACAATCCCAATGTGTCTATGTGTGTGTGTGTACATGAATGTGCGTGCATGTGTGTGTATGTGTGTGAGTGTGTGTGCTTGACAAGCACACATGATGTTACAAGTGCATGCACATAGCTTTTGTGGAACTCGCATATGCTTTAAATGACGTTAGAAAAAAAAGAAAAGATAAAAACAAACAGAAAAAAAACTGATATTTTTTTAAACTGATATATTTTTCAAGCAAATATTGTATATAGTGTAAATTTCAAGTAGCAAATATGAAATTAACATCCAGCTGTGTTATGTAAAATATATTTACAATTGGGAAAATACAGAGACGCTGAGACATTGTCTTGTGGAATGTGGTCAATCCCAGTGTCATGGCAACAACTGTGGCATTATTTTATTCCTTTTTGTGCAGTTTAACCACCTATGTGTATTGTATAGTTCTTGTATATATTCATGAGAGCTTTAATAATATTTATTTTTTTTAAGTAGGAAAATACATGTTAAAAATGTACATGATGAAAACTAAACTAAAAAAGAAACAACTTCAAACTGATGAAAAAATGAAATGAAACCAAATGGAAAAAAAATCAAGTGCATAGATAACTGTCTGTGAAGCCAGGAGCATTCGAAAATGTCCGATGTTTCTTGATATTCTCTATTTTGTGTTTTCCAGTACTAATGTGGAAGTTCTCATTAGGGGCCGAGTCACACAGACCAACCATAATGAATCAAGATGAAGTCAGTATTCACCTATTTATCAGATTTACAGATTTTTTTGCAGGTGGTGATTGAAATACTCTTAATGACGTGCTTCGAACGCTCATTACAGACATACTTAGTCTATGCAAGGGCGCTCTCTTGGAGATTCTCTCGTACTGAAACACTGGCCTGTCCATGTCATCTCAGCGGAGGAGAACCGTTAGCACTTGTGCTAACTGAAAATCTCCTTGCGTTATGAGGCTTGAAAACTCTATTGTATTGCAGTTACAGTTTACTAAAGAGAGATATTCACACGTGTTTATGTGTGACATGTCTTTTATCGAGGGCATTGTTGAACTGAGTTTAACTTATGAGAATTTTGTGTGTGTGAGGCTTTGCGTATTTTGACAGCTGTCGGGCCTCTGATGGGATGTGTCTGTTCTTTGGTGACATGAGAACGATCTAGCTGTTGTCATGGTAATTCCAAAACTTCAAAGGTGCACTAGCATTCTGTGAATTTCTTTTTTTCAATGTTTATTTCTGTGTGTAAGAAGGCTCAGACACAGTCATGCATTTTCAGTCCTGGCACAAGTGAATTTAACATGCAAAATGTTTTTTTAACCATGATAAATGTCAAGAGAATAAAAAAAAAATTAAAGTTATGTTCATGAAATGAAACCATAGGCTTGGATGTACCATTTTGTCTTAGAGATTACTAAAAGTGACAGCGGTAATGAAATCAGACCAACTCTTTAACTTTTATTTCCACAAACAAGGCTCCAGAGGCGTTTGATTCCAGTTTTCTACATCATGTTGTCAGCCCAATATGTTATCTATTCACTTTGAACCTCAACAATCTACTGGAGGCATCATTCGAGCCTTACTGTACAGTCTTTGACATGCCAAACATCAATAGGTTCATGTGTCGCCTGGCAGCATGGGGCTCTTCATCTGACTTGTTGCAGTAAAGCTGGGAACAGACCTGCAGAATTCTGTAGTCTTTAGCAATTAGACTGGTCATACACATACCCACAGTACGATTAAAAGTTAGCTATGAGCGCAAATCTAATGATTTTTAATGCCAAAACCGGTACCATAGTGACTATAAAATGGACCTGTCCAAATAATATCAAACATGTTGGGTTAAGTCTGAATTACAACCATGGAAAGAACATTTCAAATCAGCCTCCCCAACACAAATAACTTGCGCCATCAACGAACATCGCAACTGTAGATGACCTCAGATTATCTATGATTGTATCCCAATCAGAGTGAATAATCAGGAGGTCTGTTCCTATTGTAAGAGGGTGCTAGCCTAGATTCATTGTGATCTCAGACTGAGCACTGTGTTCCTAGGTTATTGTTCTCAAACAAAGACTGGGTAGTACCTGTGTACCTGGACTGGGTAGTACCTGGATTTAGTACCTGTGTACAAGCACATCTAACCAGACCGGAAGGTTCTGAAATATTCACTGAAAAAAATAAAAAAATAGCACAGAGCCAAAGTTGTCTTCTGGGTGTTGGTGGAGTCATGCTGAGTGCATGTCTGTGGGCTGTTGGCACATATAAACCACGGACTCCCACAGATGACTAGCTTTAGGAGATCTCCAAATATGACAGGTGCCACTTTGCAGAGTGCTGCTTCCCAGCAGAGAGGGGCATCCTGCCTGTGGTTGTGCCGGGGAGTAAACGAGCCATGTGTGGACGTGGGGGTCTCCCGAGGGTGGGGGGTGCTTGTGAGGGTGGTGGAGGTGGAGTCTTACAGCGCTGCTCTGATTCCGAAGTGCCACTTCTCTCCCAGCTCCGTGCCGATGCTTCGCCGTCTCTCCTGTCTCTGTGGCGCCCCAGACCCCTGGGCCAGACGTTGCCGCAGGTACCTAGTGAAATCCACCTGTGCTCGTGGCAACGCTTGATTGACAAGTGACTTTGGCAGCCAGCCCTGCAAAGAGCAAACAGAACCGTGTCTCTCAGAAAAGCAGCAAGAGGCCTGTCAGGCAAGAGGAATCTGACAGGATGTTAGTACATACGGTGTCTCGGAGCAGCCAAAAAAGAGGGAGGTGAGATGCAACATGGTGGAAAGTAGGTGAAATGAACTGTACTGTAACAAGATCTTGACTTCTATATTTGGGTAGTATGTGTTGGATAGTGCGTGTCATTTGGAGGGCCATGTGTGCCCATGATGTTCACTAGGAGGCTGGAATTTTAAAAAATGCAATTTCTGTTTCTGTTGGAATTGTGCATACTGTAGCTCACCCACGCCCCCCCCCCCTGTACTCCCATACAGGAGATTTGGAGAGTACCATGTTTTTTATCTAAACAAAGCACACACACACACATGCATTCCTCATCAGTGCACTCTGGCTATCATGCCAAATGTCCTTGGCAACTTTATTTCAGGACTTTGCCAGGGGGGCGAGGGGGTTGGGGGCAAGGATCCATAGACACAGGATGAATTGCAGAGTTTTCTAAAGCAGTCCGCCGAGTTATGTTCAGTTCTCTGATCTATTCCATGCCTGCCACCACAACCTGGACGCCTCTATGAAAAATGTTCCTTGTATCACAGAGCATGTTCGTACAAATTGTTTTCTCCCTGCTGAGACGCCAGGGTCTTCATGTGCTTATGCAAAATACTTGTTATTAAAATGTATGTATGCTTAGTTGCCAGTGTCTTTTGATGCTTTTGAATTTGCTCATCAGATCTCTCGCCCTTTGGTCTTCCTTTACAAAACAGATGTGCCAAGGATTATGTAAAAGCTTAATATACCAAGGTCTGGTGTTAGGGAGGACACAGGTGTTCTTGTTAGTGTTTGAGATGACAGCAGCTCACAGTCATGAAATCAATGGTTCCAAGGACACTACGCATGAGGAGCAAAAACGGCCGTGCGTGTTTGTGTGTGTGTGTGTGTGGGTGAGGGGGGGGGGGTGGTGCTGCTTAGGGTGTGGAGTTGTACATGTACATGCAAGAATGAAGGCTTTTACCTTCACGTCCATGTTAAGAAGCCATGTTAGGCGGCTCCTGCCTGTCCTACAGTCCACAGCCTCTAGGATGATGCATGTTGGACCATCTTCAGCCCTGCTTACAAACAGTGGGGACCAACAAGCAATGTCAGTTCGTCAGTGCAGGGAAATCTACAACCAATCAGACCACTCATTCCGATGACGTATGCGTAAGCTCGTTTCTCATTGGTGCCTACTGATTTTGGAAAAATAATTCCTCTAAATCGGCACAATTCCTCTAAATCGGCATACTGACTTGCTCGCGAAATTGAATGTAGCGTCACAGGAAGTATGGGTGGGCCCAGGCTAAGCAGATGGAGGTTTCAGCTGAAATATTCTATTTCTAACACGCAAGTGTGTCATATTTATTTTGTTGTACAGTTTTGGCCCAGGCCAATTTTTGAGGGGCACTTAAATGGAATTTGGTGTAACAGAGCTTGGACCAGCGCTGGACCTCGTGTGCTCAAGATCTGTTCTGCCGATCCAGCCCATTTTGGATCGATGTGCGATTGAACCCTGGGCCAGTTCTGAATCATGGACCATGCCAGACTGGCTGTGCTATCCATCTATGTTTCAATCTATCAAATCCATCAATCTACTCGTTGTTAATTTATTAACCTCTGCCATACCAGCATTCAGTGTGTGTGTGTATATGTGTGTGTGTGTATGTGTGTGTGTGTGTAATATGTTTCTGAAAGGTCCAGGATCATTCAGGCAATCTCACCTGACAAAGCCGCTTTGAGGAGGCAAAGACTCCAGATGAGTGGCGGCCCCAGACAGATAAATCCGTGAGTCCACTCGGCTGCAGTGCCTGACGCTCACAAAGTCCCTCTGACCAATCAAATTGCCCGCCTTCTCTGAGGACACCTCGTGTGTCACCATGGTTTCAGCATTGATCCACCGAAGGACCTGCAGAGAATGGGGAAAGCAAATTTACTCATAATCATAACGGGACTAAATTCATATAAAAAAGGGCCCATTCAAGATGCCTCCTGAAGATGGTGTTGGTGATGGACAAGCACAAATGACCCCCCATTCTCTCGTTTAGATTCAATCATAAGTCACGGATCTCATCTCTGGCTTGTTCTTCGCACATGTGCAAGGCATTAGGGCTCGTCAAACAATCCCACTCACTTTAATGCCACCGATGGTGGGGTTCCAGGCATTCATTTCTTCCACTCTGACAAAAAGGATGTCATGCAGCTCCTCTGGGCTGGCCTCCAGCTCAGCTTCCAGACGGAACACTTTCTTCGCCCCAGGCAACACCTTACTGTAAACAAACACTCCATTCACCTGCAGATAGACAGAAATTACCAGAAAATGAATACAACGCCAACAATGACACTATTTCTTGTGACAGGTTGTTTTTACTCCATGTCAGCCCCTCTTCTGTGCAGATACAACTATAAGTCCTCCCTGTACAAGACTGGGTGCCTCCTTTTACACTCCTTACATAGCAATCTAGCTCCACATTCACAACACATTCCTCGGTTTGCTGATTGGATCTGGTTAAAAAAAAGCCCCCTGAGGCAACAAGCTCAATGGGCTGCTCAGATCCAGTCTAGCTCTGGGGGAAAATACGGGAGTATTCGAATTTGAAATAGGGGAATATAGGTAACATTGTTATTTGTTCGTTTCCAATCACCTCTGAGAGCTCCATTTTCCACCCTTGCTGGTCCTCCAGGATGGAGAGGGCCTTCTTCAGTGCATCCCGGCCCTGTTGCACCAGTGCTGCTGCCTCCTCCCGTTCCTCCCCCTGACTGCTCAGGCATCTCTTACCTCTCCAGCGTGCCTCTAGAACACACACACACACACACACACACAGGGAGGTTGGGAAAAGGTCACACTATGGTATAACACACTGATGGGAAAGAACTAATGCTGATTGAGAACAAAGGGCCTCATTTATCAGTTATCAATACATTTGTTCGTAAAACCCACTCACACAGTTTTCAAGAACATAATATTAACCAATAAAGGGACCTTAAAAACAATTAAAAAATGTTTAGGAAGATATTGGTGAAGGAGGGGCCCAGATATGTGACACACAACAGAAATGACTCACCAGAGATTGCCAGCTGCCATGGCGATGGCAAGGCAAGGGGCCACCAGCGTGAGGACCCGGCCCCGGAGCCTATGTGATGTTGAGCCAGCTCTTGTCCAATTGCTGTGATGGCAAGGCGCTGCAAACCTGTAGCCAACAAGAATCAGCAAGCACTCAATGATCATTGAATACTCACTGCTCCACTGTAATTTCCTGTTACAGTCTTTCATGTCATAGTGGTGCACATGCATGCGATTTCTGTCATAGTCACTACACAGATATAAATAAAAAAACACATTAACTTCACATCAGGACTGCTTGAGGAGCTGCACTGTAAAACACATACACACTTTCAACTAACAAAAGTTAGTGTCGCGGCTGCCTAACTATTTTCAGATGACTACTTTTGAGATAATGAGTTGTGATGACATACTTAACTCAACTGAAAATAGTCATCACAACTCATTATCTCAGATATGGTCACTAACTTTTGTTAGTTGAAAGTGTATATTTTTTAGAGTGTGCTTTCACTTCTAAGTGCTTGAGGAAACAACACTACTGTGGCTTGAATGTATAGCAAACAAGCTGCAGCCTTACATGCTTAGCTTCTTCAAGCTCTACAATCTCCTCTAGGCTACCACCATGCTGCTGTGTGAAATAAATACTACACACAGATTCTCTTGCTATCCTGTTTGGAAGTGAAAACCACAGCCCTTTCAAAAGATTCACAACCCAAACCCAAATTAATAATTCATATAAAAAAAAAAACAAGGTCCAGTCTCAACTCTCACAAATACATGCCTTACACAGTGTGTGTCGGTGTGTGTGTGTCTTTACCTGCCATGCCTCTAGAGTGAGGGTGGGCAATTCCACAAGAGAGCTTCATCAGAGCAGGCAACATGGCTGCAGGGTGGAGGCAGAGGCATTGAGGCAGCAGCGCCGCGGCTTTATAAGGCCCCTGCGAAGGACGCCAGGGAGGAGATAAGGCCACCAGATGGGCCAGGCCGAGGACCTACTCTCAAGGTCCCCTCCCAGGGAGGAATTGTGGTCACAAGGAGGAGAGAAAAGAAGAAGAAAAAAAAGAAAGAGAGAGAGAGAGTGAGCGAGGGGGAAAGAATAAGAGAAGGTGGTTAGGTAAGATTAGCAAGGTAAAGAACTGGGTTTGTTTTTTACAGTAGTGATTTTTGGGGGCTGCTGTTGTTGTAATCATTGTTATTAGCAACATGCTTAATATTTTGCCTTTTCATATGATTGTTGCAATAAGCAGTGTGGTGTTTGTACTCTGTAAATCTGGTGAATACAATAGTTTTTTTGAAATGTTGCGACTGCAAAAAAAACTACTGCAGGAATTCAAGAGCACACGCAGAGACACAGAAGAGAACTGTCAGATTCTAGCTAATAAGCTCTCTTTAAACTCCAGAAGTCCTTAAAAGCTTTTTAAAAGAAGTGGTGATCATTTATTCAGTGAACCATAAACGTAACCATAAAATTAACAAGATAAATTCACTTGCGACACGCCAGAGGCCCCGAGCAGAAAACCCATTAAACGGTTACATGTTGTGGAAGCTTCACCCTGCTTGCAGCTTGCATCATTTTAAACCGTGCTAGTATCATTACTCGCAGGGCTGTTTGCTAGACCAAAACAGCCATCACACTTTGCTAATGGCTTGCTAGCCCTATGGGGAATACTTGCAATTGATTCCCTGAGCCTCGTATATATGAAGCAACAGTCAAGCTAATCTCAGGTTGTGTTTTTCTTTCTCATTTTCTTGTTTTTCAGCAGGCGCCATGTGAGGTGGAATTAGATGCAGACGACAATAATAGAGGCAATCACACTCCATAGGAGCGCACGCATGGTGTCCTGTGCGTTAAAGATCTCATCTTGAGGGTTCCATGCAAGCTAATGGAATGCTCTAATTCCATTGTGTGTGTGTCAAGTGCCAAAAAGACCACCCGTCGTCCTTGCTGGGCTTTAGATCTGCCCGTGGGTCTATTTTATAATGGATGGCACTCAAATGGGATCACAAACTGTCCAAAGCGAGAGGTCTTTTCACTATTGTACACTGATGACAATGGACAATAAATGGTGTTTCAGTGGAGGGTAGAGAGTTGTTTCTTTTTCACCTGGCTGTCAAAATGCCTATTCAGGGCAGCCAAAAAGATGTAAAACCATTAAAGAAAAGGTGAACGTATCTGCATTCTGAGTTACTGTGTATTCCTATTGATTCTATTCATTCCTTCACCAGAACTGAAGCCATTCTAAAAGACCCCACACACCCCGGACATCACATATTTGAACTGCTGCCCTCTGGCAACCGCTTCAGGTCCATCATGTCAAGAACAAACAGATTGAAAAACAGCTTCTATCCCACTGCTATACAATCACTGAACACATTCAGACACTCTCACACACACGGCTCATCTAAACCTCACCAGGTATTCCTATGGGCATGAATGTGCTGAATTGTGTGTGTGATTGTGTGTCTGCATTGTCTTAAATTATTAGCCCTATATTCCTTTAAGTGCACCTTGAGGATTGCGATCCAATTTCGTTGTATTCTGTGCAATGACAATAAAGTATTCAATTAAATTAAAAATAAATTAAATTCATTAATCTCTGTGGTCTATGAAAAAACATTTCAAGCAAATAAGGGCAGGTACAGTACAAACGTGCACATGCACACACAGACACACATATACCCACACACTCACACCCCCAAATCAGCTCTATCACTGTCATTACAGGGCCATTCTTACAAAGATAATGACCACATCCTGACGTCTGACATTCTGTTTAAATGTGGATGTGTGGTCATTGGAAATTATTTGCCTTTGTTCATCCTTAGAGCTTCGTCAATTAGGAATTTAGCCAGGCTTGTCAGCTGGACAATGATGTGATGTGAGGCTTTGCACAGACAGTTCTGGGTTAGAGAGCACTTGTTGTAGGATTAGGGAAAATGTACAAAATGAGATGACCTAGTGTTAGATTCACAGTCACTGCCATAATAACATGCAATTTGACTCGAGTCAGTGGAATGATACAATTGAGATATTACTACACACACAAAAACAAACATTGACGCACTGACAGATAGAAATGGCATTTAGCTACCACAAAGCTAACTGATATTTGAATCAATATGATACAATTATGACAAAGTGAAGCACTTCACTACCATCTGTTTCAAACATTGAAACTCATTCAATAATATCTTCCTAAAATTTTTCTGAGAACTTTAATTGGTTTCATGTAAGAACCCATGCAAGTGATGAGGCTCCTATAATATTTTACAGCTGTAGAAACAAAATGCAATAGCCTGTGCAATGGTCAAAGCTCTTGAGTGTGCATAGATTTAGCACAAACAAAAACTGTGTGTGGTTTATTAAAACAAAAAACTCATCAATCAATCCATGTCAATTAATTTGCAAAACAAATAATATGAGCCAAAAAATATGATTTTATTTGTTGACTGACAAGCCAGTAATTAATGTAACTTTGGTTTCATTCTGTTTTAGTTTAATTTCCTCCTGGGAGGTATTTCAGACGCTGCAATAATGAGCCATTTCATCACTAAAGTGACTACAAGGCTGGTTAATTTTAACTTAAAAACTTTTTTTTAACATTTTTCTAACTTTTTAAAAACTTTTTTTTTTTTTTGTAAAGTGCTAGTCCAGAGTATTTCAACCAGCTTTGTTGTTTGAGCTCACAGAGTGCTTTCGGCATGACAGCTGGGCATAGGCCTACACTGTGGAATTTTAACTTAATGACTGAATCGCAGGGGTTAAAAGTTCGTAACTCACGATTCATGTTCTCACACTATACAAAACGATGCTCTGATGTACAGAAACCGAGAGCCAAGGTCATAATAATTATTTTCCACCTTGTTATCCCGATAATTATTTTGAGATCTTGAGAAAACAAAACACTTTCTTTGAGATCTCGAGAAAACAAAACACTTGTTTCAAGATCTCGAGAGAACAAAAATAATTGAGAAACATCTAAGGATCCTTGTGCATGAGGCTAATCTTAGTGACAGGCTGACAGGCTATTTCTCATCTTGAATGGCACAGTTTTTGGTCAGTAGAGTAATTATGTCTGGAATAATCGATCAGCTGCTAAAGCACTTTTCAGGATTTCAAACAGGTTTGATTTTCTTGCAACCATACAATTGCTGATCGGGAGCTGGTTGTGAGGTGTTAATCACTTCTCGTCACCCCATGTATACACAACGCATGATGAAGGAAAACTTGGACGATCCCTAAAATAGTCTCAAAATGGGCCAAAAATCGCACAGTGTATATGCTCGCCAAAGTGTGCTAGTAGTGTCATTCAGTTAACGTAGGATAGCGATCAGCATTCCGTCTGTGTTTTCTCTCATTCTTCTTCCTACCAAAAGCACTTGGTGAGCTTGTGGAACAGCACTATGGGTAGATGGAAGTTCTTAGTAATAATAGCTGAGTAGGTGGAAGTTCTTAGTAATAATAGCTGAGCGATATCCATTGACTCTAGTGTCACCATTTCCATCATCACATATACAGCCCCGCTTTCCCTGGCCTGATACACAGCACAGTCTCCCTCTCTGCCACCACTGCACCCAACTCTGGCACAAAAAAATAATATTTCAAAAGGTAAACGTCCCCATTCCGTGCGCACAGCACTTTAGCGTTATTGGAAATGTCTCCCGAGAGGTGCTCTGTATAAGAGGGCAGGAGGAACAAACTCCAGTCACGTTAGATTCCAGATGGCTGACTCACAATCAATGACAGCTGGAAATGTAATGCAATTATACAACGTTTTTTTTTGTGCCAAGATTGGGTATGTTGGGTGTGTGTGTGTGTGCGTGTGTTAGGAAGGTGTGGATAAAGGGAGGATGAGTTACTCTCTTCCCCCTGTTCCTTGCAAATGCATGATTTAAAAAATCTACTGAAATGATAATTGTTAGGGTGCAAGACAATAGGTAATTATTACAGCACTAACACTGCCACTTTATTTCACAGCACAGTCCTATCCTCTCATTTCTCCACCCCCTGCTGTTTCACCTTTTCCATCTTCATTTTTACACACACACACACACACCCAACATACCCAATCTTGGATAACAAAAAAAAAAAACGTATAATAATAATCACACACACACCCTTGTACTGTGCTTGATTTCATTCAGATGAATGACTTAGGATTGAATAGCGGACATGGACTGCGGATTACGTTTTGAAACAGTAATTAAGTAAAAAATAGAAACATTAGTGCACTGCACTGCTGCTAGGTGTCACCATGCCAAGAGAACCATAAAATTGCATTTATTGAGAATAGACTTACATTCAAATGCACCAGTGCAACTTATCTATATTTTGGCAAAACACAAACGTACCAAGGTGGGAGGTGGGGCAGGAGGTGTGTTACTATCTTTAAAAGAGACCGTTTGTATGAGTGTCTACAGAACATAAATAAACAAACAAAAATATAAATAAAATAATTTAAAAATAGTACAAACTTACAAAGTAAACTTGTAGTACAGTTGGTAATCTCTAAGTGTGCATGTGTGTGCACGTGTCAGCTTTCAGAACAGTATCTTACAAGAGAGGTCTGCATTTTTATTGAGGCATCTTCGAGTGATGAACGATCCTCAAGTGCACTATGGAGGTGGAGGTGGAGGTTGAGTAGGAGGCGGGGGGGGTTGGATGGAAGGCTGAAGCATGATATCCGCAGAACATTCCGGTGGGTGAGTGGCTCTTATCATTGTACGCTAACAGGTGGCCTTGTGCAGGGAGGGCAAGTGACGTAAATTTTGAACTTCACCAGCTGACCATGCCTCTTGTCCAGCTTCATGGTGTGTGCACACACACACACATGCAAAAGGTAAAGCACACATGGATGCATGCAAACAAAGTAAATAAATGAATAGACTCACACACACACACACACACACTCACACATTTTGTTGCAGGTTTAGTTTTTAGCCTTGTGTAATTCTCCTTGCATGCATTTTCTCCTCTAATGTAATATAATACCATGTTACTGTTATTGATATTCCCATGAAATGAGTTTCACTCAGAATAGGCAGATTTCTGACACGTGAATGAAGGGATCTTCTATCAGTAGAAATAATGTCCTGTGATGATGACCCCTTATTGTATCTTGTTATGTTCCCTGTTTTGTTGTTACTTTGTTCTCATGATTGTTGAGACATTTAAGTTCATGTTGGTCAGTTGCAAGAACATTGCACTCTTCTAAGACAGCATGCATGTTGATGAACAATATGCTACACTTTTGACCTTAATATCAAAATGTTCAGATCTGTGCTGGCTGTAATCATGGGCAAAGGAAACTATGTTGTACCTATATATGCTTGCTTTTTGCACTCTATGAAGTTGTTTGCCTCAATTTTTCTGTATCACTTCTCTGGAAGTGAAGCTGGAAAGATTATTTTAATTTTTTTTTTTAAGAGGCTTGGACATCCCAGCTACTTTCAGAGCACAAACTGCGCAGACTGTAATTTCTTTCGTTATATTCAAGGAAGTTACCATGCAGGCACAAGCCATACTCATCTGGAAATTATGGGATGCGTTGGCACCTTTCTTTGTTATTGTGTTTGTACAATTGGCGGGTGCAGACAAATGGAAAAGTTCTCATTTTCTTCATCAGGTATTATTTTCATATAAATGGGTGTTTATCAGACAACAACAACACAAACACACAGCTCACATTTGTTCAGAGGGCACAGTACAGAGAGACGAATGTACAGTACCAAAGGGTTTACATTCATTCCAAATTAAGATCATGTCAACAGCCTTTAAAAATTAATAGTGCAGCAAATTATTATAATTAAATGCCATTTTAGAGTGGAAGAAAATTGATGAGATCTAGAGTGCTGTGTATTTGGTTTTTGTTGGTATCCAACCAATGGGTGGCAATGCAGCATTATGGAAGCATCCTTTTCTTTCAACTGAAAGTTGCCAACACTACCTATATATTTAGTGTATGCTGTGCAGTTCTCATTGTGTGGTTTCCACAGTAGAGAGACATAACTAATGAACCTGGATGGAACCAGTCAGCATTCTATGTCTATGCATGTTCCCATCACAACAAATATACAAACAATTCAGAATGCAACTATGGTGACAGTCTCAATGGCAACTACAAACAAAGCAATAATGTCAACATGCATCTAAAAAGAGAGCCTTGCTGTGACGTAAATCCAGCCGACTCGGTCTGCACCAGTATAAACCGAGTTAGTGTTTTGGAACTCCAATTTGATGGGCCATTCTATTGCACTTTCTCGAGGTGGAGGTCGGTTTTCTGGAAGTCCCGAGCACAACAGAATGCGACATTAGCATTTAGACAAACATTGCTACAGTATATAAATAGCCGAGCCGGTTTTATTCTAACCAATTACAATTCATGACATTCTGGTGCTTGACTAATGCAAGTGCTGTACTATTTGATCCTAATGAAAGAAAGGTGACAATGCAGACCCTAATGACCTGATTAGTAAATGTTTGAAAAACCTTATTTCTGGGTAAGATAATTATAATCAGCAGCCATCAAATAACATAATTACAATTTCTGAGTTCATTTGCAGGCCTACATGTGAAAATGGGAGATTGGTGGGCAGCATCAAGAGCATAAAGGCTTAAACATTCCTCGCTGAAAGCTTTGTTTACAGGCTCATTTAAAAGGCTTAGAATGAAAATATTTGTAATTCCCGCCTCCCCTGGCAAATTCATGAAGCAACAGGGGATTGGACCAGAGACGTTTCCAAACGATCTTTGGTTGGACCATGCAGATATAGGAGGTGTATCTTAGTGCTGCCGACGTCAAGAGCCACCTCGTTTCAGATTGGCCTTTTCCAGCCTGGCCATTTCTAGCTTGAAATTTACATGTAGAACGAGGTGGAAGTTGGTGGTTGAAGTTTTGCTATGGTCCACTGAATAATAACAGATGTGAATAGACATAAATAGAGCTGCGAGTGGAAAACAAGCAAGTGCTAGAGAGGTTATGGTGACCTCACTGTCATCATGATAGAATCATCATTATGTGTTTTGACAAATCTATTGCATCCTAGTGTGCGACTGGTTTAATTTGATAGAGGGACACCAGCCATCAGGAGCTGTACCACTGCAGGGCCTTCAGCGGGGTTCTACACAGAGGAGGCGTCAAATTATTGTTTAAATCAGTCACTTGCATCATTTGCCAAAAACAGCGATGACCTATAATATTCATCTGAAATCAAGAGAATAAATCTAGCTGACATTTGAAAAAGGATTGACTCTGGTGTGCCAGTAGCCAGATATAAGAATACAGGCTAATTCCAATCAGTCTCTGAAGATCACTGGGGGATTCACTTAATCCCGACTGACACCATGACTGTCATTGCCTGGGAGATGTTTCACTGCAGGTAACTGGCAGGGGCGACCCAAGGTTTACAGCGGTAAACAGCATACAAGACTATGGTTGCCTGTGGCTGTCTAGGCTAAACTGTGTGGCTCGTTTAGATATCTGGGTAAATGGTCTGTCATAGTTAAATAATTGGCAATAACATTTAACTACCACTAACTTGTGTTATGCAACTGATTTGATGCATCACGTCCTTCTTCTAACTTTGCATGTTTTATTGGATGTACATCTGTCTCAGGATCATGATGGCTCTTCGGCCATGCACAACCTCTGCTAACTTAGCAAACCCAAGGCAAATATGTTTTTAATTCTGTCTCTTTTAATGTTTCAAGAGTCAGGGGTGATTCAGAACTTCAAACAAAAAAAAAAAAAAACTACTCAGAAGCTGATGCTGATCATAACCAGCTACTGTACCTGTCCCCATCACATCAGTATTCGGTGCTGAAGAGATGACAAGCCAATAAGTGCCAGTTATTTTATTTCATTACACACACCATATGAGTCTCCAGCAACAGTATGACCGTTGACAATTTCCTTTTTTTGCTAACATACAGTAACAGGCATTTTGAATTACAGAAGGAAAATAGGCAACCTAACAATTAAAGGCACACTAGGCAGAGTTAATTAACCGGTATCGTAAAGACATTAATGTTTAAATGGCTCATCTCTGTTCCCTCTGGTATATTCTGCAGACAAAGAAATAAAGCTCATTACCGGTTTGTCTGCCAATACTAGAAAAATACCATAACTAGTTTCTATTCTTTGATTTGCAAACACGTCCACGTGTATTGGTGAGAATGTACAATGATGTTGCTTTTTTAAAAAAGAAAAAACAAATTGGCAATTGTAAGAGGGAACACCAGAGTTTAAAATGGCAATCTTAACTAATCTACCTTTAATGACACTGCAAAACCATAGCAGTCCACGAACAGCTGTCTAAATTTCTTAACTGCAATATATAATGGCACCTTAATCAACAGTGATATATTCAGGACAAAGCAGTCCTGACTATTGAATAACACAGAATGTTAGCAGCAGGGACTGAATGTTAGCACTGCAGTGGCTTAGCTTCAGTCTGGGAGCTATCAGACGCTGCTGCTGTGTGGATCTGTAGAACTTCAGCTTGGCCAATCCTCTCTAAAAAAATAAACAATAAGCTACTTACATACTGTGCAAACAAAGACCAACAAACTGCAGCAATATAAAAGCGGGAGTTGGTGGTTGCAGACTTTAGAATGTTCAGAAACAAGTTTCACTAAGACTTTAGAACAGTTAAATTCACACAATTCAACCCAACAATGACAAACTGACATTTCAAACTTCTGGTGTTTGATTGGGCAGTGTGGAAGCAAAGAGCTGATTTACAGATTGAAATGGACCTGATGGCATAAACAGATGAAAAATCGCAACTATTCATACATTGCATGATTGGAATGCATGGGATTTACATGGATACAAGAAAAGTTATAAAAGCATTGTTGACGTATACATATAGATACAATACAATAAGCAGTGTGAGCAATGAGTGAAATGTGTCTGCTGCTGGTCAGCCTCTTTGTGCATACAATGAGGTGTGTGTGTTTGTGTGTGTGTGGCAGGGGGTATTAGTTCATTGTACACGGACTGTGATTGGATTGTGAACTAAGCAATTTTGGTATGTTTTTCCATTTGCCATAGACAGGGACAAATCACCAACTATGGGATTAAGGCCATTAACAAATGTTTTGTTTGACAAGATTTCGAGATTCTGGCAAAACTGAAACGTTCTGAGAAGCTAGTGACAAGACTGTTACAGTTTTTCTCAGTCGCTTTGGTGCGTTTCTCACGTCACTATTAACATTTGCACAGCAGTTAGTGCATTTCTCAAAACAATTAGTGTAAACTGCAAAACCTAGTGGATAGCCTGCAAAAGCACGTAATTTGCTCAAAATGGATAATCCATTCCTCAAAAGCAAGTATTTGTGTCAATAAAACTGTCAGTGCCATCAAAATGAAAGATCTTGACACCATCTTTATAAACAAGATTGTCAAATGGCTTTGTCATGTCATTATGACAGTTTATTCTGTTTGTGTTTTCCAATGCATAAAAAGGTCAGAACTCAGAGACACTACCTAAAAATGATCAGGACAGAACTATACTCTCAAATTTACAGTAAAGATAGACATTGCTGTAGTTAGAGGAGTAAGTGACTACAATGGGCAAAAAAAAATAATTGTTGCCTATGTACTGTTTTTGGCCTCTTCTCCCTCTTTGCCTTCCCTTTTCCCCTGCATCCTTACCCACGATGCTGAACTTCCATATCTGTGTTCCAAAATTTTATATTTGACATTTGATAACTAGTTCAACAATTTTGTATGTAATGACTCAAGCAATGAAAGTAAGACTATTAGTTTTATTGAGAATGACTATTCAGCATCCATAAGTATAATTAATTTTGATTGACATGACTGCAAATGGAAATGTTAAAAAACAGCAGAGAATTGTATGAAAGCAACTGATACATGTCCAAAAGCATTTGCAGTTTATTCAGAGAAAGGAGAAATTGCTACAATGATGTGCACAAATGACTAAATGCTGTGGAGGTTGAACTAATAGTGATGAGAATTTTAATTCTGATCTGAGAAATGCACCAAAGCGACTGAGAAAAACTGTAATATGTTCCCCATATATCTATGCAAATTTGCTCATTAACAATGTGTAGAAAAATATAATCATCTCAGAAAGCTTTGGTAGTGATCACGCAGATATGCAGCATAGTTGGAGATATGTAGCATAGTGGGCCTTCATGCAAAATCATGAAAGCTTGTTTCACTTGTTTGAAGAGAAATCTATGTGAGAGGTGAGTGCGTTGAAAATTACACTACTTGTAAGCTGATTTTGATATATATGCAACATCTGGATTGTAACTACTGAGCCGTATGGTGCTCAAAAAATATTCGTTTGCCAACTCATCAACTTGATGTTGGAAAAAGGCATCTCTCAACAAGTTGGGAAGCCGTTAAAATGCAGTAATTACCTGGTGTGTCTTCTCCCGACTCCAGTGTCTTAAACAAACTACTAGTCACACACACACACACACACACACGCACACACACACACACACACACACACACACACACACACACACACA
>JAGFZM010000004.1:1031184-1052260 GCA_017657215.1 Limnothrissa miodon | reverse complement strand
CACACACACACACACACACACACACACACACACACACACACACAATTTATTGTTCCTAGGTACACACATACACATATACTTGGTATCTAGGTACACACCACAAATATACTTGTTTTAAAGTTGTTAAGACCACAAATGCTAGGTATTATGACAACAACAAAACAACAGCTTTTAGTTGCACCTCAACAAATATGAGGTACAGAAACATGGCATAACAACATGAAAAACATAGTCATTGGGGGACACTAACATGGCATTTTTGGAAATCACATAAATCTGGCAGCCAACCAAAAGTTTGTTGAATTTTAAATATCACATTCATTCACATGAGGCAACCTGTTAACCAGTGTGGAGCTTATACCACAAAGCATCTGTGTAACTGTGATAAACTCCAGAGATTCCTTTAACAATTAGTCAGGGATTACACAGGGCCATGTTGGAGAGTGGAAAGCTTCACATGGACTTGGACTAGTTTTCCTGATGTTCTCCTAATGTTAGCTTCTGGATGCATGTTCAATTCATAGAGCGTTTACCTAATGTACATTTCACACAATCTTTAGGCAACTGCTCCACTTCATGATAATAGAAACGATGACAGCAGAAAAGCAATTACATGCTGTCTACCAGTTTAATCCCTGTGTCCCTACCAGCACATACACCTCTGTTACTTTGCTTCCTTCTGAAAAATATTTCCATGATGCATCATGCCCTTACCGAGACCTTGTTTGTTGTGTCAGTCGGCGTTCCAGAGGGGGCGAGCGTGGGGGTAGCAGGGATGAACTCAACCTGTCAACTCCTCTCCGAGATAGTACGCACGGTTGGCTAGGAAATGAGGAGTCGGCCATCGCCTGTTGTAGCAGACCCATCACCAGGTCTTTCTCTGAGAGGTTGGAGAGATTAGTGCCTTTTCTTACAATGACACACACGCGGCTACACATACCTAAGATGACATTGGGTGGACTCTAAAGTACAATTACAAATACTCCACACACACACACACGGACACACACACACACACAAATACTGGCAAAAGCTATAGTCATTCAATAGGCACATCCACACATCCTACTGTAGTACCTGTTTACTTTCAAAGTTCTCATTGTCTCGTTTTAAATGTCAGGGCCCTCAGAAGTCTACCAATGAAGTGTGAAGTTACTCTGAACCTTGTTAATGGTGTAAAAATAGTGATTTATCTGCATAGGCTAAGTTGTGCCCCTATAGCTAGCAGTGTAAGGTTAATGAAAGCTTCGGCTAAAAACGGTTTAATGCGGAATGCTGGGGGTGAACGGAGGTGAGCATTGGATATATGTTTGTACTCGGTAACATCTTCCACAACAGTCCAGTTCCAAGTCACACCGGACTTCTCCTTTAATGTGGTAATAATATTGATGAGTATGTGTAAATAGGACATGCATGTAAGCTACATATATTAAGTATACACATAAGTATAGACATATTTGTTTGTGTATGGGTTCCTCTTCTGTCAATCACACCTAGGCAATAACAGGGCTAAACAGAAACCTGACAATTAGTGCTTCTTTTATCAAGAGAACAATGTGATGCAAGCTACTCTCACTGAATCTTAAAAGTTTTATTCTATCACTTTCCGGTAAAAAAAAAAAAACTCTCTCATCCAGCGAACTGAATTGACAATATCTGTGAATCTATTACGTGTGAGCAGGCGGTGTGTGAGATTTACATAGTCCTAGGGCAGCTAATCCTCCGCAGCCTCTTTAAAGTCTAACCTTGGATTCATTCTAGAGATGAGTTGAGCTCCTGTGCGACAGTCGCGACAGAGATGGCGATGCGAATGATGATGGGAACGGGGATGATGAGGGTTGGTAATGAATAATCAATTAATTGTTGTTAAGAATTTATTCAAATAAAAACGAATGCCTAATGATTAATCGTTCTAGTCTCGGGCATTATGAGATCAGCAACATCTTCCGGTTTCTTGCCAGCTTGTTTGTTGTAAAGCATGCAAGTTGGCACAGAGTAGGCTAATCTATGTATTCCTGCGACCTCTGTCCCATCTGAATGAGTTTTTTCCAGCTGCTGGACTGACAATAAATTGACTGCGCACACGCCTTACCCCAGAACACGTGGATATGTTCATTTTCATTATCAAGATGGTCATGTCCTGGGTAATGTATTGCCAGGAAGCCACACCGTATGTGGTTTATAGAATAATCGATTATTTGTTCGATAACTTTATGAATAATCAAACAAAAAAATTCATCCAAAACCCACACACACACACATATATACACACACACAAAGACATATACCCACACCCACCCACATACATACTGTACCTATACACACGCAAAGACACACACACACATACACACACCTAAAATGAACAAGTGACGTCAATAGGTTGTGACAGTGACAAGATTGACTGATCACACGTCCCTGTCACCTCACTTTTCTGTCTAGTCTTACTCTCTCTCTCTTGCTTTTACTCACACTCTCTCACACATACACTAACACACACACACACACACACACACAGACAAATCCTTTTACTCTATCCATCTCTCCCTGTCTCTATCTCTCAAACACACACTCACACCAAAAACATAACAGGTGTTGCAATCAATGATTTCAGTTCCTTGTCAGCACACCTTTCTGTCCAGCAAACACACACACACACACACACACACTGTCAGCACACCTTTCTGCCCAGCGAACAGGAGCCACTGCTGGAGGAGGTTGAGGGAGTCTGTCTGCAAGATCTGACACAGCAGCTCCAGGACCTGCCAGAAAGAAAAGGACAAGTGACATTTCTCATCTGCTCTTGATGGGCTTTTTCTCTCTCTAGCTCATACACACTAACAATGGGCTTACACTCACAAACACGCACACACACAGACACACACTCCTACAAGGCCTACAAGCCCCATTTATAGAACACAGAATACACAGTCAGTACACAGAAACTGTCTACCAGGAATCCACACTTTCACATGAACATGCACATAATATACACAAACATCAAAGCAAAACAGCACTCTGACACTGACAATGAATCATTCCTGTCACTATCACACACACACACACACACATGGACAAAGACATACACAGACACACACACACACAGACACACACACATATACAGACATACACACGTGCACGCACACAGACACAATGAAAACTGTCATTCTCCTATTCATGCATCTCTACTCAAGCCATGCAGTTCCTGACAAAATGCCAATTTTGCCATGGCTTGTTTTGGTGTCGCTCAGCCACACTGGTGACAGCACCGAGCACTCAGCAGGGGTGCAAGGACACAGGCAACAGAGAGGTTGATGGCCTCCCACGTACAGTCACTACCGGCTCTCGGAGCTGCCTGCGTCTAGACAAAATGGTAGAAAATACATGTACATGTACACCTCCAGTGATGGATGATGTTTGATTTTTTTTGGGGGGGGGGGGGGGGTGCTTGCAAAAAAACTGTATATCAAGTCAAATCCGGGGAAGAAAAACCTCATAGACTAGAGCCTATTTGTTAAAAAATGATTTTACAACCCTGTCATTCTGAAAATTCCTATAGACAGTGGAGTGTATGTATGGTAATGTATGCAAAGGATATGTCTTCAAAGATGCAAATCTGGCCTCTAGCCAATAAATCCACTATGTTACCTTGATTCCGAATTACCTTGATTCTGAATCAGCACCCATTTATGCACACCTCTCTGTGATATTGTGAATCAGAGACCAGCAGCAAGTGGAAGCGTATTGTGCATGAAGCATGACTAACTGATTGTGTGCTTATAACCAGCATAATGCAGATCACACAGAGAGCAATTGGTGGCTTACTATACGCAATGTAGCCAGCAGCTGTGAACAGCATACACACTATATCATGATTATACTATCCAGAATTCTACAGGTGGTTCTTTTCATTTTGAATGAGCCTTCCCATCGTTTGGGGTCAGGTATTGCAGTAAGATCAGCACAGCAAATTTTAGCAACAGGTTTTTTTTGCTGCATATCATTCCGCTCACGCCACTTCATTCCGATTACTTCCCGTCAGGAGAAATCATAATCCCTTCTCCTGTTGGAAACTATTCATATAATGACCAGCGAACAAAACATGATCCCTTATGCACCCTCTTAGAGCACATATCCTCTGATTGCTACCTGTGCATTCCACACTAATTGCTGTGTACAACCATTGAAGTCAATTCAAACTTTTATTAAGGATTTGTTATCAGAGGCAGCCGGTAGGAAGGCTGTCAGTTGGTGACCGCTGCTTCATCAACATTATTGTTATAGCCATTTCATACTTCTCTGTATGAAATGGCTATTTTTGGCTTATTTGTTTCTGGTCTTTGGATATTGTTGGATATAAAAAAAATGGTTATGAACTTCATTTCCATGTGTGCTGGATGTCATGGTCTGCCATCTTTGATGTGAAAGTTTATTGGATGTGGGACACAGGTGTAAGGGCCAAAGGATGATGGGAGTGTGGGGAATCATACTCTTTTCTTTGCAAATCATGTTTAAACAGCACATATGTACATATGCATATAAAACAACACATATGGACTTATTTAAAGTTTGTACAGAGACAATAAATTAAAGATCCACTCAGTAAGTCTGTTTTTTAACCCTGCATTAAATGCCCCAATGCTGTAGGGAGAGCTCTGTACAGCTAGCTGTATTGCTGTATTGTACAGCTAGCTGCATTGCTGTATCTCACACGTTGCATATTCTGTATTTACCATACAGAGCTGCAGAGCGGTGCACTCAATCGCCGTTTGCAACACAACAGGCCAGTCTAATAGAAAAAATGATTTCTACCTTCCTACCTGATTTCTATTATCTTCAAACCTATTCACCTTAATTTTCCTTTAATATCCAATTGATTTCCTGTTGATCTTCTATTTTGAGTCAAATTTAGTTCTAAATCAACTCTTAAAATGTATAGTATCTCTTTAAAGGGAACGTTAATGTTAGCAATGTTCACTTGTTGAATGCGCTTACATGATTGATTGATTGTTTGATTGTTATATCAACTGGACGTATGTTGACTCTCTGTATGTGGCTTTAGGCCTTGCTTGGGTGTATTACTGTATTAGCACTTAAGTTTTTATTATATTCTATTATTTTATGTGAAGATGCACTGACCAGAGACATCTCTCAATTTCATTGTACCTGTGACAATGACAATAAAGGACATTCATTCATTCATTTAGCCTACCTTAAATTTTGTCTGATGAATCCCAGAAACACGAACTAACGTCAATTAACGTCAACTAAATCAAAATTAACATGAACCCAACTCAGCTAGCTTGCTAAATAGAGAGGCACACGTTAGACTCCAAATTAACATTCATTAGCTCTTTTGTTATTGTTAGTATGTCCTAAATGACATGTTTGATTCATAAAAAGTGTGACTGATATTTCTGACTCTTGACTTAAAGTTACCTCTTGAAACGCCACTTCTCGTAAGTTCACAAAACCCTGTAGGCCTATTCAAACATCAGCCTACAGCCACTGTTCTCCGCCGTCACTGACGTCATAAGTAGCCTATTCGTGCGAGTCCTCTGGCTCACGGTGCAGGTAGCCTGTTTTACTTACATTGCGCAAAGCCCGTTAAGTGTTGAAATTTTAGTTATATTTCCAGTGTTGAAAATAAGTTATTTAATTGATAAAACGGCACAAGGGATGGAAGGGGATGGACATTTTTACAGTGGGGATGATTTTTACCGTTTTTGTCTTAGGGGGGATGCCATCCTCATCCCCCTCAACTCGACTACTGCTGATATCTATCTACTGATATCTTTTGAAATTATCATAAACACATCCTACTAAATGGAAACCACGTGATTAGGAATAAATAGGGTGGGGGGAAACCACATAGACACATATTTCTTTAACAGTTTACTGTTTGAAGTAGCCTAATGTAGAAATCGTATTCCTTTATCATATGGCACCTTGCTCATTTACTACTGTGCAATAACTTGCAAACTTTCCTCGGCCGCCATTACTGCCTAAGACCCACAAATGGGATTCAAAGATGCATTTCGGAATTTGGGGGGTTATTTTTGTTGTCTGTAATTCCATTATGTGTACTTATTTTGACCTGTCACTGGTTACGCATGTATGTTGTGGAAAGGAACGTAAAAAGAAACGACATTTTTTAGGAAAGTAGTGGAGTAAAAAGTAAGGTTTTCCACTTCAAAATGTAGTTGAGTCAAAGTATAAAGTCTCACAAAACAATGATACTCAAGTAAAGTACAGATACGTTAAAAAGTTACTTAAGTACGGTAACGAATTACTTGTACTTGTTACTGTCCACTACTGCATATCAGTTATTGTAACAAAAAGGATCAGAACCCTGCCATTACAAATGTGATTATAATTACTAGGGGTGGGCGATATAGTCTAAAATTTATATTGCGATATATTTTGAACCATAGACGGTGGATGATATATATCACGGTATACTTTGGTATGTAACTTACAGCATAACAGTTTCTTAATGGTTACCATAGCATAAAGTCAATATGTACAACAGCTGTTTAGTCATCGTTCGGAGGTGTTTATATTGGACTCTCAAATTCACACAGAAGTAAACTGGTGAGCTGCATTTGTGTCAGGCAGTAGCTGTTCAATTTATAGGCTCTTACACAGTTTCGTCGTAAGAATGAAAAGGTGCTATCAATAAGGTGAAGCTACAGGTCAACATTTTTTCACATGGTTGTGGAGACGCAATGAGCCTATCACGGTATGCCGATATGACCCAAAATCTCTATCATTGGCCAAATGCATATTGCATACGGTATATATCGTCTATATTGCCCACCCCTGATTACATATTTGTTTAAATTACATTATGCTATTATTGCTATGTACAATCAGTTAGTACAAATTCAGTTACAAATTCGGTCTTTATTGTACCAAATACAGTAGTTTTTATACCTACTGTACTGGCAGCTCTTGGCAGCCTCAGAGAAACAGAATCTGGTCTGATTACCCTCATTACTTGTTTAAACAGCCCTGCATATCTAGTTGTCATACACACATCTTCTCACCATTCATCTCTCAATGGTGACTATGCAATGAATGTGATGTGTGTTACCATGAGCTCCTGGTCTTGCAGAGGCTGCAACGGTGCTGCCCCACTGGTGGTTCTGCGGCGGAGACGGGCCTGGGAGCGGGTGGGAGGGGGTATGATTCGACCTGTCTGGGCTGAGTACTGAGTCTTCCTCCCGCATGATGTCATGATGGGTTCCTGCTGTTGCTTGCAAGAGGGGCCAAATCAGGATAAGGTAAGAAGTCATGCTCACACGCAAACACACAAAGCAAATGAAGACATTAGCATAGCAAATCCACACACTGGCCGTTTCTCAATATCCGTTCTTTTGTGTTCTTGCTTTCTCGTGAACTTGTGAAATGTCATGAAACGTCATTAAACACAGCCGAAGTACCGTTCCAATTCACAAGTTTGCATAAACTCAAGAATGCACGAAATTCCCGGATGTTTTCTTGATTCAACCGTTTTATCAAGAATGCATCGGATGGTGACTTCTGTTATCTTATGCACCATTCCGCCCCACAATGGATTTCGGCATCCAAACAGAACGTGAATTTAAAAATTAAAAATGGAGCTAACACAACGATAACAATTTATGTTTTAAACTAACAAGTTTGGAATTTATGGCCGTGTAGCCTATTTTGTAAAATGGGACGAGAAATGGTGACTGTTAAATTGTTTGGATCAACAATCCAAATGTTTCCTGCTACAAGCTTAACCATCACGGCTATTCATCAGCTTCTGAACACCTGAATGTAATTATGTTTAACAAGAACGCAACTGTCTCAAACTGCTCTTTGGGTTTACTGTTTCCTTGCTTTCTTGTAAGTTTGCACTCCCGTTCTTGACTTCACAAGTTTAAACTTGCAAGTACACAAGTCCGTCTTGGCGTTCTTGGTATTGAGAAACGGCCACTGTCACAGAGGTGTTCACACAGTCACATTGAGGTCGACACCCACGCATTCCCAGATTGCACATACACACACTCACACACGCACGCGCATACACACACAAAACAAGGTGACATCCACACAGATGCCTCTCTTTTCCTACCTCTCCTCTGTCCCTTAGGGCCTGGGTCGACATGCTCACTTTGGCTGTGATATCTTTCAGCTCTTCTTTCCAGGCCTCTGACAGCAGTGCTTTAAGAGAAACAACAGAGTCGCCATGGATCACACTATCCTTCCTTTCCTTAATGGAACATCAATATGAACACCTCTGCGGGGGACCCATAGATCTCTCTCTCTCTTGAGGTGATAAACATACTATACAGTGACACACACACACACACACACACACACACACATTTTCAGTTACACTGTTATAAAATACACACACACACACACACATTTACATGATACAAACATTTTCTGTTACAGTGTTACATAACACACACACACAGACAGACACACACACACACAATGCCAGTTCTTCACCTGATCCTGCCTTTGATCCATGCTGCTGTTGCTGTTGAAAGCCAAAGGGGTGTGTTAGCAGGGGCCCCGTGTATGACCTGGGCAGCCGGCCAGTGATGAGGGGGTGTGGGCAGAGAGGGCTGGTAATGTACCAGTCATCGTTCACCATGCACACTGGGTTCCCATTCAGGCCTGGGAGGTATTCGGCAAATAAAATAAAAAAATGTCCGAAGTGCAGAAGGGACAGACATTAATTCCAAATTGATATCAGTGAGAGCTCTGTCCCCAGCTAGCTTGGACATAGAAGGTTCCCATTCCGGCTTCTATAGCATTAGGCATATTAAAAAGAAAGATGGCGGAAGCGCAGAAGGGTCAAACCTTCATTCCACCTTGATATCGGTGAGAGCTCTGTCCCTAGCTAGAGTAGCTTTGACGAAGAAACCATTAGAGTAAAACCTCTGCTAGCACACGCTCCATGATTGTGCAGATCAAAACTAGCTTTTCCACTCAGTGGACACATGGCAGGTAGCCTGCAAGTACCAGCTCAGCATCTGTATTCCTATCAAAAAAGGTCCAGGAAGAACCAGTGACCAGTGACAGAATTCTATCAAAAAAGGTCCTGGAAGAGTGGACCTATCCCAAATAAAACTAGCCTATTTAAAAATTTTACAGTTTAAAATGAATAAAACACGATGGTAGAGCGAGGAAATGTTGTATTTCCACCACCAACTGCAAATCCATTCGCAAAAACGCTTGCAAAGACTGACTCACTAAAAAGTTCTAACTTAAGACTTTACTTAGCCTACTTTACTTTTTTACCTTTGACATCTAATATGTGTGTAATAAGGACTAATGTTATTAGAATATTTCCAAACAACCTAATTGATTGGGACATGCATGGGTACTTTTAAATAAATAAGCTGACCACATTGTGATATCAGACTGGTTATCTAAATTCTCTTAACAACAATGTAGCATAGTCAATCACAGTCATCCATTCCATTGTGTCAAAGCTGTGTGTAAGATAATGCTTCTTGCTATTTAATTTTATTGAACTGGATAAGTGGATATTAACTCACAGGGCCAACTGGTAGGATGTGTGATGGGGATGTGCAACACTGATATTAAAACCCCTTGTATTTAAATAATTATACCGGGTACTGGTGAGCCTGTGCGACTTGTGTAATGCATATAGCCTACTGTAGGCTATATAGGCCTACATGTGCATTGCACATATACAGCTCTGTGTGTGCAATGCAGTGCAGTTTAGGTGGGGCCACTCACCCGGCATGTGTGTGACTCTCTGTGGATGAGGGTTATGGCGTGAAAAGAATGAATGGTGGCTCAGCGCGCCAAAGCGAGCGCTGCTTGTGGCTTCCGTCTTGCAGGTGACCATGGAGGTCTGCAGCGGGTTCTCGTCCGACAGGTTCTCAGCTTTCCTTTTATTATACAGGGACTCCTTGCTTTTAAGAACAGATAGGTCCGGACATATTGAAGCCTCTGTAATGCCACTCATTCCCGGGTCCATCTTGTGAACATTTAACAAACACTGGAAAAAGCAGAGGATGTTTTTACATGCTCAAATATAGACCATGTTTACAGCCTAACAGTCGCAAAAGCATTTTAATAAACGCTCAGACTCAAATTGAAATGTGTGAATGGTGGAGAAGGGTCTGGCTGCAGAACTTGCACTCTCTGCCACTTGCACTCTCTGCCATTGTGTACCCACATCCACTTTGACATGGAAACACGTCAGCTCCACTCTACGTCAGCTCCACTCCAAGACCCGCCTACTGATTCGCTCGCTTCTGATTGGTGGAGCTATGAAACAAGCGCTTGCGCCAAAATTTGACAGTAGTACGTACACACACCTCACCATCTGTGAAGACCAGAGACGAGAAATGGCAACGGAACTATAAGAAATAAGAATAAAGTTCAATAAGAACGTTAAATACATACACTGAATTTGTAATAATGTTAAACGTTTACAACGGACCCTTTCGGATATAATTGCTTTTGCTTGTGTGACAGTGTAGTCATTGTGACGGTCGGTCTTTCGGGATAAAATGTGTTTGAGAGTCTGATCACTAAGTTGGGCCTTTTCTAACTCAAACTTCGAACTAGACGCGTTTACTGCTTACTTAGTCAGCGGTGCGCTCGAATGACAGTGCAATTAGCCACTGGCAGTGATTAAACGCTCGTTTGGCGCGATACTGAAGGCTACATTTGTGTGCAGTGGTTCACGGTTAATTTAATTGAGACCTAAACAATATGTCCGGGATAACCTTACTTTACTGATGAAGAATGCACAATAATAGCCTGTGTGAAACGTTATTGCCATGTTAGCGCTACATTCTGAATTACCTACCAAATGAAAATTTCACGTCCATAAACTGAATTATGTGAAAGATTACATGGCTGAACTTAATGAAAAAAACAAGCAGCCTACAGAACTTCCGAGTAACGTTAGGTCAAGTGCATATCATTGGCTTCAGTGTACTTTTCATTGGTATTGTGGACGTCACAAAACGTTATTGTACCGTGGAATTGCGCCTAGTGCTTCCAAATCAGTAGGCTTCAACTTAGCCTACTTCATAGCCTACATATAGCCCAAAGATAGTATAGAAAGTATAGAATAATGGAATAGGCTACAAGTTTATCACAGTATTTCACGTTTATTTTCAGGTAGCCTCGACTCTCACTTGTTTCAGCCTGAAGCAGACCTCATTAACAAATAACAACCAACACATTTGCCTCAGAATATAACGTGTGCCAACTTACCCATAACTGCATGCAGAATGTAGGCTAAATAGTGGCTATACCGAAGGGTTGTTTTTAGTCCCATCAAAAAAGACAGACTAATAACTAACGTTAGCAATGTTCATAGCCTACAGGTCACCTTGTAATCCAAAATATACGCGAAGAACGAATCATTACAGTCTCAGACTGACAGAAACATGCTGTTATAGCCTAGCCTACATCCCAAACAGTTCAATACGTTACATATTTAATTAGATTACCCACCATATGCGTTACTATGCACATAATGCCTTTGTTTGACTGTAGTGAATATTTGAATAATGTCCATTTATAAATACAAGTAAATTATGATTAGGCTACCTGTCCAGGCATCTGCTTTCAAATAATTCTCCACTTTTATCCGTTCATCGTTCAATCTCCAATGTAAATCCTTTTCTTACGCAGACAGTTTTGTCACGCTGTAATTCGGATTCATACGTAGGTATTAGGTGTCGTCCTCAAAATGTTAGACTTTTTAAAATTATTATTAGCTGCAGATGTGTTAGCCTACTTAGTCCAGAGCAGGCAACATGCGATTCTGAAAGTTGGGATAGGGGAGCCGGCGAGGACACTTTAAAATGTCGTTTTTGCAGACAACGTTACAGATAGTAACATTTTTGTGTGAACAATAACTCACTGTCTCTTAAAGTCTTGTGTTAATTCATATAGATGGGCGACAATTGTGGTGTAATGTATCTTTGAATAGAATTGGTCATTTTCATTTGTCCCATAGGGTGGGACGTTTGAAACACTAGAATGAGACAAATGAAACAGTAGGCCTAACCTTAAAAATTATCTCCTTTTTATGTGACATATCTTACAAAGACCCTTTTTAGTTAGGCCTACTAATGGTGCTCAATTTTCAAGCAAGTTCTCGTAATATATAAGTAGCCTATCAAACAATCTTGTTGCATTGGCTGCCATCGTCCTATGATTATCTTCATAGGCTATATTTCTAGTTTCATGCTTTGACAAAATATGTGACAAAGATCCTTTTTAGTCAATGCTGCTCAAACTTCAAGCAAGTTCTCATAATATTTAAGTAGCAATCTTCGTTGCAGGCAAATTACGCTGACCCCGGAATTATTACCGGACTCCCTTTAAACGAGCTTGGCTGCCGTCGTCCAGTGATTATATCTTCATATTTCAAGTTGCTTTCATTTATACTGAGAAAAATGTCTATACGTGATCATATTGAAATACTGGAACAAAATGTGGACTCGGACCGCAAAAAATAATTAGGCCTATGAATACAATTTTTACCCGACCTGCTTTCTTACCCGCATTTTTTTTAAGTAGCCTAGGTTAAGCTTATTAAAATTGTAGTTATGTGGGATTGTTCAGTTGGGGGAAACCGGGCGGCAGTTAAAGCAGATGACGTCATCATGCTGGTGGCAGAGAGTGCAAGTGGCAGAGAGTGCAAGTTCTGCAGCCAGACCCTATTGGAATGGTGTGAGATTTATGTAGCCTATCACTAGTCATGTAAATGCAAAAGTTTTTTTCAGTGGAACCAAACTTGTGACGTGAAGTTAATTTTCACTGACCCACATTCCACAAACGCTTTGTAGCGCTTTGTAGAGTATAAGGTTCTACACTCTTGTGCCTCAAGTAAGATTAACACCAGTGTGGTTTTAAGAAACAAAACTAGCACAGGTAAAATACAGTAAGGCAACTTTATTATTTTTTAATATATATTTTTAATACGCTGACCGATTATTAGAGAATTATTGCGATCCCTTACCTCTGATGAAAGCTTTCACTTGAAAAAGCTGCTGTAAAGTCGCCAAAGCAGCTGAACGTCCAATGTTTCACGTTGCTTAGCTGCAAACCCTTAACTAAAAGGGGAGTGACAAACTCTTGTTCTTTGAGTCCCCATAATGCAGTCTTGATTAGAGACTGATATTCCTTCTCTGGCCTACCGGGCTGAATGATAAAGAATGACCAATGTGATTTTCTGTGACAGCGGGATGAACAACATAGGTATTTACAAGCTATTTAGATAGTGTGCTTTGTGGTGTTTGTAGCCTATTATTGTTAAAATTAAAGAGTGAACCATAAAATGGGTATTATTGTTGTTAGCATTATTAGCCTATTATTATTATTATTATTATTATTATTATTATTATTAGTAGTAGTAGTAGTAGTAGTATATTGTTGTTGTTGTTCTGTTTTTATTAGGCTATGCGTTTGGAAGCTATAGGAAGCTGTAGCTTAGCCTATATGTCCATTAGAGTCAAATATCCCTCCCACGAATCAATTTATAACATGATGTTCAGGGCGGACCTTTTCAGGGCTTCTTGGGTTGGGATTTCTTGTCAGCAATGACGGTATAGACTTGCTCCAATCACAGTCAATATTTCAAAGGGGATATTTAAAGATCGTTTGAGAGGATGCCGCCAACTCACTTGCTGAAGACGTCCATTAATAACATTTTACTGGAGCCGTAGCCTATGTTAGCTGGCTTGAAGGAACTCGACAAAACTTACATGGCTTTTTCTGGACCAGAGAAGAGAAACTGGAAGCTTAATACTTCTCAAACTGCGCAGGTTTTCTAATTAGCGCGCGAGACAGTCAAAATGTAAAAGGCTGTAGGCTGAAACGTGTTTGGTATTTTCCTACTGAATTTTACCGGTGTCACAGCCAAGGATGTCATCGTCGACTGTAATGGCAACTATTACCCCGGAGGTACTAAAGGAGCTGTTAAAGTACTATAATCTTTCTCGACAGGAGTTTATAGAGACTTATAATATAAAGCCTCTTGTGTACATCCCTGAATTACCCCCAGGAGCGAAGACAATATTTGTCGTCATGTATGCTGTGATTTTTGTGTTGGCACTCATTGGGAATAGTTTGGTGGTTTACATTGTTATTCGAAAACGCACGATGCTGACAGCGACAAACATTTTTATTTGCTCTCTGGCAGTGAGCGACCTCCTCATCACTTTCTTTTGCATACCTTTTACCTTATTACAAAACATATCTTCAGAGTGGCTTGGAGGTGAGTTACCTAACGTATTCAATAAACAAATATGTTAGCCTACATGCCGTTTTCTAAAGACAGTTAATGAAATGTAATGAAATGAAATTGGCAGCTAACTGTTGACGTCTGGTTTGGAAGGCACAGGACATGGGCTCAAAGTAGCCTACTGTGTTATGTCTCAAAGGCAGAGTTTTGGCAACAAGACATAGGACTCCCGTAGGAACTTTTTGTAAACAAGAGGGCCTACTGACATTCAAAGGTTTATAACTTGAAAACCCCTTTACCTAGAAACAAAAAATTGGTTTCAATTGAAAGCTAAGACCCTGGGCTTTCATGTTTGTTTGCTTGATTTAAAGTTACTCCTTCTGGCATTGACACAAGCATAACCATTAAGTAGACCTTCAGGAGAAATATAAACAAATATTTCTGCCATAACTGTAGGCCTAAAAAAAAATCAATACATCGATTAACTTGGATAGAAAATTAGGCTGCTTTTGACTATTCTAATATTCTATTGTTCTGATGAAATTTTTAGATTAAGAAAATCTAATCAAAACCTAATTAAAAAAATGTCTAAAAACACATTTCATCATAGACCTTTAGGTCTTTCAGGAGGTGTTTGGGTCTGAAAACCTATCCTATCCAGAACAATATCACAGAAAGCTGAATGAACCCAATAGCAAGACAGTAGGACCAAATAACAAGATAAACCTCATGCAATCTACTGAAGTAACCTCATTACAAGGTAGAACAACACCACAGAAATCTATAAGAGTAAGCTCAGTGCAGGTGTGTTTGAAAGTCCCAAAGTGATCCATTGAAGCTGCTCGAGACACTGAAGGACCTCCACAGTGAGTTCAACTGCCCTGTTTTAGTGGAGTAGAGCTTTATCATTATATGTACTTTCATTTTCAATATTGTGGTCATCCAAAACTTCAGAGATGTTCTATTTGAATAGAAATTTAACTTTTGCTAAGAAGAAAAAAACACCTTACACACACACACACTGGGCCAAAAAGGATTATATTGAATTGGCTTTATGTCTATTGTGTTATGTGCCAAAACAATATCCCAGGGGAATTTCGACCAAACCCCATGAAAGAATTTAACATACAGTAAAACAGGTTAAGACACTGCCTTTCTTAAGTTTACATAACCTGAGGTAAAATCAGGTGTTTACTCTGGGGCATGGCTGTAGTTCATGTTCACCTGGAACCCCCTTTCCCCTTAACAGGTGTTTTAGTTTGCAAGACGGTCCCTTTCGTCCAGACAACAGCAATTGTGACGGGCATCCTCACAATGACTTGTATTGCCTTGGAGAGATATCAGGGAATAGTACATCCTCTGAAAATGAGAAGACAGTACACTCTCAAAAGAGCCTACAAAATGCTAGGTATGTTGTTGTTTTTGCTCATGTTGTCATTGCCATGTTTTGCCAAAGCTACTATCAAGACTTGATAAAATGTCTAAATATTTATACTGATGCCAAGTTTCAAGCAGACAATGTCAGTGTGGTGCTCAATTAGCAAACAGCCTCACTACTGAATTCTCCATTTATCTTGAAGTAACACACATTTTCCAAATCTCCTCATTACCAGCCCTTAACCTTTAGAAACTGTCATGAACCAGTCAATCAAATTGATTAATGCAGCTAATTCTCTGATGGCTCAGGGCTTGGGCTTAAAGCTGTGGGGTTCTACATGTGTGTTGTTATATATATGGGATATAAATATGTGGCCATATATTACTCTTTGAGGCTGTCCCTGGAGCCACAGCCGATGCAACACTGTATGTTTTTACAGTTGCCAGTGGCAGTGGCATTCATTTCAGTGTATTTGTGTCTCCATGCTAGCCTTAATTTCAGTGTAATTGTGTCTCCATTCTTGTGTTGCAGGGCTGGTCTGGGTAGTCTCTGTGATGGTGGGCTCCCCCATGCTGTTTGTGCAACAGCTTGAGGTGATGGCAGATGATAATCCTAATAAGCTAGAAAGGGCTATGAAAACAGGCTTAGTACTGCATTGAGAAAATACAGAATCTGCTTACTTGGCTTTAAGTTGATGACAAAAGTATGTATGTTGCTTCAGTTTGATTACAGGCTCTTAGCCACTGTCTTCACAACAGTATAATACATTTATGTAAAAAATATATATTGCCTAAACACATTGGTTTGTGTGGACACAAACTGTGTAGAGCGTGAAGGTCTGTGAAAGGCAGACTAACTGTAATACATAGAACACCTTGCTTAAGACAACAGAATCCATTTCAGCAAAGAGGAAAGGTATTTGGTAAAATGTATTCTACACATGTTTAGGTGTCTTTCGACTGCCCAACCATATTGCACATAGCTGTTTGGCTACTTCACAAGATAAGATTGTGCCGTCACATGTCCTTAGAAAAGCTATTCAACTATTGTACTTGCTCTTTTATTGTAAGTAATGGCCCCTACCGCGCACACCACATGAAGGGACTATTCAGTATACAAAACAAATTCCAATGTAATTACTCTTACGTGTAGCTGTATGGCAGCCCCCTTTATGGTGGCCTTGCTCTTAACGACAAGCAGATTTCATTAAAGAGAGCATGCCATAAGTGCTCTTGGCAGCAGGAATTTCTATAAATACAAAATTAGCTCCTTCATTGTTCCATGTTCCATGGCAGGTTGTGAAAATAGCCATGTCCATTACAGTGAGTTTGTGTCAGCCTGCTTCCGCCATTTGTGCAGGAAATTAGTCCCACAAGCTTAGACAAAGATGAGTTTGTATACCTGTATGCATTCTAAAAGAACACCTCTAATGAAATTAGTCAAGAATTTATGCTCTGTACAATGTAGAACAAACCATTAGTTCGGCAATTACAGAAGCTCAATGGTTACATAGATGATAACTGGAACAAAAAGAAAAGGTAAAATAGACAAACAATGTCCAATTACATCTGTAATTGGATACTTTGACATGTTGACAACAGACTCACAAATATAATTAATGGTTAGTGCAAGTCCAAGACAAGGAGTTGAGGATTTGAAAATGAAATATCATCACCTGTTGCCTTTTTGAAAGACAGTATACTCAGTATACTGTGATAACATGTTCACTGTGTTGAGAAAACACATGCTACTGTAGTGTTTGGTAGAATTATTTGAATTTAAGCCAGATTGACTGTGTTTTATGAACAAAATGCGTAGTCTCCTCTTTAACTGTTCCCATGTTCTCTGACACACAAGTGGATCTATGTAGGCTACATACAAATTATCTTCGTAGTATACCTTTTCGGTTGGGTTTGGCTTTGGGGAGGTGTTCAGGCAGTAATAATGAGTGCATTAGATAGGTCAGTGATTGATTGGAATGTGCTGTGAAATGAACATAAGATATGCAAGTGTATAGAGTTCAGTTAGTCATTTAGTATAGAATCTGGTGGGATTCAATTCATTGCCCTGTCATTTTACTGAAGGTCACCCAGGGTTGGTAGGGAAAATAATGAAAACATTTGATACAAGTTACATGAAATAGAGAACTCTGAAGTAACAGTTCACATTAGTCTTCTGTTTGCTATCTGGTCTAAAGTATGTTGTTTAAAATGTTCTGTTTTGTTTTTCCTACAGCCAGCACACAGTGATCTTGAACAATAGGGCTATGTATTGATTCACACCAGATTTCTTCTTTAATAAGTTCAGTGTGATTCAACAGTGTGAGCAGTAATTACAATTTTTCTCAGTCGCTTTGGTGCATTTCTCAGATCAGAATTAAAAAGGCAAAGAGGCAGAAGAGGCCAAATACAGTACATAGGCAGATTCCCAATTTTTTTTACCCCTTGTAGTCACTTACTCCCCTAATACAGCAATGTCTATAACTTTACTGTAAATTTCAAATGACAAGTAGAGTATAGTTCTGTCCTGGGCATTTTTAGGTAGGTAGCGTCTCCGAGTTCTGACCTTTTTATGCATTTGAAAATACTGACATAATGAAAACATGACAAAGACATTTTTTTGTTCATAAAGATGGTGTCAAGACTTTTCATTTTGATGGCATTGACAATTTTATTGACATGAATACTTGCTTTTGAGGAATGGATTATCCATTTTGAGCAAATTACGTGCTTTTGCAGACTATCCACTAGGTTTTGCAGCTTGCACTAATTGTTTTAAGAAATGCACCAACTGCTGTGCAAATGTTAATAGTGATGTGAGAAATGCACCAAAGCGACTGAGAAAAACAGTAAATACCAGTATAATCCCCTCTGCCTCCAGGTGAAGTACGACTTTGTGTACGACCAACACCATGTGTGTTGCCAGGAGCAATGGCGTTCTCTAAAGCACCGACAAGCCTACACAACTTTCATCATGGTGGCGCTTTTCCTGCTGCCCCTGGCCGCCATGCTGTTTCTCTACACGCGCATCGGCATCAAGCTGTGGGTCCGCAAACGCGTGGGTGACTCCTCGGTCCTCAGTACCATGAACCACCGAGAGGTGAACAAGATTTCAAGGTGCGTCAAAGCAAGGAGATGATAATTGCTTATTCTTGGTTCTCTTGTTTTGCATAGAAAAGTAAATCTCCTAATGAAATGACGATGAACAATGTAGTGGAAAGGCTTAGTATAGCACATAATTTCCAACGAGGATTTCTTCTGGATTTCTGTTTAAAATCACTGAACTGGAGTTTTGACCGTCAATCTGAAGGTGCACCTATTCCAGACAGATGACATTTAAAAACGGGATGAATTGGCAGATGGGGAAAAGAAAAGTCATTTGCCATTTACATGCTTGTAACAATCTGATATTAAATTAACAAGCTTGAAAGGAACAATAGGCTGAACTGGATCAACAGCCAGACAAGGTGACTTCAGTAGAAATCAAGAGGGAACAAAAAGCAGAGTCTGTCTACCCATTTGCCTGAATGAGAGACTATGCTGGGCAGACTTCATTGAGCTGACTACGATACCATCTGACTGCTGTTGCTGGGTCTGTTGCATATTCAGCCTATTTAATGGTCTGCCGGTGAGTTGGCAAGAATCTGCCAACAATGGCAAAGCTGTGGAAAAGGCCTTGGCAGACCTACTGAAAAGGCCTTGGCCTACCTGGCAGTAGGCTACACTAGTGCAGAAGCCATGAACTGAACAAAAAGTGGGAGTGGGTGAGGTGGCAGAAGCACCATAATGGGCACGTAGGACACCATTAATGGGCCAGGTGCCCACAGGGAACAAGGTAAGAATTAGGCAGTCATTTGCCGATTCTTTCCTTTTTTTTCTTCTCACCTTGCTTCCTGTCCAAGGTCCAACCTGAATAATAATATACTTAAAAAATGAGCAAAGACCAAACAATGTGTTTGAATGGTGAGAGACCTTTTCGTCACATTTACTGAAACAGCTTTTAAAATAATCATGCCATCCTGTTGAACCTCAAAGAAATTAATCAAACAGATAGGATGTTGAACAGTATATTCAAGGTCCTCCAAAGGCATGAATTGGGTTTAACCAAACACAGTGAAAAACTATTGAAATGCACCTATGCAGCAGGGGAATGGATCAACAACAAACAACAAACGCCTTTCAGACTATAGTTTTAAAAAATGTACAGGGAAAGGAAATGAGGCAAAGTTAATAAAACCTTTCTAATGATTTTTTTGACCCCCCTTTTTATATGTATAAAAAACTGTTTTTCTCTATTTTGTTCTGAACAGAAAGAAGAAGAGGGCTGTCAAAATGATGATCACGATTGTGCTGCTTTTTACTGTCTGCTGGGCTCCATTTCATACTGTTCACATGCTCTTTGAATACAGTAAGTATTAGCCAATCACATAGCTTAGATACTCTGTGAATGCAGTAACTATTAGGCAATCACATTTCTCAGATGCTCTTTGAATACAGTAACTATTAGCCAACCATAGTTTGTATGATCTTTGAATATAGTAACTGTTAGCCAATCATAGTTTGTATGCTCTTTGAATACAGTTACTATTAGCCAATCATATTCTGTTTGCATGCTCCTTGATTATAGCATAAGCCAATCACACAGCTTGCTTGCTCTTTGATTATAGCACAACGCAACACAAAACTTGCATGCTCAAAAATTAACCCATCATACAGCTTAGACTTTGATCTCTGAAATGAGGCTTTTAATCTTAGTGGATGGAGATTATGATAATAGCTCATTTGTAAAGTGTAAGAAATAATGATTATCATCTTTATCATGATATGACGCCACTTCCTTCAAATTTTCTATTTCAGTGCAACATGAAATGACTAAATCATGATCAGCTCACTATAGCAGACTTCATCAAACTTAAGAGAGGTTACCTTTAGATAGGTAGATACTTGATTGATCCCCATGGGGAAATTCAAGGTCCTTCATCTTAAAAAAATCACACACAACATATACTGCAGTGTACACAGGATGATAAGAAGCAGATCAACAAAACCAACATGACTAGATCAACATAACTGAAAAGAACTATAGAATACAAATACTAAGGGTAGAGATGCGCATGAATGTACTGTGGTCCAGCATGAGGTGTGTGTCAAGGTAGTTGTGCAAATGAGTCCAGTAGTGCAACAGTGCAAGGTTAAAAGTCTAGTAACCAGCAATAAATATGAGCATATGTAAAATGGGCAATAAAAAATATCCGCATAGCAATTTAACAGTTCTAGTATAAGTATATGAACAATAAGATAAAAATAAAAATAGCCTAACAATATAAAAACTAGACTGCATTTTCTCGGCAGAAACTGCAAAGTGGACTTGCCCCATTTTAACCCCCCCCCAACCCCCCCTTTAACAAACCCCCCACCAACACCCCCTTCACTCAAACACCAACCCCCCCTCTCTACCCCCTCCAAAAGCCC
>JAGFZM010000004.1:1003054-1017011 GCA_017657215.1 Limnothrissa miodon | reverse complement strand
CACACACACACACACACACACACACACACACACTTTAATTGGACTGTATAAAGGATGAATTTCAAAGCTCCACAATCCCGGCAGTTAGGCACTCAGTTACCTCCGTGGAGCCGTTGTCATTTATGCCGTACTTGTCTCGAGTTTTCTTGATTTTCTCGGAAACAGCCTTAATAAATTTCTTTATTTCCTGGAAGATAACAAAGAAAAAAAAAGCATCAGTTAGACAGTGATTACATTGTCAATTATGAGCTTCATTCCCACTTCAAGTATGCTTCAAGTATGCATGCTAGTTATTTCCAGGCACTTGGCACACTTGAGCTAGCATCACATCTGATACTTTATGAGGTCTTATTGCTGCCAACAGCACTCGATAACCCCGAAAAAAAAAAAAAAAAACGAGGATATGGTTTAATTGACTATTTAGACCGATACCTCTAACTAAACTTAGACTGATAGCACGCACACACACATGCACACACACACACACACACACACACACACAATCTCCCAAAGATCCAATTTCTTTTCTTTAAGCTACACAGACCTCAGGCAATAGTACGTCAGATTATGGGGAGCAGGAAGCACTCACTTGCCCCAGTCACGGGTCCTAGTAACTCCTCTAAAGCCACAGTTTCTGTGTTCGCCCCTATTTACTTCACTGACATAAGGTGCTGTTAGTCTTGCACAGGCCAAAACTCCACAAACAGGCAACATGGTATCCAGAAACTTCCAATCAGTGTCACACCAACAGATACGCACATAGACAGTTGGTGCAGGCCTGTACACACACACACACACACATGCTGAAACATACTATACCTCAAGGTACTTTTGACATCCAGTATTAGTCAATTCCTTTAAACGGGAAAAGGTGAAATGAACTTAGTAATGACTTAAAAAAAAAAAACCATCTCCGTTAAAGGTCTCTCTCTTTCTCTCTCTCAGACAGAGAGGGCTGAAGGGACACAGCTAGTGCACTGATGTACAATGAGTTGAGGTTTAATAATAAAAAAGGACAAAACCTCAATGTGACTACTGTGACCTCGAGAAATTGCAAGTTGAGACAGACTGTGCGAGGTTACACCAAGATGACCCAAGACAAGGAAGAGGTGGACCTCTTGAGCCTGTTCTTGAGTTTGAAAACTGTTTTTGTATAAAAATATGTGCACATATATGTGCGTATATACACACACACCCACAGACACAATCCTTTATATAAAAATATTTAGAATGCAGATATATCCTTTTCTTGACTGCTAGAGGCAGTCAACCTATAACCATGGCAAAAATATTGAAATGTTGGTGAGTGTAAACAGACTTGAATTGACAATGTGTGATAAGATACAAGCAGGGATGGAAACAACACACCCACACAAGCACACACAAAAACACCATCTGTGACCCCAGTTAACTTAACACAACACAGTCAATACAGACTAAGGTTAAACTTGGATAAACACTTCAGAGATAATAAAGGCTAAACACTTGAGACGATAATAAGAATTCATGTTTCAAGTGAAAACAATAGACATTAAAAAAACGCACAATACTGTAGTACATCTTAAAAAATACAGGATGCACAGAATGCTAAAGATCAGGATGCACGAATGATCGAAATCTTTGCTACTGTGGCAATTACCGTCTGTATATGTGTGTGTTTGCACATTTTGTAGGAGGATAAATGTTGACTCACATCGAGAAAGGTGTCCCGGCAGCACAGGAAGTCGCTCCTCTTCATGATGGACTCGGCAGTGAGCACCAACTCGTTCCTACTCAAGGCCGGCTCCCCTGGGCAAGTGTACACAGCCTGTGGAGTGAGGGGGCACTGTAGTCAATATCAAACAAACACCCTCTTTACTTCAGAAATCAGCACTCCAGAGTCTTCCAACATGAAATCACCATGATTCCATGCGCCAGGGGTGGACGGGTTAGTGCTTTGGAGTGGTCACAGCGCACAGGTGAAGAGAAGGTCTCTCCGACTCCAGAGCTTATGCTTATACCCTTTACATGCACGTGTGAACTAAACTGGATCCACCCTTTGGTCAGGGAGGAGTTGAATGCATAAGGCTGTCACAGTTTTTCTTTTTTTGTAAATTAATGCCCTGTAGTTCATCAACTATTCAGAACGTCTCAATAGAGCCTTTTCAAAATCCAGCCCACCTATTCAATACAGTTCGTACAGCAGATGACATTTAAAATCCACCATGACTCAGGGAAATGACATTCACTTTTAGAGGGTTGCTTTCTGAATATCTAACTATTCAATGGCAGATGAATTAAAACCCACCACGATTCACAAAAGTTCTAACAAGAAAGGTACTCTTGAGTGTGTAAGGGGGCCAGAGGTGGTCGAATTTAAAACTAGCATGCAACAACTGGATTTTTTTGTCCCCCAGTGGCAACACACACACACACACACACACAGTTTTATATGCCTAGGGGGAACACATTGTGGTACAACAGAAAGCTCATACCCAGTCATCCTGTGTGAATCAATTTCTAAAGTACATAGATAGTGTTATACTTTTTTTATCCATTTGGTTCACCTCAAACGAATATTGGTTAACCTGGCCTGGAGTTGACATTTAAAATACTGTATTTTCTGCAAATAAATGCAATAGTGAACAAAAAGAATAGATGGATTTAGATCAATGTAAAACAGCCTTCCAACACAGTCAGCCTTCAGTGAAACAAAGCATTTAGCTGTAAAACGCAGTGGGAAATTAAATGAAAAAAAAAAAAAAGTTTTTAAATCCTGTTAAATATTAATCTAAACCAATGTCAGTCCTATAAGGCAAACATGTCTTCCCGGTCAGTTGAGGCTTCCTATTGTAGCTGATGCAATGAGGGAAGCATTCTACTATTTGAGGGGTAGTGCGACGTACTCTGATGTTGTCAAGGACCCTCTTGAACTCCAGAGGCTCGTCCTTTCCCTCCATTGCGGCCGGGTCAAGGCCGTCTCCACCGTAGATGAACTGGATGATGTCGCCCGTTGAGCTCCGCACCGTCAGATCGTACTGTGAGCAAAGATCCTCCAGGGACTTCACCAGACGCCTCTGCAGACACAACATGAAGGCTTATGACAAAAAATACTTCATTCATTCTGTGGGGAAGTTCTGTGATAGATCAACCTTCTGTGCACTTCGTCTTGATACAGAGGATTAGAGGATGAAAACTTAGCATAGGATAAGGCATACACGACAAATAAGCATGCAGGGCCTGTCTGTCTGTCTAATTAATTAAATTTCATTCATTACAAGGGGCCCACCAACATGTGCTGCAAAAGACACAAAGCTGCATCTTAATCCTTTCCATTGCTAGCCAGGGTACTGATATAACGTTTCCTCTTGTGCCCAGGCTATGAGTATACAAAACCTGAGAACAACTTATTGAAAGTTAATAAGTGTTGATGAATAATTGAGACGATGTAGAAATCTGATGTGATTTCCAGACAGGAAACATTAATTGGGCACTGCTTATTGTACAGCTTTGCTCTGAAATCGTTAGATTGCTCCTGTTAATATTCATCATAATCGAGTTCGGATATCATCAGATATTTCACAAAGTATAATGGGTATGAGATGAACACAGAACTAGATTAATTTAGCCATTTATAGGTCAATTCAAAGCCTAGCTTCAAAAACTAGCAACTAGCACTTTAGCAATAGAGAGCTTGTCAAACTGCTGTGCTGTTTGACACACGAGGACAGTGATTTTCATAAAAAAAAAACAAAAACAAAAACACAAACATCATCCCAATTGACAAATACGAATTAAGCGATAAAACTCATTTATCACACTGATTTATCCCTTCAAGAGTCACTGTTTTATATTGCCTGCTCAGCTGATTCTCATTCAGTGGAGATTTCCAGTTAAGGACCGCCAACATATGCATGTACTGGATACAGAATTTCATTCTGAGAGCGGAGCAGCAATGCAGATCAGCTTTGAAACCAACTTCTTAAAGAAAGACATCAAAAAGGCCTCTAACATTGGCAGTTTTTAAATTTAGACCAAAATGTTCTCAGATGCCTTCTCCTAATGATTCACTTACATTTTTTAGATTTCTGAACACTTTAACCATTTTATGCCTTCATTAGTTTTATTCTTGTCATGTTTTTTTTATACCATTACTTATGTACACTAATTTTCTTTTATTTTTGATGAACATATTTGCATTCTTTAGAGCATGAAGTGTGCTGTATAAATAAACTCGCCTTGTCTAAATGACTGTTTTGCGTTTGTGGGTGAAGACAGATGCATTAGCAACCCCCTCTCCATTCCTACTCTCCTACCTCTGTTTCATGTTGCTTCTGTAACATAACTGCAGGCAGGACATGACAGCTGGGTTTGTCTGGGCAGGACTAATCAAGGAAAAGGTCAGAGAGATAAAAGCAACCGACACTTCAGGTCTGTGTGTGTGTGTGTGTGTGTGTGTGTAAGTAAAATAGAAAAATAAGAGCAAGAGACAGAAATGACAGTCTATATGTGTTTGAAAGAGAGAAGAGTCTGTGAGTATAAAGTACTGTGTGTGTGTGTGTGTGTGTGTGTGTGTGTGTGTGTGTGTGTTGTACCTGCATGTATCCAGTCTCGGCGGTCTTTACAGCAGTGTCCACAAGTCCCTCTCTGCCGGCCATGGTGTGGAAGAAAAACTCAGTGGGGGTGAGTCCGGAGTAGAAGCTGTCGGCCACAAAGCCCTTGGCAGCGGGGAGCTATGAACCAACACATCGGCCATCAAATCAACTAATACACTTATTGCACAAAACACACACACACACACACACAACTTTTCTTTTTCATCCTTTCTTTTGACACACAAAAGGAGCTTGTCACATTACAAAAAATATCGAGGAATGATTCTATTATGGGAATTATGTAGAAATGGAAAGGGATTTCTTTTATTCGGCTTGTATGAGGGTCATGTATGTATGACCCTCATATGTATGTATGCATGCATGCAAGTGTGTGTGTGTGTGTGTGTGTGTGTGTGTGTGTGTGGTCGTATGTGTCTTCAGGAAACTAGATAATTAAGTTAACCAAACACAACAATGTGACGTCAACACCTACAACCCCCATACAGGCACATGCAAAGACACACACACACACACACACACACACACACACACATACACAAATCAGGTAGTAAGCTAGATGTGGAATCAATTTCAACATCTAATCCTGAACATTAAAGAGCAACATTAATTAACATTAGTCAACCTCACACCTAAAAAAAAAAACAAACAAACAAACAAAAAAATTCGATCTTTACCATTTTCCAGCACACACACAATGATTTAAATTTGTGCTGTGATTTATTAATGACTTCTAACGTCATTACTTGTTCTAAGGAAACGCTTGACCCATTCCGGAAGAGTCGAATCTTGCTTCTGCCAGAGTCTCCTCTCTACCAGAGTCATTCTAGATTGTAGAATGAGTCACATCTCCTGCTCATGTTGACCAAGTATGGATCAAGCACAGAATAATCAAAAGTGGAACCCATTAGCCTTGATTGAAGTGGTCTCACTCGCTGACGTGACCAGAGAAATGTGTCAGTGTATCACTGGCCTAATTCTTGCTCGCTCACGCTTGGACTCGTGGAATTCGATATCAACGAGTCACGTCACGGAGTGCATATTTTCTGAATCTGTGTCAAAGAATTTTTAAAGAGTAATAGTGGGGTCGAGGCCGCTGGCTCATACCCACTCTGGGTCTATAAATAGGCCAAAGAATCAGACCAAGAGTGCAGTCAAGTGATTAAGGTCAAGTTGTGGGTTGTGTGCAAAAGCACATTGTGAACCTGATCACTGATTTTGTGTATGTGAGTGTGAGTGTGTAATTGTGTCGCATTTACCTTCGAGTGCTTGTCAAAGTGAGGCAGGGAGCGGTTCTCAAAGCCATCAGGCACACGCGAGCCACTGATAGCTTGCTGACCGACACAGGCAATCATCTGAGAGATATTGATGAATGAACCTGTTCACACAGACCAAAACACACACACACTAAAGATTAAAGGTTAAAAGGCCCAGGCAAGTCACAGAGGAGGAAGAAACTCCATAAGAATATACCTCTGAGCTGAGAAACACTATTTCAGAGGGCTTTTGACAGGCGTGACCATTGTCTTGGAATCAAACACACTGATTAATATTTATAATGATTAATAGGAGACATTATAGGAGGTGAAATCCCTAAATACATCTGGAATAGGGATGAGACGATTATAGATTTTGATGTTGCGATTATTGCGAGGGAAATAATTGCAATAATGCGATTATTATGAAATAATACATTTTTAAATATCCAATTATTTATATCCTAATTGATCATATTATTAATATTCCAATTATATCAGAAATATCCTACTGCTTCATTTAACTCTTGTGCAATTTTTGAGGTGGATGCAAAAGGCACAGACTTTGAGAAGGATTCTTTAACAGCTGGTTGTTGAACTGCAGCACCAGCTTTCGTTTAAAGGTGAAAGAATAAAATAAATTAATTGGCCATATTAAGATTATCTTTGTTTGGAATTACAAATAATCAATGTGCTTTACGGCAGTCTATTTACCACTCCCTCAATTGTATTTGTGTAGGCAAAATAGGCAAGAATTATCTTTGTAATTACCAATTCATATCCATTTCTTAATTACTTTTTCCAATTCTCATTTTAACTTCAGTTCATGCTGTCTGTCTATTACAGTTGTGTTGTTGGTTTGAAGTTCTAGGTGGCTTGTGGGGAGAAATATGGCAATTTCACAGTTGTAACAATGAAAAGATTTTTCCGTGCTTGAAGTCTACTTACTCTATGTTACAGTAGTTTTTTTGCTACCACTGTTAATAAAACAATGAGATCATCTAATTTCGTTTTTGCCCGAAGTTATCTCCCAAAGAAGCTAACCTACGTCACACGGTCAAACTCTTGATGTAGGCTATTACTCAGTCTGGCCAGTCTGCCGTTTTAGAGGAATTATTTTTCCCAAATCTGTGGGCACCAATGAGTCATCGGAATGAGTGGTCTGATTGTATACTACTTGACGAATCTACAACCAGAGGCATCTGATGGACGCAGGTTAAGCCCGCCTCACAGAAGACGTTTAGTAATGTAGGATGGCCAGACTAAGCTCTCATGAGCATTGACGCGCAAGCCAGGCTAGCATCTCTCCTCTGCCGGTAACAGCAAGCTACCGCAGGTCATAGCCCACTCATAAATGACTCAAAATTGCCTCTGGTGGCCACACGTGCATGTGTTCTGCAGGTGCAACATTATTCTTCCGCGCGAATGTGCCAGTTTGTCTACGTTTCGGCACAATGCATGTTATAAAAAAATGTTTTCATGCGATATTTGGGAGCTTTTGCGGTAAATTAATTGCAACGTTTTTTATCGCGGTAAACCGCAAAACACTTAATCGTCTCATCCCTATTCTGGAACACGTCGCACAACAGCGACATCTGGTGGTGGTGGGGGAAGAGAGCACCCCCTCGCATTCATCATCACCTAGTTCAGGGGTCGGCAACCTGCGGCTCTTCAGGGCCTGCCTAGTGGCTCCTTGGAGCATCTTGTATGAAATGGATGGGGAGATGTATTTTTTTATTTAATATGGATTTTGTAGGAGGCAGGCATTAACGTTTTCCAATGCTTTCAAAATACTGAAAAAAAAATTAATTTCAACATTTCTGTCAACGGAGATTTGAGTCATAGCCTGCTATACATGTTTCAATGCGGTGCCATGCCATGCCACGCAGGTGTTTGATATAAACAAACCAGCAGATGTGTCAAGGGCCATGGATCCCAAAGGAAAAAGGAGAAAGATACTGTAGCTAATGAGAACAGAGGATTTAAGTAAGAATGGACCAAATGATTTGCTTTCATTGCCAATGTGTAAGGATTGCCTGCGTGTTTGCTTTGTAATGAGAAGTTGTCCAACAACAAAAAGAGAAATTTGAAAGTCCGAGGATATGCAGCCGAGAAAACGTGCGATTGAAATACTTCTGGAGAAATTAGAGGAATGCAAACGTAGATTTAAAAAGTGGATTCTCCAAACTCCGCTAATGTTATTACTGCAAGTTTTGTTGCAACCGAAGAGATAATAAAGCGTGAGAAAAAGCTAATATACACTTACATTACTGCCTGTGTTGCCTTCACATAAGGCTTATATAAGGCTTTCATTAATTGCGGCTCCAGATTTTTTTTGTCCAATATGGCTCTTTGAACATTTTAGGTTACCGACCCCTGACCTAATCCTTGGGGACATCACATTTTTTTAAGAGGCAGCCTGAGAGATTAAGGCTTTTGCTGGTTAGAAATTATATATATAAAAAAAAAAAAAAAAAAAAAACACTCGAACTTTTGCAATTATTCAAACAATCCTTGAGAAAAAAAGATTACAGAACCCCCGGAGTACTTTGATGTGTCATAGAATTCAGTGTACAAATGTACAGCTCTGCAGGACGTCTCTATGAAATACCAGATGAAACACATTGCTTTTTTATATCCTGGAATCCATGCCGGAGCTAGCTTTTATCCCCAGATTTATGGCGGAAGGTGAGTCACACACTAACTAAGCTACCTCAGAGAGCACCTCAGAAAACCACTGCAGCGACGGACACCCCGTGCTCAGCTGCGAGTGATCACTAGTATTTTGGCCTGCATAGGTTACACACAGTATTGTTTTTCAAAGTTCCCCAACTTTCGCCAAAAGATGAGGAGTGGTTGACTTAAAAAAAAAAAAAAAAAAAAAAGAGGAGAAAAAGGTGAAAGGGCTTGTTCTTTATGAAAGGCTATGCCATACAGTATAGTCTAGCACAATGAGCCTTGATTTCCTTGCTGTTTAGCAATACTAAGTATTATGTATTAAATATCAGATGTTATTGCTGCTCCTGCTGTTCCCTAATATGTTCAGTGCCAACATGCCCAAAGTAAACCCATTCTGCTTTGTGGCCCATGGGCCTGGCATGGTGTTTGAGCACCCCTCCACGAGTGGTGTGGGGATGATTGCCAAAGGCTTGAACACGGTTGGCTTTGATTAGACATCTGTTTTTGAGGTCTCCAAAGGATCAGAAAAGGTCTTCAGTGTACGCCACAACATGCAGTGTTGGGTACAACATGGCCTCTGAATATGTGTGTGTGTGTGTGTGTGTACAGACTTGAGACAATATCATAATCCCAATGTGTTTTTGAAGTGTGTACATGAAAGGAGTAGACACACAGGACAGAACACACACATGGAGAGAAAGAGACAGACAGAGAGAAAGAAAGAAAGAAAGAGAAGCACAGAAGAAAATGACTGTGTGTGTGTGTGTGTATCATGCATGTGTGTGTGTGTGTGTGCGTGTGTGCGCGCTTTACCTTTGGAGCCACACAGTGCCATGATGAGGGGGCTGTTGCTTTTGTCCAGCTCGCGGAGACAGGCGCTGCCTGCGTGATCTCTAATGACGGACAGCTCTTTCAAAATCAGGGCCTGCCAGAAGCACATTATTACAGAACCAGGTCAGACACACACACACACACACACACACACACACACACAGCGGACAGAGAGAAACACATACGCACACGATCTTGATTCCCCCTTAATACATCTTAGTCAGTCATTTATATAGTCAGGTATAATCAGAAAGAGGGCTTGAAAACAAAATACATTTTCAATCATTCTGTTCCGAACGGTTCAGGTATGTTTAACGTTTTCGTTCTTGCGTTCCGTCACCAACATATCGTTCCTGAACCGGTTCGGAACGTAAAATATTGTTCGTTCTTATCGTTCCGGGTCTATCAAGTCTATTTTTGTGGTCTACACCTTAGAATAAACGTACTAATTACTATTTTCCCTTGATTTACACCGTAGCTAGTCTATGCCCAAAAATAATAAATCACAGGCGGCATCCAAAAACATTCAGATCGGCTATCCATCCTACATAGCCTACAGCTTACTGGCCTATTCTATGATAAATAATTTCTTATCAAAAACATTTGTTTAAGTGCTAGAAACTCCTTACCTAGTTTTAAGTTTTATCCATATGGAGATCTTCAAAAGCTTGCTCAATAGGCTTTACCTAGATTGCCTACAAACAATTTCCTAATCAATTCCACTGTACACTATGAGCTGGCCTAAGATCAGAAGTGGCAGACTAAATAGTCTTTTTTCCCCCTGACATAGGCTATGCTTTTGTGAAATTTTATAAAATATACAGTGAACGGAAAAAAACGTTATGGTAACACTTTACTTGACGAGTGCGTTCATAACACATTCATAGCAGCTGTCATAAACTGCGCATGAAGCATTCATAACTGTTTCATAAGACATTCATACCAAACCTGTCATGAATGTGAAAGACTGAACAACAACAACTTGTCAAAATAAAAGTCCAACAATTGCAAAGCAGCATTGCCGTTTTTGTTCCAAACCTCTTACCTGGTCATATCACGAGTAAATGCGTTAGTCCAGTGCTAAAAAGACAGAACATGGTCAAGCAAATCATTTTTTTTTCTTTTTTTTTTCCCTTTCTCCAGAACAGATATATGTCGTGAATATCTTATGAAGTCTACATCAATTGTCACTTTACTATACGGGTTGTGAAGTATTCATAGGAACTGAAACTAGCCTATTCAGCTGACCCCCATTTGTGTAACCTGGAACGGTTGAACATTCCCAGTATAACAAAAGATGAGACATCATCTTCAAAGGTTACATTACAAAAAAATGAACATTAAGGTACAAAAATTATTTGCTTGACTGTGTCTTTTTGGCACTGGACAAGCAAATTGATTCATGTGATATGACCAGGTAAGAGGTTTGGAACAAAAACGGCAATGCTACTTTGCGATTGCTGGACTTTTATTTTGACAAGTTGTCATTGTTCAGTCTTCCACATTCATGAAAGGTTTGGTATGAATCTCTCATGAAACAGTTATGAATGCTTCATGTGCAGTTTATGACAGCTGCTATGAACGTGTTATGAAGGCACCCGTCAAGTAAAGTGTTACCAACGTGATTAACCGGTTTTATGGATTTCAGAATAACGTTTCTGTTCCGGAACAGTTGAAGACCATTTTGTTTCCGTTCCTCGTAAAATTCTGTTCGTTTTCGTTCCTTGAACCGGTTCAGAGCCCTGATCAGAAATACTGTTTAAATGACCGCTTTTACCAGCACTTGTGTTCATACTAGTTAGGATACATATATTGGCCTAGATCAACTTTTGGGCACTGAAGCTGCTTGGTGATGAAGCTTTGATGTTATTTCACACTGGCCTCCTTACAAAACATTAAGGGTGCTTTCACACCAACAGCTATTAGTGCACACCAAACGTTTCATTCGAACCGAAAGCTTCAAGTTCTGTTTGTTTTTGTTTTCATTGGTGTGAAAGCATCAGTCACACTCGAATCCACACTAAATCAAGCAGACCGAGACCTCCAAAAAGAGGTAGTCCAAACTCGGGTCCAAACTATGAACTATATATAAAAAAAGTAATCAAAATGCGTCATGGGTGCCTGTGGGAAATGGCACTGTAGCCTACTGGTCAACAGCAATACAGATTATGTAGTAAAAGCCCAGGACATACAGCATACATACAAAATCTTTATTGATTTACAAGGCCTTTTTTGTAAATCAAATTAATTGAATTATCACATCAGGCCAAATGCTCACACACAAAGAGCACTCAAGGCTTCCTCTACAAAGGCAGTCATAATCTTAACATTTGAATCGTCACCATCATGGCCATTTTCTGAACCGCATCTTCTCAAATTTTGAACCATCCAACAAAACTTACGGATTGCACAAGCATTTGATTGGTCCACTTATCTTTGTCTACAATATTGATGTCAAGGAATCATTGGCCCACGTTTAGAATGTACATGGGCACACAGCGGAGAATTGTGGTAAAGCTGCTCTGTATGTATGACTGTGTGTGTGCATGTGTGTGGTAAGGGGATTCGAGTCCTTTAAAGACACCTTTAAAGCCTTGGATAAAATACAAGCGTCACAGTTTCAAGGCTTTTCATTTTTCATTTTTTATTCTCCTTTTGTGGTGTCTGCTGAGAGTATACATGTCAACCACCCATAAATGAATAAATACATAAAATAATTAATTATTATTATACATATATATATATATTATGGAAGGCCAAACAGGAAATATTTATTGAATGAAATTTGATATATATTGAATGAAACCTGATATATATGGAATGAAACCTGATATATATGGAATGAAACTTGATATATATGGAATGAAACCTGATATATATTGAATGAAACCAGATATATATGGACTGAAACTTGATATTTATTGAATGAAACCAGATATATATGGAATGAAACTTTATATATATTGAATGAAACCTGATATTTATATAATGAAACTTGATATATATTGAATGAAACCTGATATTTATGGAATGAAACATGATTTATGTGGAATAAAAGCAGATATATATGGAATGAAAGCTGATATATATATGGAATGGAACCCATATAATGGAATGAAATCGCATATTTCACTGTGTAATTCTGGTAAAATCCCTTGATGAATGGAGTATAGCATTTCTGCCTAAAAAAAAATAAATAAAAGTTACATCGTCTTTGGATTTTTTTGTGTGAACAATTTCTATTTTGCTCCAATTGTCCGTAAAAAATATATATTTTTAAGAACGCGGCGTGTACGCAAAGTACCAAAACGATATTGAATGAAAAATGCGATATATATACAATGGACGTGAAATTTCGAGCTGGCACTGCTTTGGTCAACCTTACTGGGTCTCCTCTGTATGACGCAATGATGAACGAGTACACAGGTCAAACATGGCAAGTCAAGCACGGAAATAGTCTCTCGTAATATTTCATCAGTAGATTATTTAAATTGTCTGTTGTCTGGGGTTCATTCTGGACAAACGCCTCAGATTATATGATGGTGCTGGCAATTGATGTGGACTTTGCATGCTACTTACGGTCGGCCTGAAACAGCCTCAAGGCGTGGATCGTTTGGTGCTCTCCTTTGCACACCCCTGCTGAGAATTTAACGTACTTCATCATCAACTTTCAATTCCATTATGGGCAGGGGCGACATTGTTGCTACATTCTTGAGCAATTGAGAAAGTCGTCGTTGTTGAAGAGAGACTACTATTTCCCATCTTTTACTTGCCATGTTTGACCTTCGTAATCATTCGTACAGAGAGACCCAGTGAGCTATATAGGGCTATTCTACCTGCTTCCATTCTATATATATCATGTTTCATTCCATATATATCTGGTTTCATTCAATATATATCAAGTTTCATTCCATATATATCTGGTTTCATTCAATATATCTCAGGTTTCAATCCATATCAAGTTTCATTCCATAAATATCTGGTTTCATTCAATATATATCAAGTTTAATTCCATAAATATCTGGTTTCATTCCATAAATATATCTGGTTTCATTCAATATATATATATATATATCAAATTTCATTCCATATATATCAAGTTTCATTCCATAAATATCTGGTTTCATTCCACATATATCAAGTTTCATTCCATATATATATCTGGTTTCATTCCATATATATCTGGTTTCATTCCATATCTATCATGTTTCATTCCATATATATCATGTTTCATTCCATATATATCTGGTTTCATTCAATATATATCAAGTTTCATTCAATATTTCCTGTTTGGCCTTCCATAATATATATAAAGTTTTGTCCATATCGCACAGCTCTAGCACAGTGTATGACTGAGCACATGCCTTGTTTTAATTGAATGCATACAGTCAAACATCATGCCAAATTAAAACAAAATGACCAATTTGCACATGGGTCACTATAGTGCCAAAACAGCAGTAAAGCAAGTATGTTTATTTGTTTTGTGAGTAACTTGGGCTTTCAAGAGGGTGACGGAGTCTATCAGATGAGTCTAAATTTACCGCTGTCTGTTTGTGTGTGTGTGTGTGTGTGTGTGTGTGTGTGTGTGTGTGTGTGTGT
>JAGFZM010000004.1:949249-983665 GCA_017657215.1 Limnothrissa miodon | reverse complement strand
TGTGTCAGGCAGTAGCTGTTCAATTTATAGGCTCTTACACAGTTTCGTTGTAAGAATGAAAAGGTGCTATCAATAAGGTGAAGCTACAGGTCAACATTTTTTCACATGGTTGTGGAGACGCAATGAGCTTATCACGGTATGCCGATATGACAGAAAATCTCTATCATTGGCCAAATGCATATTGCATACGGTATATATCGTCTATATTGCCCACCCCTATCACAGGCAAGAAAATACATAAAAGTAACTGTTAACTGTTATCTGTAACTAAGTGAATTGACCCAAAGCCACAACATGCAATGCTAAAAGCACCCAATAAACAAGTTGGAAATGTGCAAGCTATTCTAAAGTGCTCTTTTCTGAGGCCTTGACTTGACTGTTGGATTTCTGCCAAAACATTCCTATGCTGCTGAGTGTTATAGACTTCAGATACAGAAGATTCTGTAGAAGAGTCACCTTCTCTGGGTAGGTCAAAATTTTGGCGACATGGATGGGAACAGCCACTTCATCAATCCGAAGGTTGGGGTCAGGAGAGATGACTGTTCTGCCTGAGAAATCCACTCGCTTTCCTGACAGGTTTCCACGGAAACGTCCTAACATACACAAGTAGAAACACACACACAAAAGTGCAAAAAGATGTTCAGCATTTCAAGAAACACAAACCACCTTGTATTTCCAAAAGTAGGTGGAAGGCCAGTGTACCTACCCACGCACCAACTGGCTCTTGAAATACCATCACTGACAATATTATATACTTTTTTATACATTTTTTTTATAGCCAACATCCCCGACCTTGTTTGCCCTTGAGTCTCTGCACAAATCCCCGAGTCCACTTCTTGGGCGCCATGTTGAGAGGGATGCCTGAGAGCTCACTGTTTATGTAGAGGGCACATTGCAGCTGCAGAAAGTCCCAGTCTTCCATGATCATCTGCGTCTTCGCCCCAGACATGCGATGCTGGAGGGGATGGCGCAGAAACGGGTATTAGGGACGGAGCGATATGGCAAAAAATAAATAAATAAAGACGGATAGAGAGTTTGATTCCAAAATACTACAAATTATTTCTAATAGTTATCAATTATGTTCAATTATGGTAGTTTTGTCATGTAAAAAGGAAGCAAATTCTGGCAAATTAAAGTTAGAGGTTTAAGCTGTTGATTCGGGTTCACTCAGGCAGAATTTACCTGCTTTCTTAGGGCGCCCCCTAGTGGTCACTGTGCACTCTCACCATCTACACACGCCACGGCAGACTGACCATCGGGTCTTTAACCCTTGGATGCACAACCTACCAATACCTACACTCTTCCACAAATGGGGTCAAAAATGACCCCAATTCAAATCAATGCGTTTTTGCAATGAACTGTAGTTATTCTTCAAAATCTTTATAACAAAGAGTTGTAATATTTTCATATTCCAGGTAGTCCTCATAAAACATGTTTGTGACATGAGGCAATTTGAATTTTTATTTATTTTGTCATTAATTTTAAGAAAGATGTATGACCCACCAGTTATACGCTCTCCTATGAGGGGGGTCAAAAATTACCCCAATTAAAATGAATCCATTTTGAAAAAGAAAATATCTTACATTTTGGTTAAAGATGATGATTTTATTATATTTTGGTCGAGAAAATAATAATTTAATGTTTTACATGTTCATTCTTTACTATGTGTGTATGTTTGTGTATGTGTCGTGAGTGCGGATTTTTGTGAAAGTTTGCGTGTTTGTATGTGAGCATGTGTACAAATGTGTGTGTGTGCTCCTCTGTGTAAGATATTACATGTGATGAGAGAAGCAATGGCCTCACTAGTTTATATGTACAGTATCTGCATGTGTATGCACAGACATGTATGTACTGTACTTATGTGCAAATACCCAGCTGTAAATTTGCAGGTGACACCACTGTAATTGGGCTCATCCAGAATTAATATGAGTCCTCATATTGGCAGGAGGTTGAGAGGCTGGTGCTCTTGTGTAGTTATCACAACCTAGAGCTAAAAACTCTGTGGAGATGGTGGTGGATGTTAGGAAACACCCCACAGTACTGCCTCCACTTACAATATCCAACAGCCCAGTCAAATGTGGGCTTTCCTCTGCTCATTCATCACAATCTGTTTTGGGGCATCCACAGCTACCTAATGGGTTTGCTTTTGTAACATGGAGCTATAAGCATCATCACAGTTGAAAAAACTCCAAAGATTCCTAGTTTTAACCCTTAAAATTCCATAGGTAATGCCTGGGGTCATTTTTGACCCCACGTGTGGAAAAGTGGGGTACTGATGCAAAAAGGGCAATAACTACAAAAATATAAAAAATACATACATATCCAAAGGGACTCATATCTAAGACAACCTATTTGAGGAATACATGGAATATTAAGCAATACAAATTTAAAATGACAAAAATATTGCAAAAAAACAAGCGCTGGGGTCATTTTTGACCCCACTTGTGCATCTAAGGGTTAAAATGGCACTTGGATGGCACTTTAAAATAGCTTTCATAACCAATCAGTATAGGAGAGTATACGTTTGAGCTCAAGGCACCTCTATCAACATATTTTTTACCATCCACGGCAGCAATTACAATCTTCCTTTCACTTTGTATAACCATGCCAATATAGTCTATATTCCCATAATTTTTGAAACAGCTCTTTTAACACATTTAACCTCATATTTATCACTATTATAATTCATCCTGATGATGCCGTTATGTGCATTTTTCCAGGTTATATGAGACATCATATGGGGATCACTCCAATTCTGTCAAACAATGTCTATTTAAAATAACCAGTTTGCAAAAAGAAAAAATTCAAATGAGTGTTTGGAGCAAATGAAAATTACAATACAATAAAATTCCATGCCAGCTTTGACAATAAATTCGATTAGTGAGTTTGAATGCTCTTGAAATATTAAAAAATACTGAGGCAAATTTAGATTTTAGTTGGATTTGTCTTGACGCTCAAATTACATTGCATAAATGATGCACAATAATGCTTTGGAGGTTATTACAGCGTGTATTTGATGAAAGCCTACATTTGGTTGAGTACTTACACTATGAGTTGACTATTTAAAGGTGCGGCTTGCTTTCAGCCCCCTGAATACATTGTGAAAAAACATGGTCACAAAAGACAACACAGGGGCTGTAAACCTCAAACACTAGGGGCACAGACTGTACATCAAAACATAACAAACCTAGGCCAGCTTATCAGAAACAAGACGCTTGGGACGAAGGGCTGGGGATTAGCACACATAATTTCTGATTCTGAAATCACTCTAAAGTCATGCAGGACCTCACAGTGCACCTTTTAGAGATATTAAATGCTGTGTCATTAGTTTAAGAGGGGGGTACTGTTGTGCCATCAGTTTGCTTCCTGCTAATTCTTTTTTTTTTTTTTTCCTATTAGACGTTGATGTAAAAGAATGGGAGTGGTCCCATAAAATGAGAAGGATGTGTCATATTGATCAGTAATAGCCAATAGCTAAGCTATTATATAATGGCTAAGAATGGTTAGTTAATGATGTTTCATCAATAGTAATTTCTAAAATGTTTTATTAAGTCACATATTTTTATACTTTTGCCTTTAGAGAGACAGGATTGTAGGGAGTGAGGAGGCAGGCAACAAGTGTTTGGTGAACTTCCCACTGGCAAGCTGGTACCTTCTTGATGACGTCATTGAGAAAGATGATCTCTGTGAGCTTCATGGTGAGGTCGTCCTCATTAGTGCCGGACTTGAGGTCGCTGATCACCGAGGGTCGGATGCACAGGGGCGGCACCAGCAAGCGGGTCAGAATGAGGTCGGCCGGCTTCCCCGACTCCGGGTTCATCAGCAGCAGCGGAACGTCCTCCGCCGGAATCCTCCTGAACATATTCAGCACCACCAGCGGATTCAAGTTCTCCTGCACACCAAAGCAAATGGACACATTGCAATGCCAAATGGCCCATGAGCCATTTAAATCTGAAGTTAACAAAAGTTGCATTTAAAGCTAATCAAAATAATTGCATGTTCGAATTCAAATCCGAGGACACTTCCCTGCCCATCTCCCATCTCTCTCACACGTTTTTCCCACTCTCTACCAACCAATCTAAATGAAGGCAAACATAACTCAAAATATCTTTATAAAAAAGAATGAAGAACCTATAAATATTTCTCGAAGTACTCACTTGAGCTCGTGATAACAACGCCTCCACTTCTTTGTTATGTTCAATGGCTATGTCAAAAGACTGCATAAAGTCAGACACTATGGGATCCACAACTTTCTTAGTGGTCTTGTACTTCTCATGAATAATCTTCAGCAAACCACATTTCTTTACAGGACCTAGGGCAAATAAAAGAAAATATATTTTTTTAAATTTATAACATAACAGATGACAGATTCAGATTAAAAGCCTGCACCAATAAATATTACTGCAAAAGCAGTTGTAGATTTGAGCTAGCTCTAGTCAAGCTGAGTGGAGATCCAAGGAAGGTTTAACATTAGTACCATTAAACGCATTGCAGTTCAAACAGATGGTTCTCTTTCTGCATTTGTCTGAGATTTTCTTCTTGAGGCCACGCTTCTGGAGGTAGACAAGGCCAGGCCTTCTGAGGAAGTCCATGAACTGAAGTTTCTCTTCTTTAGACAGCATGATATGGGAACACGTCTTACAGATCATCTGTCAACAAAAGGCCAGTTTGCATATTAAATTGTGACTGTCTGAAATTGAAACCATGTGGATTCTTTCAACTTTTAGAACATTTTAGAAAGATCACAGCACATCATGTTCTTCCACACCAAGGATGTAAGGATATTGCAGACAATATATTTATAGCTCAAAGATGTCACAAAGGCAAACCAAATGACATAAGGCATGTCATTTCTAAAATTTCACTTTATCTTGAATGTTAGATCATGGTAATCAACACATTTAAAATAATTATCAAATACCTTTTTTCTAGTCATAAAGACACACATGATAATTCTGACAAGGAAAAAAAGCATTATGCTCAGACCTGCAAGATTCCTATGATGGCCTTGAAGTACCCCACATGAAAGCAGGGGAGCTCAAGATCTAAATATCCATAATGACCCAAACAGTCCGCCAGATTCTTCCCACATGTTTCACATGGTCGATCCTTTTCACTTGTGCCCTTGATGAGAGGAAAAGAAGAAATACAGTGTAATCCATTTATTGCAGTTAAGTCATGCTTTCAGGTAACCAATTCTAATTCTTCTTATATTATAATACAGTGTTAAGTATGATGAGCGCATCAACAAACATCAGAGTAGAAATGCTTAAATTTGGAGTTTACCATGCGATGGTCCAGGACACCATACGAAAGGGGTGTGTGTTTAGTGTCTTGGCTGTATAGATTCTTACTGACCACCTGGATGTGAGCCTGCTGACGCATCTGTTCCGCAGATTTCATTCCAAAACAAATGTGGCTTCTGTATGCAGTGACAAGGAAGAGTTTTGGTTAATTCCCAAAACATTTTCACACCACTAGTTCGGAGGACTCGCTGTCAGGTTTCAAAAACAAACGTTATGCTTTCAACGCGGTTTCATGTTTCACAGAACAATGACAACAGGCCTAGATGAATACGTTGAATTGGAAACGTATTCAAACAGCGTTGGACTCAAACGTGTCAAATTAGCTGGCATGGCCGTGTTGGCTAATAGGAATGACTCAAAGGGAATTTATCAGGACTTATTGTGAAATTGTCCATCGTCTGAGATTTGTTCCGTTTACACAGACAAGGCTGTTACTCTGGCTTAAAATGACCAGGAGTTGAAGGTCTCAGTAGATAGATTAAATCATTTTTTGCAAGCTAACGTTAACTTTGATACTTACATTTTTTTGGCCACATCCGTCTCTCTAAATTGTTCCTTCACCATGATGTCTTCTGTTCTGCCACCGAAGACAGTAAATATAGAAATTATATGTCAATTATTTTAAATATATCTCTTTTCACACTTTACTCCTCATATCTACACTTCACATTACACTGTACAACAATTTGCGTTCACTTTCTTCATGCATGCTGAAAACACACATGTGCCCTATGACCTGTCAGACGAAAGGAAATTTCCAAAGACAACTCTTGTCTTGTTGGTTTTATGGGTTTATGGGTTGCTGCCATCTGTTGGCTAGGAGTGTAGAATGTTTTAGTTGGCAGTACATCATTTTGCCAGTAGAGGACACCATCTACTTGTTACAAAGGAGAGTTCGGCCAACTCGGTTTTAACGATTGTCAAAAGCTAAAAGAATAAAAAGTAGGCCTTCCAAAAAGCACAATATAGACCTAAACAATCAATAAACGCTCTCTCAGGAGCAAACACATTAGCATGTCCTAATTTTGTATGTTCCCATATTTGATCTGTGAACATTTCGTCTATGTTGCAACCAAGGACTGTTTATAAAAGTCTACCAGCTAGTGGCGCTGTCACCCTATTTTACGCACAATTGTCATGTTCCTGCAGTGCCAAAGCTCAAGAGGTTGCCACAATGTCAACCCTCTCTGTCACTGTGGCTACATCACTGCTGCTTTTTGTGTGAGGGTGACTGGTCCTGATGCAATTTGCCAACGGAGTGGCTGGTGCTGACAGAGAGCGGGCAGGAGTGGGGATATGGATGAAAGGGTCTGTGGCAAAAATAATTATCCATGTGTCTCTATAGCAAACACTCTGTGAGAGAGGCTGTCAATAAAATATTGAGCGACATGCCACATTTCTGCTGGGGTTCTCAGGGAGAGAGAAAGGAGGGTGGTGTGTGTGTGTGTGTGTGTGTGTGTGAGAGAGTGAGTGTGTGCAGTATGTGTGTGTGTCGACATCCGTCTGTGTAGTGATTTGGCTAGAATATTGTCTTGTGCTTTCCTTCCTGCCATTCTGGCACATAAACACATCCATACACATAAATGCAAACACGTGCACACACACACACACACACACACACACACACACACACACACACACACACACAAACACACACATTTAGACATATGCAAACACACACATAAACACATATGCAAACACACATAGGTTCATAAAGTATATACAGTAAATAAGTAAATATTTCGAGACCACCCATATAGCTTTGGGCACAGCCATACTCCCACATATGTACCAGCACTCGGTGTGTTTGTGTGTGTGTGTGTGTGTGTGTGCAGCAAGTGTGCCGCCTGAGGACTGGGAGGCCCATCATTGCCTGCAGTCATTTAACTTGTCAAAACAGCGGGGCAGGCTGTCTCCTCATATTTGGATCCGCTCTGCATTATTACTGGGAACGAGGGAGAGAGAAGGGATCAAATCAAACGACTAGATGAAGATCCAAGTCCAGCGGGAGGCATTTGGACTGATGGATTATGATTCTCTCTCTCTCTGTCTTTCTCCCTCTCTCTCTCTTTCTCTCTCTCTCTCTCTCTTTCTCGAGACTGGCAGGCTTGCAATAATAGCTGTGTGTGTGTGTGTGTGTGTGTGTGTGCCTAGTGTGTGTGTGTTTATTTGCTGTCCATATTTGCAGCACCCAACTGCGCCACAGATCGTTTGGCTGGCTTTGACAGCGCTTTGCCTTATTTCGCCAGTACTTTCCGCCAGCAGCTCTGAGCACATCCTCAGCCGTATCACTGGACCCATGCACAGGAGGTTGTGCTCTGGAGCCATCTATTCCCAACATCCCTGGAGTCAGATCTGTGTGTGTGTGTGTGTGTGTGTGTGTGTGTGAGAGAAAGAGAGAGAGAGAGAGAGAGAGAGTGTGTTTGGGGGTTTGGACCCCAGACTCCTAGTGTCACCTGACATCTCTCCATCTGCTCTTCTTCTCTGCTGCTGGATGGAGACTATGGTTTTCAGGATGGCGTGGACAGGCACCTATGCATTGTCCACTACCTACAGGCAGTTCCGTTGCACACAACTCGAGAGGGAGGTGGCCGGGCTAGGGCTTTTCCGAGCCATACCCGTTCTTCTGTGCGGTTAGCCATTTCTGTCCTCAGGGACACTTTTGATCTCTCCTTTTTAGTGGTTTGCATACACAGTTCAACAAATTTAATTTGCGTTTACTTGCCGTCGCCAAGCACTGTGAAAACACTGTGGCGCAGTGAACACAGACCACGGGTCATTAAAAACAATGACATCCTAATCCGATGGGGAGGCCTCACTGTGGTGAGTACACAAAAGAGAGGGGAAAAGAACGTGAGGGAGAGTGAAGGAGAGGAAATTGGCAGTTTCTCTCTCACTGTCTTTTGCGAAAATGCAAAATAAATCACTGATACTCTGGCAAAAAGGAGCGGTTGTGTCCCGGCTTCTGGATGCATCCACGGTTCATTATTATCGACAGTGTTTTTTCACACCACAGTGGCACACACACACACACACACACACACACACACACACATACACACATGCCAGAGTCCTCAGTGGAGAAGTCCGCCAGTGGAAATTTGCATAGACACACCACTGCTCCCCCCACCACCTACCCTTACACACACACACAAACACACACACACACACACACATACACACATGCACCACCCATCATCCTCCCCTCCAACCAAAGGCTGTGAAAATGGAGCAATTAAAATGCATGGCTTCGCCTCCCCCTCCGGATGCCTGGGTGCCCGCCGCTGCCTCAGAAGCATCTGCAGTCTGCCTGAAGCCGCCGAGCCTTATTGAAATGGAGAAGGGGATGCCTTGTTCATCTGAAACCTTTTGTGTTTCCCCACACTCTATCTGACTCTCTCTCTCTCTCTTCTCCTCTCTCTCTCTACTCCTCTCTCTCTCTTCTCCTCTCTCTCCATCTCTCTCCTTTTCTTACTGTCTTTCCTGCTCTATCTGACTCTCTCTCTCTCACACACACACACACACAATCTTCTCTCTCTCTCTCTCGATCTTCTCTCCATCTCTTTACCTCTCTATCACTCTTCCTCTTTTTTATGTGCCCCATGCTCTGTCAGGCTCTCTCTCTCTCTCTCTCTCCATCCTCTCTTTCTCCATCTTTTTCCTTTTCTATCGCTCTTTTCCCTTTCCTTCTGTCCCTCACACGCTGCCTTTTTTTATCCTTGCACTCTCTTGCATTCCCTCTCTCTCCCTCTCCTCATCACTCTTTCCCCCTCTCCATCCATTCTCCCCTTCTCTCTCTCTCTCTCTCTCTCACTTTCTGCTCCCTCCCTCTCTTTGCATGCTGCACCACAGAACCCACCTGCTGGTCTCCACTCGTCCCTGTGCAGTAAATCCGGACCTGTTGTTCTTTTTGAAACGGGTTTGTGTTTTAATGAGCTATTGGTTTCTTGGCTCAATTCACAGCAGGGAGAGGCGTGAAGCCACTTTTGATGTGTGCCTGCCCCTGTGTGTGTGTGTGTGTGTGTGTGTTTGTGTGTGTGTGTGATTGTGTGTGTGCATCATTGCGTGTGTGTGTGTGTATGTGTGTAAGTTATACTTATAATGTGTGCTTGTGTGAATCGGGTAGTTTTGTATGTTTTGATCAGCAGAAAAAAAGAAAAAAAAAGAACTTCACCTGTATACAACTTTTACGAATGCTACCATTATCAAAAACGCTAAGGGGGAATTTAAAGATGGGTTTCACAACATAACAACAAGCTGAAGTCTCAGTTCAGCATCTGTTACTCAAACAACTAGTGAACTGAAAGCACCTGAGGAAACACTGGAAACTCTGACATGGCAAATGAATTGCGACACCTCCACCAGGGCCTGGTGTGGTTCCATGGTTGTCTCTCTGTCCTCTTTATGGTCCATGGTTGTCTGTCTGTCTCCTTTATGTTCCATGGCTGTCTCTCTGTCTCCTTTATGTTCCATGGCTGTCTCTGTGTCTCCTTTATGGTCCATTACTGTCTCTCTGTCTGCTATAAGGTTCCATGGCTGTCTCTCTGTCTCCTTTTTGATTCTATGGCTGTCTCACTGTCTCTGTCTCTTTTATATTCCATGGCTGTCTCTGTCTCCTTTATGGTTCCATGGCTGTCTTTCTGTCTCTCTCCATATTTCCTCCTTAGTTGTGCTGGGAGGTGGCTGACACACAAAAATGGCGCTTCCAAAATCCTGAACCGCCGGTAACAGATGGCGCTCAGAAATGAGCCCCAACTCAACAGCATGGATGACTTCTCCCAGGAGCCTCTGCTCTCTTTCTCTCTCCCTCTCTCTTTCTCTTTCTGTCTCTTTTTCCCCCTCTCTCTCTCACACACTCTCCTTCTCTCCCTTTCTCCCTCTCCATGTATGTCATTCACATTCATTGGTACATAATTCACAATCCTCATCTGAAATAATTAGCCCCACTGGAGTGGTGCTGAGGGCAAGCATCTGTATTAGACTGTAAGGCCAGAAGACAGCCATGGACACCCATCTCGGGAGGGGGAGTGCAGAAGAGGAGTGTTTGGGGGCATGGGGAGAGAGGAGGGGAGGAGAGGGAGGAGGAAAAATGAGGAGAGGAAAGGAGATAAGAGGAGAAAAGAGAAGGTGAGAAGCAGAAAAAGGAGTAAAGAGAAAAGACAGAAAAAGGGAAGAGGAGGTGAAGTAGAAGAGAGGAAGAGAGATGAGTATAGAGGATAAGAGTGGGAGAGAGGGAAGATGAGAATAGAGGAGAGGAGGGTTAGAAAGAGGAGGGAAGAGAAGAGAAATGAGTATAGAGGAGAGGGAAGGAGTTGAGAAAAGAAGAGAGGAAAATAGAGTGGAGGAGAGAAAAGGGAGGATTAAAAAGAGAGGAGGAGAGAGGAGGAGAAAATATGAAGAGAGTGAAAGAGGAGGAGAGAAGAGGAAGAAAAAAGATGAAGAGAGGAAAGGGGGAAAAGTTGGGAGGAGAGAAGAGGAAGAGAGGAAGAGAAGGAATAGGGAAAGGATGGGAGGAGAGAGGAGGAAAGGATGAAAGGGGGAAAGAAAGAGATGGTAGGAGAGAAGAGGAAGAGAGGAAGATAAGGAAAAAGGGAAGGGACAGTAGGAGAGAGAAGAAGAGGAGTGGAAGAGAGGGAAAGGGAAAGAGATGGTGGGAGAGAAGAGAGAAGGGATGGGTGGGCTGCTGCTCAAAGTCACCAGGGTCCCTCAGCAGGCAACCAGGCAGCACACAGCCAGCAGAGAGGCCAGATGGCAGATGCAGCACTCCACCCCACCCCACACCTCCGAGTACACACACACACACACACACACAGAAAGACGCACACACAAATACATACAGCACACATACACATACATGCACACGTACAGATGAATGTACACGCACACACACTCCAGGGGCAAGGAAAAGCATCAAGAATCCTGGTAAATGAAAGGAATTCATTAGGCCCCTTTGAATTATTTATTTATTTGCTTACTTATTTACGTCATCTTTACATGCTTGCTCACTGTGTGTGTGTGTGTGTGTGTCTTTGGGTTGAGATGTGACAGTTTGGAATAATTCACAAGTTGAGAGGGCTCTGTAGAGTTACTAATGATTTCTTTACACATGTTTGTGATTGGGAGAAAGAAGGACTGTGTGTGTGTGTGTGTGTGTGTGTGTGTGTATGTGTATGTATGTGTGTGTGTGTGTGTGTGTGTGTGTGTGTGTCCTCCTCTAACTGACTCTGTCTCCCATTTAGCCCAACCTGTCAGCTCCCTGTGGGTAGTGACTCCCCAGGGGTGAGTCTGCGTCACGCCACACAGGGGATCTTCCAGAGGCCTGGCTGCACAGCACAGTCTGTGTGTGTGTGTTTGTATGGATGTGTGTGTGTGTGTGTGTGTGTGTGTGTGTGTATGTTTGTGTGTGAGTGAGTGTGTGTGTGAGTGAGAGTTTGTGTGTGTGTGTGTGTATGTATGTGTGTGAAGCTGCTACTCTCTTCAGGGGAGGATTGAGTATGTGTGTGTGTGTGTGTGTGTGTGTGTGCGCGCGCGCATACTGTACATGTGCACATTACATGTAAGTGTCTGTGATTAGTGTAGTGTATGGGGTGTGTTTGAGACTGGTTGGTTCAAAAATAGGAAGGGTACAGGGCTGGACCAGATGTTCTTAATATTTCCACTTTTGGTTTCTCTCCCCAAATGAATGTGGATGCTCTCTGCCTCTTGAGGTTAATGGCTGATGGTTAATTCATTTCACAATGATATTATGTGCTGTAATTTGATCAGGGTGAGCTGCCTTCTCATTTGGCATACTTTACTCCACTTAGATTGTCAGCTGGAAGTTTTATCGGGAGGCTGGGAACTAGCTGTGGCAACTTCAGTGTAAGACAAATAACCCTGGTGAGGAGACTCCAATGAGCACTGTTGTCTCTGTCTCTGTTGTCACTGTCACGGTCACGTCATGTCATGTCATCACTTTTTACACTAGTGGAACAGCATAATCAGTATAACACAGTTATACACAATGTAACGCAATCAACAATAATAGTTATATTACAGTATATAATTCAGAAAGGATGTTACATACATACTGTAGACCCGCCTGAAGCTTCACATTTACAGTATGACATATGTGAATATATATGAAAAAACAGACATATTGACAAGCTGACCAGTTTATGACATAAGAACATATGACATGCCGTTCGGCTGATGGTGAAATTTCATCTTATATGTGGAGGATGGCCATCTGGGCTGAGATTATGAAGACGAAGACAAAGACTACAACGGTCATGCTTTTATCATATGACTATTTTAAATGAAAATTCATACTTTAATTGTGGAAATATATATTGATGAAGGTAATAGCTTAATGTTACCATAGCACAGACACTCTTGATGGAAGCTTAATATTCATCTTAATAATAGCTTGGTGTTTGGCAGTGTGGTTGTTAGTGTGAGGTGATATGGTGTATGCAGTGCTTGAAGTGGAAAAAAATAAGTGCAGGAACTCTAATTTTAATTTGACATTTGTGCGGTGAAAAGGTATCAATAATCATTCATCATATCATAATCATTCTTCCAAGCAATAACCTATAGGCAAAGGCTACTTTTTCCTCTTTCACAAATGGAATACTGAAAAACCATTAAAACAACATCAACCAGACCAGTGTGATACCAGTGGAATCATAGGGCCCTTGAGTTTTTCAGTGAACAATGCCATCATGATATTCACAGTAGCCTATAAATTGCGACAGTTTGCATTGCTTCCCTGATGCGATTGGTTGGGACTCAGTGGATGCATAAGGCACTGGGGAATGTAGTCTTTCATCAGTCTAGTGATTTTGTCTATTCTCGGGCCAGAACTGCGTTCTGCTGCTCCGGCCCACTTCAAGCACTGCCGGAACGCAGAAAAAAGTGGCGTAACGCAAAAGACAAAAATACAGAAGTTCCGGAACGGCGTTCCGCTGCGTTCCGGCCCACTTCAAGCACTGGGTGTATGGGAATCTGAAATACTGGCCCTCATTGTCTTGTAGAAATAAAATTGCTATGACACCTAGAACCTTTAACTGTACACCTTATATCTTAAATCAATAACATCCACACAAAAGATTTATTTCCCAATATCATCATCTCTAGAAGATAAACACACATGTTTACACTAGAGCAGAGCACCAGATTTCACAAGAACGCCCTAAATTAGTAACATCCACACAAAGGATAGAATGGCATTCTATCTATCTCACAGTAATGACTTTGTCACCCACAAGCCCACAAACAGGATGTAGCGCGTAAAAACCTGCAGTGCTTCTCATTTCCTATAGTGTCCTTTTGTGCTAAAGTGCTCCTCCCATGAGTAAGGCTAGTCCAACACAACTGGCCCACTGACGATGGATCAGCTTGTATGCAAGGTGGGAGGCTGTTAGATTGCGCGCTCCCTCGCCGGAGTTATTTTCTTTGACACGGTCAATACCACCTAAAGCTATTGACCTGACATATTGACGTGCCGGGCCCAGGCTGCTGCGAAGCATCTGGACGCCGTGTATCGAGCAGAGTGCAGAAGCTGAGGTGGAGGGATGAAGGGACGGAGAAATGGGGAAACGGATAATGCGCCAGCGGGCAGACACCCCCCCCCACACACACACACACACACACACCATACACACTCTGCCGCAAAGCAAAACCTGGGGTGGTTAAGTGGTTTGTGTGTACAGTATGTAGGTGTGAGTGTGTGTGTGTGTGTGTGAAAGAGAGAGAGAGAGAGAGAGATTTAGATTTTTTTCTATATGTATGTGTGTATATATTTAAGTATGTGAGTGTCTCTGTGTGTGTAAATACGTTTGCACTTAAAGGCATATGCATTTTTGAGTAAGAGAAAAGGAGTATATACCTGGGGTTCCAACCTCTGTTTCCATTAATTGAATTAAGTGGAGCAGTGTATAAGAACTTAGACACTGACTCCTAAACAAGTAAATGTAGTGCATGTTTCTCACTCATCAATTTCTTTTTGTTGCAGTCTGTGGAAGCACAGCTGGTGTCTCTCCATACAAAAATCCATCATCTTTGGGGAATTCAAGATTCAGGGTTCATTCCTACTTTCTTTTTTTAGTGTGTGTGTGTGTGGGGGGGGGTTTGTTCCTCCATTCCTCTAGAGGCAGTCTGAGGGCCAGAGGCATCTACCCTTATCTGAGACATGTTAAACTTGTATGTGTGTTTCAGACGTGTGTGTGTGTGTGTGTGTGTGTGTGTGTGTGTGTATGTGTAACGTAACACTCACACTCTCCATCCGTTCCACAAGACTCCCTAGGGGGGGAGAACGGGCAGACTGTGTGTCAAAACAATTCAGTCTGACAGAAGAAACGCCAGAGAACAGGCCATTTCTCCTGATTCCATGGTGTTCAGGTAAATTGAATAGAAGAGTGTGTCTTTTTGGAGGGAGGTGTGTTATGCTAAAAATAGGGCATGGACGAGTGACTGTTGCCACTACCAGTTGCCACAGCCTTATATTCCCCTTACAGAGATGGTGTATAACATTTTGTATACCACTATATGAAAGAAAACCAGCTAGTGAAAGAATGAAAAACAGAGGGGAGAAATCTATAGAAAGATTAGAAATATAATACTAGATATTTTTTTAATTATTGGGTGTATTATCAGATTTATGCTAGAATGAGTTACATGAGTCTAGAAAAACAATATTTTATTTTCTGTTGGACTTGGAATTTTAATTTTTAAACTCTTTTAAATATCAAAATTCTTAGTCCCTTTTGTTAGAAGACCTGTGTCTGCTAATCCGATCAATGAAAAGAAAGAGAAGAGACAGGGTCTCATTGCAATAGCTACTAGCCTGGAGGAGAAAGGGAATTGAATGAATAGTCAACCTTCTACATAACTTTGTGAATATGGGACTCGCTTAGGGGGTGACATACGCAAGCTCCAGTGACTTCATGTCTGTCAAAGACAGACAGGTCGAGCTTTGGGCTCCATCCCTTGGAGACATTACCCGCTGACCTTCCTGAACAAGACATAATTTTAGTCTTTTTTCAGAGATATTTGGAAAGGGGCGAGTGTGGTGGTCCAGTCCTTTGAGCCCTGCAGGCAAGCAGAAACCAAACGGACATAACCCTAAGGACATAATCCACTAGATGGAACTCTGGCACTTCCCTGCTCAATGAGTTGAGACCGTAGTGTGCCTGTGATCTCATCAGTATGACAGACATGGACATCCCTGGTTCTGGCCTCTCTCACTACTTCAAACTTCTTGAAGGGGTTGGTCAAGGTGGGCTGTTTCAAACCACTTGTAGCACCAACCACTGCAACTTTCAGGCTTTCTCAGTGAGTGTGCCCCTGCCCAAATAGTGGTAGGTTGCCTGCAGATGTAGATCTGGTGCCAGCCAGTACAGTTAAAAGCTTTCCACCTGCTGCTGCTTACGTTGACAGGGCACTAGATACTGTTATACGTTGTTTGTGTTTCTTTAGAGCACAACGCGTGTATATGCACAGGACAACTACCATGGCCCACTAGAGTAAATGATCTCAGACTCTTGAGGGCTTGAGATCCATCAGGCATGGCCACATCCTTCAGGGATGTGTGTCAGGACATGCTGCCAATTCGACCTCTCGGAACATGCTCGCTTGGTTCTACAACTGGCAATATTCCACCTAGGGGTGGAGCCCAGAGGTTGACCTGTCAGTTGTTGAGATTTGTGATGTGACCTGAGTTTCCATTTTCTTTTGTGAAATCCCCATATTTCAACCCCTCACTCTTTCATGTTGAGTAATCAGACTTTATGTGCTTGTAATTTTGCTTGTCCAGAGCATATAAGGGTCCTGTGTTTGTGCATTGGTTTATCTGTGTTTGTGTGTGTGAGTGTGTGTGTGTAAGTGTAAAACAAAGGCATCTGAAAGGTTAGAATTCACCCCACAGTGCATCTCAAATCACTCATCTCTTGCCAGCAGTCTTTTATAACCAGTCACGTGTGTCACCAGCTAGGTATTCTTGGCAGAAATTGTTCCAGGCTACCATTATTTTAAAGAAATAATAAAAATCTGTCTCTTCCGATCTCACTTCAGGGTTGCTATGGTTGTTTTCTGGGGAGTGTAGCAAAACAGAGAGCATTAGGGGAAATCTTCAAGAGCTCCGGTGTGTCAGAGCTCAGTGCTCAGGATGTCAAGCTGAATTATTTACTGTCAGGGGAGTACTCTGTTGTCTTTTAGCGAGAAAAATGGAGAAAAAGAAGGAAGGTGTTATTTTTTCGGCTAAGGTAAACAATCAAGCAAGTCAATTCGCTGAAGAAGTGTATGCTGCACAAATCTGGTGTTTATTTCAAAGACAGACTGTTTAGCACAATTATTTTCAGCACATTTTTTTAAAAATCAGTTTCTGTCTAATTGACACTTTTTTTGCTGATACAATATTCCGTTGTATTTGGGGTACCCATCGAATTGGCAGTAATTGCTGTAGCCATGAATTTTTCAAACCATGTACATTCCTTAACTGGGCATCAAAATGCCTGTGTGTGTGTGTGTGTGTGTGTGTGTGTGTGTGTGTGTGTTGAGTGTGCGTGTGTTATGGCTAAGCACTTCCAAAGTCTTTCCAGTGTCATGTAAGATGTTTTCTGGAACGTGCCGTGGTTTTATGAAAAGACACACTATAAGTGGTCATTTTGCTCCACCACACATGACAGGATTGTGTTGATTGGTTGACAGCTGGCTGACACCGCGTTACTGATAGAGTCATTTACAGACCCACTGAGAGCAGAATGTTCCGGCAGGCTTGTGAATGTTCCTGCAGGTGCATGTGTGTGACGTGTGTGTGTGTGTGTGTGTGTGTGTGTGTGGGAGGGGAGGGGAGGGGAGGGGAGGGGGGGGGGGAATCCTTTAAAAAAGATTTCTCCTCATTTTCACTTTCATTCTCAGACTCCCCACCTTCTTTATTTCATTTTCCCTCTTATTGACCTTGAAAATATCTGTTTATCATTGATGGGATTTGAAAGACGTTGTTTTCCTTGGTGTCTTGGTATTTTATGAGCTCAACTCAAGTATCTCTAATGACCATCTTCTCTCCCAGAAGGGCACACAATGAAGGACAAGCTCCTTAGTGTGAATGATCTAATATGTAGTCTATAGAGCTCCTTTGAATCAATGCCATCCTGATGACAATCACTTCAGTCTTAACATAACATTACATTACCTTCCACTTAATTTCAACGACTTTGACTAGGCCCTTGTAAAGGCAAACACTTGCACTTGCAGTGTCTACAGATATACCATCAACAGAAATTAAACTTTTTCAAATGCCTAATGTTATTCCTAAATGTTCAGCTCAAATACCTGCTAGCCAGTTAGCTGACAGTGCCAGGTGATGCTAGCCTGTTTACCATAGGATACAGCATTTTTCTGCAAAAAATGTGTGTGCACCCATGATTGCTATTATATTTTGATATTGTGTAACACATCTGATTATGTCAACATTATAAGGATTACATGCTTTCCCCACCTTCACTCAGCGCACTGTCCTCCCCAACACTGCAGTACTAGCTGCCCCCCTATCCCCCCTCCTCACATACAACAGTAAGACATCCACCCCATGTCACCATTAAGCCACCGCCATTCTATCTAGCCATCCCTTGTCGGACCCTTACCATCATTAGGTTGCCCTCCCACCCCCCACATACATACAGTACACTGCATCACCTCTAAGCAATTTTCCCACCCATTAACAGCACATCACATCCTTTGCTGTCAACAGTGCCTGTACATTATGTACATTATAGACACATGTATGTACATTGTGTACATTATGTATATTATACACTATGTACAGACAGGTCCCCTACCCCTTCACTCCTCCTTCCACCAACCTCTGGTAGTTGGCCCCTTGAGTCGTGGTTCTTCCAAGGTTTCTTCCTTGGTAGGGAGTTTTTCCCTGCCCGTGTTGCTCTTGGGTGCCCCTTGTTAATGATTGGGAGTAGTAGTTGCCTCTCTTCATAGTTACCTTCATACTGTAGGCCATTCCCATCTCTCTATCACACCCCCCCCCCCCCCCCCCACCACCACAACCTCACTCACACACACACAGACACACACACACACACACTTATTACTTTACTTTGCCTCATTCTTCACCTCTTTCTCTTTTTTTATCCACAATAGACAGACAACTTCCATAATTTCATTACATTTTTAAACAACACTGTCGAAAACAATCAGATTTATAATGCTTTCTGTTTCCAGTAAAAGTTGGCAAATGGAATGTTTGCAAACAATTAAGGACAGAGTGATATGAGTGGTCCATTTGGTGTGGCTTAGGTCTCAAGTTATCATATGGATCAATTCCCCTGAGAGGTGTGTGGAGGTTAAAGAGGGGCTAAGCAACGTTCTGTTTTCTTCTCTCACGAGCTCTAAAGACCGCTGTATTGCATTGTATTGCACTGCATTCTATTAGAGGCAGTCTGCGGTGCTGAACATTACAAGTGCTGTATCTACTGCTATAGGCCACGGTGGTGCATTCTACACCGTTCTTTTGCTGTGTAATGACTCATTTTAGCATCCTAAACAGTATGAAACGGATTAATTAAATGACAGATGTTGCATAGTGGGCCTTTAACATGCTGTTGGCCTCTTGGTGATCACTATACACACATTGTTTACATGCTGGGAAGAAAATTAAGGAATCACTTCAAAAATCTTTCAGATATGACAAAGACATGCTGTATTACACTTCTGTATTTTTATTTAGATTAAGAGACAGGATCCTAAAAAGGATTTATTACCTTGAGCATAAAAGTTGGACTGAATGCAGTCACACAGTAGGTTAAGCTGCCCCTACTTTAAAGTTTGAGTTTGAGTCTTGCCTGGTGTTGTTCTTTTGCGTGCCTCTCTCCAATTTATTTTATTTCATTTTATTCTATAATTTCAGCTATCTGAATTGAGGCAAAAAGCACAAAAAAGCACAAAAGATTAAATGATTAGCTACTTGTCTATTATTTATCTCTTAGAGTGGCAAGACTTCTAAGCTGACAAGGGCTAGTAACCATGAAAGAGCCACTATGTTTAAATCAGGCCATTGAATGCTACACTATTTAATATGGATAGGTTGCATACAGATGGATAATATTATATTAATGTAACAATGGATCTCATTACATTTTATTTCTACACTTCATGCTTGGCCAAATGAAGGAAGGCAGAAAGCTAACAGTTGTTAATTAGTTACTACATTTGTCACTAAAATATTTCAATGTACTGAAATAATAACTAATATTGTCTATTATTTTTGTGTTAAACTCATCATCCATTGGCTTGTCAATCAAATTTACCAGTTGTTCACATTTCCACATTTCCAAGAGTGACAGAGATTATATGGCACTGGATGACTGTTCTGGTTAACATCTGCACATTGACATTGAAAGACTCATCCTTCTTCCCCTCTGCTCTGGCAATGAATACCATTTGAATGCACGTGACACCACCGACCTCTCTGCAAATGGACAGCCTCTCCCTGGAGGATGTTGCCACGGCGACCGTGCGACTGGCGATCTGCTTTGATGCCTATGCGGCGTCTTGGTGGTGGTCGTTGTCAGCTGTCTGAAGTCAAAGCTGTAGAGATAGAGATGGAGAGAGAACGACAGTGTGTAATAGAGAGTAGTAGAGAGAGAGAGAGAGAAAGAGAGGCCTGACTCGAGAGAGTACTGTACTCCCGACAGCGAAGCGAGAAAGTGTCATCGTCTGTTTGATATCATGAAACGCGAACAGCTCATATTCCAAGCGCAGTCCCAGTCATGTGTATGGATGTTAAACAATGACAGCAACCACTGTGAGCCCTGAGTGTATATGTATATATGTATGTATATATGTATGTATGTATGTATGTATGCAGCACACACACATTATGGGCCAGCAGCAATAGGGAACAAGAGTGAGTTAAATTATCTCCTGAAAGACTATAACTAAACAAAATAAAATTTTGTATAATAATAAAAATAATTATAATAATAATGATAACAAAAGTGGTAATAATAGCCATTTTATTGTTATAATAATAATAATAATAATAATAATAATAATAATAATAATAACAGCCTACATGTAGGACAAGATTAAACAATTAAGTGTTAATGTAATGGGGGGCGGCTATTAGCTTATCTTCATGGGTACAATGTTTGTAAACCTCCCTCCTGAAAGCCTGACACACTAGTGAATAAAACTAGCACCCCAGGGCTTTACTCCCAGTCCGTGGTGCTGAGTTAAAGGTTCAAGCCGGGGGCGCGTGAAGGGTTGGACCATGCAGGGTATAGCGCAGGTTACTTTACATGTCCTTGTTCATCGTGTTCATATTCCCCAGCATTCATTTACTCAGTGTACTGTGCCTTTGTGTCTGTCATTTCTTTTGTACTGTGGGTTACATCTGTGTGTGTGTGTGCAACATCATCTGTCTGTGTGTACACCACTCTTAGCAAACTATTTTTTATGTAGTCCATGTAATACATTATGAGACTCCATTCTTTTTTGACAGAAAGAACTAAAGAGGAACCTGTTCATTTTAATAAGTGTTAAATACATGACAGGCATGTTATTACCTGTGTAATTACCATACTGTATTGTTAACAAGTAGCAAAGTTATGACGTATTCAAGATGATGTAAGTTAAACTGTCACATGGTCTGACCCTAATCTGACTGCATCCATAATTAGAAGATATTTGCACAGTAAGGCAATTTACATGCAAAGAAGGCAATAAGGCAATTTTTTTTTTCATGCAATGACCTGAAACAGGACGCTTCAAATATACTGTCAAAACATAACAAGAGGTGACAGATAGATCATTTGGGACTAGCAGTTCCATTCGCGCCCCTTCCACAGTGTATCTGAAGATATTAGTGCTGTTCTTAATGCTCTTTTCTCTGGTAACATATACCACTGCAAGAGGGGTTTTTTGGAGGTCAGAGCCCAAACAAATTCATTTGAGGTTCTCCAGCCCAACAACAACAGGGTTGGTTCACCCTTCACTGACCTTGTCGCCTTCCTCCTCTCACTGACTCATTAATAAATGATCTGAGATCAGTGAAAGAGCCGGCTGTGTTAAAAAAAAAAAAACCCAATGGCCTCCTGGATATCCCAGGCAGGGCTAGTGATTTCTTGCCAAATTAGCTTTTTTAACCTGTCAATTGTTTTCTTGGTTTTATGTGTGCAGGTTTGTGTGTGTGACTGTGTGTGTGTGTGTGTTTTAAGCAATTCTGGCCTACAGGTACATACAGTAAAATTCTTGAAGGGCGATGAGAGTCAAAAGTCACAAAGGAACACAATACACAAACATGCACATTTAAAATGACAGTACAGTATTATGTTTAATTTAACATGTATACTGACAGTAGCCTGCTAATTGCATTTATAATAATTTATTAACATGTAATGAAATTAGCTAAAGACTTATTAACATACAGTGAGGTGTTGAATGAATAAACATGCATGTCATTCCTTTGCCTTTTTATGTGTTTATGACAATGAATGAATTAGCATCAATTGTAGTAAAAGACAATTACAAATGTATGAGTATAGCTTGAACTATCTGATTCCTTATAGACACTCTCTGTCCTATAGGGATATACTCATGAGCATCAATATGCAACGATGATACACACCGGAGGCAATTCTTATATATACAAATATAGAGAGATTTCCTGTTTGCATTGAACTCACACAAGCATGACAATGGTTTTCAGTCGGTCATAAATAATTCATGTGTCTCAGGACTGAACCCATTAAAGAGCTACACACGCACACTCTCCCTCTCTATCTCTCTCACACTCGCACACACACACACACACACACACACATACACAGACACACAAAGCCACAAACTTTCCCCACCCTGCAAGGACTTGAAAAGGACAACATGCACACTTAATGGATTTTGCAATTCCTACAACTCATCCCCCCCCCCTCTCACTACCACCACACCAAACCCCACCACCACACCCACCTACCCACCCAGCCTAGCTCCCTGCCTGCCTCCCTGTCCGCCTGCCTGTAGGCTTCACTTATTTCAGGCAAACATCCGCCATTTGCATTTTGATGACAAACAACTCGGATATTTGTCAAGTACATCAGGAGCCTGGTGTCTGAATAAACAAAAACAAAGCAAAACAGAAAAAGAACCCACAATGCATCTCACCTCTCACCTCATCATTGCAGCCAATTAAAACTCATTAGAATTCCTCGCACAGTTAGCCAAGCTGAGCTGTATGCTGAGAACAAAGCAGTGTGCCTGCTGCCCGATCTCAACTCGTACTTCTCAAGCAAATCAGCCATGGATTGGGAATAATGATACTGGTGACAACAACATCAAGGTGAGCCAGACCCTCCATGTAGGCCAAGGCAAGTGGATCTCACTACACACTACACCCATTAGAAACCCATTAGAATGCTTTTAGATGCTGGAGAGGCTGTGCATACAGCGATACAAAACAAATAAACAAAAATGTTGGCTTTACTTTTAAGAAAAAAAAAACAAACATTATTTAACCTTATTAGTGTCATGTACCTGAGAAAAAATATCTGCAGCTTGTGTCAGTGGATTTTGTCAGCTGGTCGGCTGTCCAGCACAGCGAAAGCAGCTGTGACCTTCATTTGAGAATTGACAAATTCTGTGGTGAAGAAAAAAAGCTGTTAGTGTCACTGCTGACATGCCCTATGCTTTTCAACTGCTCTGTGGGGGCTCCCTCAGTGCAATTCACAGCTCCTCAATATCACACACACACACAAACAAACACACACACACACACACAGTCACATGCCACGCCACACACATTTCTTCCTTATCGTAGCTGTAGACGTGGTAAGTCAGTTGTTGGGAACGTTGGGGAGCATTGTCTGCTTGGATGTTGGATAGGCTGGCAGCAAAAAGGTGACATGTGGTGACTAATGTGGTCGGATGTGAGCACTGCTCTCCCAGTCCTCTGGGTAGCAGCTGCACGCCTAACGCACAAATGAGATGAGGGAGGGAGAGAGAGAGAAAGAGGAGGAAGGGAGGGGGGAGGAGAGAGAGAGAAAGTGAGGGGGGTGGGGGGGAGGGAAAGGAGATAGAAAGAGGAGAAAGCGAGGGGGCGGGGGGTGGAAGAAAAGGGGATGGAGAGAGGAAGAAAGAGGGGAGAAGAGACTGTGTGATAGAAAAAGAGAGAGAGAGAGAGAGAGAGAGAGTATGTCTGTGTGTGTGTGTGTGTGTGTGTGTGTGTGCTATATGGTGGGGGCAGGCTGGCTGGCCAGAGTGAGAGGTGGGTGGGTGGCTTGTGGCAGGCCGACAGACTGGTCAGGAGAAAATCAATGAGTTTGTGTCTGATTTGGGAGGAGGTAGAACAAGGCCCCGACGGCCCCACTCACCCAGCCACCACCGCTAATAGCCAACAAAGAGACCACACAGACCTCCAAGCTGACAATTAAACAGACTCACTGCCATGGTGTGCCTGTGTGTGTGAGTGTGTGTGTGTGTGTGTTAACAGTTTGTGTGTGTACATCATGGCCTGCTCTCAAAGCCCCCTGGTGTTCTTGAAGTTACCTCAGTTCTTATGGGGACTTCATATGCAGGGGTCTGATAAAACTATCAAGACAAAGATACTGTAGTTTCCCTTAGTCCCTGGCATTGCATCTGTGTGTGTGTGTGTGTGTATAGTGGTAGTAAGGTTGCATAACTATTGGTGTATGTCTATTCTGTTTGCATATATATGTGTATTTCTAAGTGGTGCGTGTGTGTGTGTGTATGTGTGTGTGTCCTTGTATGTGTAGAGGAATGTTAATGAAACACATTCCTCAAGGCCTCTCATGGAGACTGGTTTAGACTTTGGGAACACAAGGAGAAGGAGGAGGAAGAGAAAGAGAAGGAGGAGGAGGAGGAGAGTCTTCTACATTCCTTCCTCTGTAGGACCCTTTGACATGAGCTGGCTCACAGTCATTGGCTGGACTACACTTCCCCTCCAGTATCTTTGTGGGTTAGAGGAACAAACTAGGACAGGTCAGTGCTAAACGCACATGTCCATTAAAGACCAATGTTGGATGGTTCTGTTGTTTCCCGCTATTTGCAAAAAGCTGCATTTGATGTTTGTGCTAAGCATTTTTTTTTCTCGGATAACCTTTCTTGTCAGTTCACTTTAAAAATATGAGCTGTTCTCCCGGTTATTTATTAATTTATATGTGTCATATACTACACACAGATCCGCTGGTTGCTGCCCCAGGGGCCTGTTTCAAGACAGAATGCTGAAGTTGCAGGAACCGGAACCCAAAAAAAAAAAAAAAAAAACAGTTTGCTCCTCTGCCCCTGGAAGGACCTTTCTAGAACTTTCCAGATGCTTTGGATCAAAAGGCATTTGTGTGGGAGGAGGATGGGGGGTGGGGGTGGAGGAGCGTGCACTCTGCTGAGACGTGTCTCTCGCTAGCTGTCCTCCGTCTCTCCTCTGCGCTCTCTTCCTCAGTAGCCGTGGCCCTGTTTTGAAGGCCGATCCGAGCTGACAGGACCGGAGCCAAGTCACTTTACCACACGCGGCTCCACAATGCTACACAATGCCACAAAACTCCCTCCGCCCTCCACCACCACCTCCACCTCCTTCCCCTTATCTTTTAGTGTGGGTCTTACACTTTGCCTGACATTCAAAGGAGGAGGCAGTTAAAATGGAGCCATCCACTAGCATCAGTTCAGTTCGGTTCAGATGCCGGGCCGTACGGAGCAAAGCTACACAGCAGATTTACCCTTTGGCTGTGTGGCAGGGTTTCAAAAAAGGTTTCAAAGGGAACTGTGTCTTTGCACTTGCACAAAACTATTTGTTATGAACAAGATGGTGCTTTACAGTTTCTGTTCCGCTGCATAAAACCCACTGTTCAGTTTCACACTCTTAACACAGTTTGATGAGAGAAAGAGGAAGATTGGGATGGATATTTAAGGGATATGCCATAATTTGGGCTGTAAAACTCATTTCTCTTTCACACTTTCTTCAGTTCACCTAGTCGTGTTCCGAGTTTAACACCTCACAATACCTTTAAGTGTGTCAGGAAATATGGACATTAACAGAGCTAGTATATTTCAATGTGGCTTTAAAGAGCTAATGTTTGGTATACATAAACAATTGTATTCATACAAACCAACACTTGCTATTACTTGTAATATTACGTGCTATTACAAGTAAAAGTTGGTGAGAGTTAGGTTAAGCATAATCTCAATAGACATAGTTATAGAAAAAAAGAAACACAGATCAGTTTAAGTGGGCTTCTTGCCCACACTAGTGGGAGTGTGTAAAATATATTGATGTTGTGGGTCTCTGTGAGTGTGCCAGGTGCTGCTAAAAAGCACCAGCGAGTTCTCCTGTCACAGGCAGTTGCCTCCTGGCTCAAAGGGGGCCACGGTGAGGGCTTCCTCGGGCGGCTCCCTGCCTTTACCTCCTCCTGCACTGGGGTCTCCACGGGCCACAGAGCTCTCCTCCAGCCATCCATTATTTAAGGCCTGCCGCGGGGGTGATCCTGGCCCTGCAAGGCTGCATGTGTGCGCCGCACGCTAGCTCCCCTGTCTGTCTGTCGGTCTGTCCATCTGCTCGTCTGTCCACGGTTACCATTCTCGAGACACTAGCCTGGGCTTGATGGAGCTTTGTTTAGTTATATTGAACAGATCTTATAGATCTACCTATCTATCTATCTACATGTATCTCCTGTATCTATTTGTCTTTTTTTTTTTATCTATTTAGCCCTCTGCCTGTACACCTATCTATATATATATATATATATTTCTATCTACCTGTCTCTCTTTTTCTCTCTTTCTGTATCTAATATATGAGAGTTAATTTCAGTATATTTGTGTTTTCTAAATGCCCGTGTTCGTTGATGGTATTACATGGTGTGCACGCAATCTGTGTGGCTCATTACAGTAAGAGGTTGGTGTGGGAGCGCTGTGTGTGATTTTTTACGTTGCCATGTTTTGACCTTCCCTCTCAAAAAGCCTTTTTCTGATATTCTGCCACATTGGAAGGATCTAGGTGGATAAAATAAGATAATGCTTATAAACTATTAACATGACGTTCATTTTGATCTGCACGATGCCATGACTGCCCACATTAAAGGATTGAACGATGACGGGAACTCTGTTCTCTTTCGTTTCGAAGCCGAAACGTATGAGTGGATGATGAAGTCAATTTTAACCAACCCTTTGAAAAAAGGGCAGTAAGCGCTCTGACGCGCGCAGGCAACTACTTAGACAGCCCTGCGTGACGTCAGAAAGTCTATATATTGGCTGCGCTTACGCTTCAGGTCCTCTTTGCCTCTTTCACCTCACCTACTGCGTGTGTTTCTGAGTCGTTTTTTCCGTTTGCTTTAGCAAATATTCTAAAAAACCAACGGCTTTTTTGAAAGCCCACCACAAAAGCTTTTTTCAAAGCTCTCCGAGGGATTCCGTCTTGCTCCAAGTGCTCACGCCGGTCCCTAACTTCTGGTACCTCGAGACGCAAGATGGCTACTCGTTGTTGTACCGACTGTGATCGTCACATGGCAATTTCCGACCGCCATGCCATATGCTTCATCTGTATGGGGAGCGAGCATGCTATGCTTGCTTTTTCGCGACCAGATCTCTGCTCGGCTTGCGAACGCCTCTCCCCTGCGGCTATCGCCAACAGAGCGGCATTTTTCGTGGGTTCCACTGGTAGTCCAGGGGCGGCTTCTACCCCCGTTGGCGTCAGTGCTCTCCCCGCCTGCCAGTCTATCGATTTTCCCCCGGCGTCCTCGCACCCGGATAGGCTAATCGACCGGTCTTCAGTGGCTATTCGGCCGTCGGTTAGCTTCTCAGCGGCTAGTCAGCTACCAGCTAGTCAGCTAACCGCGGCCCACCAGGCTAGCCCTGCTAGCTCCATCGGCGCTGCCTTTGCCCGCGCAGCTACTACGCCGCCTCAGGGCGACGATGACGACCAAGTTATCGAAGCTGTGGACGAGGAGGAGCTCGCTTCCTTCCTCTCCGCTAAAGGTTGCGCCACCGTGGAAGACCTGCCACTGATATTGAAGACTCACGACGCCCAGTTAGCTTCTAAGCTAGCTTCGTTGGCTACACAGGCGGCTAGCAGGCTAGGCCTGCCTCCGCCTCAGTGCTGTCCGGGAGGGCGTTTTCGACCCCTTCGACCCCGGATGCCCTCCCGCTCCCTGCTCACCCCACGGTCGTGGCTGATGCGCAGGCCTCCTGGGATGCTCCCTTCGCCGCCATTGCCCCTATCCAGGGACACGCGGCATTTTATGCGATGGACGGAGTGGGCGCCAGTGGTCTCATGCAGCTCCCTCGCATTGAAGATGCGGTCGCTGGTTGTCTAGCACCATCTTCTGCCACCACCTGGACATCGCCTCCCGAGCTTCCCTCTAAGCCGTGCCAGCGCACGGAGAAGCCCGTCTCCAAGGCCTTCATCTGTACAGGCCAGGCGATAAGGGCGATGAACACCGCCTTTCTCCTCTCCTCTCTGTCTGAGGAACTGGTGGCAGATCTCTCAGCGCAGCCATCAGACCTTACCCTCCATCAGCTGCGCAGAGCTACCGCTCTCACCTCGCTGGCCATCAGGGCGGCCATTAAAGCCGACGGGCGCTCCCTTGGCTCTTTGGTCGTCATAGACAGGCACCTTTGGCTGAACCTTTCGTCTATGCCAGAGAAGCAGAAGAGACATCTTATGAACGCTCCCATCTCCGCTAATGCTCTGTTTGGCCAGGCGCTGGAACTACAGCGCGATCGCTTGGAAAAGACGAAGTCGGCGGCTCAGGCCCTGCAACCCGTGCTTCCTAAGCGTGCGGCGCCTCAGTCAGCCGCTCCCGCTACTCCTGAGACGCGTGCTCGCGCGCCTCAACGGACGCAGCAGAAGAAGAAGGCGGACGCGCCCAAAGCCGCGCCACCGCCGGCTACTGGGTCGCAACCTGCTTGGCAGCGCTCTCGCTCACGCGGACGCGCGGCTCCCGCCAACCGTCCAACCAGCCAGGAGCGGCACAAGAGGCCACAGCGATCCTGATACGATCGCGTGAGCGCGGCAGAGCATGTCATGCGATCACCATCCTTTGACTGCTATGCGTCTGTGTGCTCTAAGAGGCACGGGTCTCCGCTCTGCAGTCCCCAGCTCGGAGCGTTCCCCCCCGCTTCGGCGGTCCTCTCTGATCTCACCCCCTTACGGGGCGCTGAGTTTGCCTTGTTCACAAGCACTCCGCACACACACTATCGCCCCTCTGGGGCAATGTTTCACAATGAGCCCCGGCCCAGGCCGGAGGACGCTCTCTGTTCTGTCAGCACTGTCGCGCACTGGGGCACCGACTCGGTCTCTGCCGCGCGTTCAGCTTACACAGAGCACGCGCTCTCCGGACCTGTTTCGCCTGGCGTACAAGCTGCTCACCTGGGCCTCCCGCCACTCCCTGTCGATCAGGGCGTCGCACTTGCCAGGTGTGCGCAACACAGGCGCGGACCTCCTCTCCAGGGGTGTTCCGCGTGCAACCGACTGGCGCCTCTGCCCAGCCGTGGTGCACAGCTTCTGGTCCCGCTTCAGGCGGGCACGAGTCGATCTTTTCGCCTCGAGAGAGAACGCTCACTGTCCAGCGTGGTTTTCGCTGGAGCGAGATGCGCCGCTACGGTCAGACGCGCTGGCGCATTCGTGGCCGCGCGGTCTGCTCTACGCTTTTCCCCCCCTTCCTCTGACACGTCAGGTATTGGCCAGGATCAGAGCGGGGGCTCACAGGGTGATTCTGATCGCCCCCAATTGGCCATCTCAGAGCTGGTTCTCAGATCTGGTCTCACTGTTGGACGGCCAGCCGTGGACCCTCCCTCTGAGGAGGGATCTCCTATCGCAGGCTCACGGGTCGCTGTGGCACCCCAAGCCGGAAGCATGGAGACTGATGGCTTGGCCCCTGAACGGGCGCGTCTCCTAGAGAGCGGCCTGTCAGGCGCAGTTATAGAGACTGTTCAGGCTGCTAGAGCTACATCCACTAGGTCGTTGTATACACTGAAGTGGCGTGTATTCAGCACGTGGTGCAGAGACAGAGGCTGTGATCCTCTAGCCTGCCCTATTGGCGAGGTGCTTGCTTTTCTGCAACACCTGTTTGATCGGGGTTGTACACCCTCTACACTGAAGGTGTACCTCGCAGCTATTTCAGCATGCCATGTTGGCTATGCTGGCGTTTCCCCAGGCGCTCACCCCCTTGCGTCGCACTTCATGAAGGGCGTCAGGCGGCTTCGCCGCTCTTCCACACGTCCGGTCCCTACTTGGGACCTGGCCACTGTCCTACGCGGACTGGCTCTTACGCCCTTTGACCCTCTGTCGAGTGCCAGTCTAAAGATGCTTTCCCTTAAGACTGCGCTTCTGCTCGCTCTGGTCTCGGTGAAGCGCGTTAGCGATCTGACTGCCCTGTCAGTCAGTCATAACTGTCTTGAATACACGCATTCACGCATAACGCTGCGACCAAATCCCTTTTCTCGCCCGAAAGTGCTGTCTACTGACCCTCGTTCGAGGGTCATTGAGCTCTCAGCCCTTCCTGAGACGGGCGGTTCTGTGCCCGTCACTCTGTGCCCGGTCAGAGCGCTTCGTGCCTATTTGACGCGTACGCAGAGCATCAGGAAGACGAACCAGTTGTTCGTCTGCCATGGCGAGCGTGCCAAGGGCCAGGCCTTGTCTACCCAACGCATGTCGCATTGGCTTACTGAGGCCATACGTCTGGCATATGAGGCGGTGGGTGTTCCTCCGCCTGCTCATGTCAGGGCGCACTCCACCCGTGGAGTGGCGGCTTTTTGGGCCTTCTGGAAAGGCGTCCCTATGCAGGATATCTGTCTGAGCACTTTGTGGGCCTCAGGCAACACCTTCGCGCGTTTTTACCCATTTACCTCGGGCTCCTCGGTGTAGGGCTCTTGAGGCTTGGTTGTAGTGACCCACTCGTACGTTTCGGCTTCGAAACGAAAGAGAACGTTACGGATACTAACGTATCCTCGGTTATCTGAGTGAGAAGCCGAAACGTACGCTTCGGCTCAAGTCGCCGACGCTGGCGAGCTTGGCAAAGAGGACCTGAAGCGTAAGCGCAGTCAATATATAGACTTTCTGACGTCACGCAGGGCTGTCTAAGTAGTTGCCTGCGCGCGTCAGAGCGCTTACTGCCCTTTTTCCAAAGGGTTGGTTAAAATTGACTTCAGAAAAGTAGGAGATGATAGGCATCATCCACTCGTACGTTTCGGCTACTCACTCAGAGAACCGAGGATACGTTAGTATCCGTAACGTTTTCATCATTAGTTATGAATCACTGAGGAGATGTTCTGTTGAGAACACTGGTTCGGAGAAAAAAACAACTCCTGCTTCCCAATTAGAAACGAATTCATTATGTCTGTGAAAAGAAAAGCTAAATGATCTTTTATACTCATTAGATATTATTAGTCATGCAGCTCAAGTCTTGCCCGCAAGCAAGCGTCTGATTGGTATGGTTTGTCGGGATTTTGTGGAGTCAGTCGGCTGTAAAATAACAAAGACAACTTCACTGAATTTTATGCCAGAAGAAATGTTCTCAGAAACAACAGTTTTAGGGGTCAAAGATTTGCTCAGTAAAAAAAAAAAACTAGCACCCATGGTATTTGAATTAATTAGCTACACTTCAGGATTTTTGTCTTGGTAGCAGACATTTTGTGTTCCGAGATGTTCACAGCTTGGTACGTATATGTGCAGTAAAAGAGAGAAACTGAAAAATATTAAGCCCAACAGCTTCAGAGGACGTCTACAGTCCACAGTTGTTCCTGGCCATGCCAATGCATTTGATTTAAATGTTAATTCCTGGTGTCTAATTAACAGAGTCGAGGGTCTATTTGACCCTGAGGCAAAGCATCGCAGATACATTCTGACCATCATCACCCTACTCGCACTGAGCACCGGCAAACCTTTGTCATTTGCTCAGGCAGGATTTAATCAGCTAATTTCCTAAGCAAATGCCATTGAGTAAGACCACTGGATTCATATCCTTTCCTTTAATTTACTTACACTCTTCTGCAGTCTAGCCTCACCCCCAAAAGAAACAGGCAAAGAGGTGTCTTTTAGCTAACTGCGCATTTACGTGTTGATTGAATCGGTTTCTAAACAGGTCGTCAAAACATGGTGGCGTCTCTCTTTATTGGCTGCGCAAAGGTTGACAGTGTATGTAAGTTATCCGAGGCGAACATGTCTTAAGTGTGCTTGACTGAGGGGAAACATCATTAGCATTTGCCTATTCTGCATTAATTCTGCTGATCTCAGAGGAAAGAGGCCTCCATTACTGTCAGCGGCAACTAATCTATGTAAATTGGGCCCTCCGATTAATGCATAATGCTGTTGATTAACACATGCTTGACATTTCTGCAGTCATCCACAGCGACAGGCGAGCGTGGCAGAACAATCGACTTTTTTTCCACCCATGTCACTATTTTGCCATCTCATTCTAGTTAATGGATTGTTGTCTGACATGTGTTGTTTGATCAATGCTTTTGAGTGGCAGGTCAACGCAGGTACATTGAATGGAGTATACGCCGGCCATTATTCAATTCTTAAATTGCGGGTTTGCCATTGTCCAGCAGTGTGCTGCCATTGTGGCATTGAAATTTCTGAAACAATTTGTGCATATTATAACAACAGTCAACAATTGTGCCTACATACAAACAAACAAACCAAAAATATCAGTGCTTCATTAAAGGAGAACTCTGGGGAAATCAATCCATTGCCCCATTGTTCTAGATCACTGGGGACTGAAGGAAAAAGAATGTCACAATTTGTTACAAAGTAGAATGACAAACCACCAGTTAAGGTTATGTTAACTGAACTGGACAGTAGGAAAATACATTGAACACTGAGTGTTACTGTGCTACATTCTATTAGTGTTAGATGACGATTCACTTTTTGGTCTGTGTTGTTTGAAATTTTCTTACTGCCCTCATAAAGTGACCCGGAACTGTAAAGCTTTGGATTAATGTACTCTCGATTTCTTCTTGAATGGTATTGTCATCTGAACTTCTATCAATGGAGTGTGATGAGCAAGAGTGTGAGGCATCAGTGAATGATGTCATGACTGCAGCATGTGCAATACGCATCATTAATGTGTGGGGTAGGGTTTCAAATCTTATTATTCACCTTTCTTGTTTGTTTATTTATAGAATGCTTGATAATTTATTGAACATGTGAATATTTATGGAACAAATGAATAGAACAGCACAATGATGTTTTTTGTCAGTGGTGAGTCATGAAATGATGACAAGCCAAGCTCAATAGAGTGATCAGATCCCAACATTATTACTGTACTTTAATCCTCCCCTCAAGCATGGGCATGATCCCCTCCTAATAATAATGCCCAGAAAAACCTAGCCAGGCTAACACTATATTAACCTCTTTGCTCAGTACTTTACAGCACTATGTCAGGGGGCTCTGGGAAAATACAGCACTAAGTCAGGGTGCCCTGGGAAGATGTGTGATTCTACAGCTAGAAATTCCAGTCAGTCAGTCAGGCAGTTTTTACGGCTCAACCAAACGCGTCTTTTCGACCGAAGCCCCTCATAATTCAATCTCGGACTGATCTATTCCCAGTTCTCGCTTCTTCCTGTTTCTTCCCACGTCTGGCACTGTCATAATCTACTCAGTAAAGCAACGCTAATGAAATAAATCCATTCGCATCAAATGTGACTCATCAGCACACATCTGACACATTTCCTGTCGAGTGACGCGCGGAAAGCATTCAGGAATGTGAGCGTGACAGTGTAAAGCAGGGGTTCATGAAGGTCAGTGGTGCCATATCCCTTGAGCTCCTGCAAACATAATTGCAAATGTCACACTTCAAAGACTTCATTTGGGTGGCCTGCCACAGCGAAAAGGAACCAGTGCAGAAAAGGACCATTTGCAGACAGACAGGCAGACTGACACCTTTGAATAGGAGAAAGCCTGCTCTCTGGCCACAAAGAAAAAAAAACACCTTAAAAGCAACTGGCAGAAAAATGAATCGGAAGGGCAATCTATATTTGAGAAAGCATCACACTGCGATTTGAGGCAAAAATGTTTTATGGATTGGTTAAACAAGAGGAAGCTCTGCACAAAATTGGTCTCTCTTGAGACTATCAATCCTGCCTATGATACAAAAGATTTGATCTTGACACCCCCCAGATGTCACAAATCAATGTGAACATTTAAACTTTTATCATTGAGAAATGAAGGGAAATCTGTGAGTTAATTTCTGTTTGTCTTTTTCCAACCAAGGATCCACTGATGACTTGCAGGCCCCAGGTTGTTGACCCATGATGTGACCTTACTTTTTTTCTTTGCACCTCCCTCTAATGTTGAACAACGCCCCTTGTACAGTGAAGCTCCCAGCGAAAGATCCCAGCATTTTTTTGCAGGCATCCATTTTTAAAAGCCCTATGAAAATGTAATGGCAGGTAATAGGATCCCACTGAATACAGACTAATGTCATAATATTACCTTAATTGCTAACATCAGTGATACTGAATGGTGTGGAATTGCATGGTGCCAGAAATGTCAAGGTGTTGGTCGTGATTCGAAGGAAGCATTAACAAAGAGGTTAACACTTTATTTTAAGAGTACACTGTTACAGTGTATCTACCTAATTAGGTACAGTGGAACAACTAGTGTAACAACATGTTATGTCATGTACTGGTGTTGTACTTACATCATGTATTTTTGTGTATCTACATACTGTTGTTACAGTGTAATATGAAGTGTTCTTATAGTACTTTGCCAGTGCTGGATTCTTCAAGGAAGGTACTAGACTGGCCTCAGGCCCAAAGCACCCTAATGCTGGAGCAGATGAATCAATGCTCAGGACACCTTGGTGTTTAGCAACCAATTGCGGGTGCCGAGCCCAAGGGGAAGTGGCATCACTGTGGTATACAAACCAGTTCCAAAGAGATACCTTACTTTGTTGCTGTGGACAGTACTGGACAAAAAATCACCAGGAATTATTAAATATTATACTCATGGAAGAATATCTGACATAATCTAAAAAAAATGAAATATTTACTGATGATAATTTCAAGTGTCTGTTTCTTAAGGATTTGGACAGCCTAATTGATAGCTAAATTGATTAATTTTTAGCAAAGGATCACAACGGATGTCCCTTTAGTCCATGTTATGTGCCTTTCA
>JAGFZM010000004.1:928655-949239 GCA_017657215.1 Limnothrissa miodon | reverse complement strand
GGTGAGTGTGTGGAACAGAGGTAGTGTGTGTGCGTGTGTGTGTGTGACTGTGTGGGCCAGTGCAGGCTGAAAAATTGATGTTAGACCACTTGCCTTGAATTATGGCAGCCGGTAATATCAGAAGGTTGGCTACATTTCTGTTGAAATGAAGAGGTGGAGCGTGCGTGAGATTGTTTTTGCTTGTATGAAATTAGATGTGTCGTGTTTGTGCGTTTGTCAGTGTGTAGGTGCAGTGTGCAGCTGTGCATGTGTGTGGTGTGTGTGTGCGTGTGTCCATTGTGTGTGGGTGCAGCTGGGGATGTGTGTGTGTATGTGTGTGAGTGCATATGAGAGCAAAAGAGATGGAATGTGAGAAAATGAAAACATGAGCGATTGAGAGAGGAAATGAAAAACTATGTGAGACCGAGTGAGAAGGAGAGATAGAGAAAAAGACAGGAACACGGAGTGAGAGAAGGAAAGCAAGAGAGAGAGTATGAGACAAAGTGAAAGAACAAGAGAAAAAGATAGAGAGCAACAGAAAGAGAGAGTGAGAGAACGAATGAGAGAGAGAGAGAGAAAAGGAGTGAGAGAACAAGAAAGATACCTAGAGAACAAGAAAGAGAGAACAAACGTGAGAGAAAGAGAGAGAGAGAGAGAGAGAGAAAATGGTGTGTGTGACCTGCTGCCAGGAATCCGGCGAGGACAGCTCAGTTTCCTGAGGCCGCTGTGGAGCAGCTGGACAGCATTTCCCGGAGAAATCAGAGAGTCCTGGAGGTGTTTCCGCCAGCGCCAGTGCCGACGGCTGGCTTGGCCTATCCAAACACAGCACGGAATTCACTTAATCCCATTGACTCGCCTGTGTTTCAGGTTACCTTATATAACCAGCTCACACAGCGACCACGGCACCACACAATGCCTGTATGTTAGTCGGTCGGACCCCCAGAAAACGTCAGGTTAACACAATAAGACAACAAAGACAAATACAAGTCTTTTTTAGCTTTTACTGCTTTTTTAGGAGCTGGATAAGAAGCTGAAGTGACCACTTTGAGAACTCTTAAATGTGATCTATGTTTTTGAGATGGCTTTAAAATGGGACCAGATTAGAATTGTGGTCATGAATGATGATTATAATAAAATTATACATAGTATTTTATATAAATTATATAGTCTAAATTATTGCATAGTCTAAATTATAGTATTAGAATTGTGGTCATGAATAATGATTATAATGAAATTATAAAATATAAATGCCTCTGTTTTATCCAGAAGTAACATACAGTTACACGTGTTTCATAGACACGTGTTTCTCTATTTGTGTTTTATTGGTAATGAACGACTACAGCAATCTCAATAACTTCTGTAACTAACTTCACGAAACTACTGAGCAACGGTTTAGACGTTCGGCATCTGCAGTCCAAGCCTGGCACACACATGTGCTCTGATAATGAGTCAAACAGTACTAATATGGTGGAGAGCTCGACTATACTGTTCCCAGTTAACCTTCCTTGCTGAAATAGCCTGTCAGGTCTCCGAGCAGCAGCTGAATATGGCCTGCCTCTGTGTATGCTCTACACTGTCTTCTGTGAAGTCTGTGAAGACTTAACAACAACAAAACAAAACAACAACAACAAAATGCCAGTTTCACAAGACGTACACCGGATGCAACCACCAGCACTGCGACAGATTAATCCCTCCACTTGTGCTCTCTCTTTCTGTTCTTTTTTTCTTCTCTCTCTCTCTTTCTCTCTCTCTCTCCATTTCTCTCCTCTGGCCGACTCTGCACATTTGTAGGGTTATGAAGGAAGGCTTCCTCCTTATCTATTACAAGCAGGTGTGAAAGGGAGGGAGGGAGGGAGGTAGGGAGAGGGACGGAAGAGGGGGCCGTTGGAATGACCAACGGAGCAGCAGCTGATAAGAACAAAACTGGGCTCTGGGAGGACCACAGACGGATGCTTGCATGGAGACGTGTGAAACCTCTGTCCCTTCAACCCTTGCTGCCAGTGTGTCTTTCCGCTTGTGTCTATCTGTGTGTGTGTGTGTGTGTGTTTGTATGTGTATGTGTGAGTGTGTGGACATGTCCCCTCAACCCCTTCTGTGAGTGTGTCTTTCAGGATGTGTGTGTGTCTGTGCGTGTGTGTTTGTGTGTGTGTGTGTTTGTGTGTGTGTGTGTACGTGTATGTGTGTCTTTTAGGAGATGAAGAAATAGAGATGTCATTTGGAGATAAAGAAGGACGTCCAAGTCTCGCCCCCAGATTGACGTTTTATCTGCAAAGAGTGAATGCACATGGTCTCCCGGAATGGACCTTTCTACCTGCGCATCCAGCCTTCAGTGGTAGAGAGGATTTGGCATATCCGTAAAGCTAAGTGAAGCAAAGCACACACACACACACAAGAATCCCTCCTGGTTCGATGGATCTGGTTTGAAGTCCATGTGTTATGCCACTGGGATGGTCATTCAGACCACCACTACCTTCTACCTTCTCTCCCAGCTATGCTGTTTCTGCCAGGGGGTATTTTTTAAAATGAATGTTTAACAAACACAGAGTACAAATATGAACTTGAGGTTGGATGAACCCCTGACGACTAAACCCGAGCGGATTGTTCCAAAAATAGAAGAACAGAAATGTTATACAAAAATGTACAGTCATTTTAGCTTAGTAAGGCTCGTACACAATGCTGGGTGGCTATAAAGTATTGACCTATGTTTGGTTAAATTTGATACATATAGGTACATTAATCTAGTGTTTGATACATATAGGTACATTAATCTAGTGTTTGATACATATAGAGACATTAATGTAGTGTTTGATACATACAGATACATAAATGTAGGCTAGTGTTTGTTTGATGCATACAAATGGGAAACAATGAAAATGTGTATATTTGTTAAAGTGAAGTGAATGATTTAATCATGCATTTTGACCATCTTTTATCCTGTTGAATGAGTTCCTGGTCTACTGACTCACCAGTGAAACTGGGCTAATTGCAACGATGCAACTTAGCCCACTGGCACATGCAACAACTATATTGCAGACCCTTTATAGGAATCACTAAGTCCACACACTTAATACACAAACTTTGGCTTAAGAATCCCAAATGCAGTCTATCTTAATTTTCTAGTAGGATTGTGGCAAAGTGAACAAAGGTGCCCTTGAATCGTTTTACACAAAACACACTTTACTCACCGACCAACAGTATATAAAAAAAACCCTGCCCACTGCAAAAAAGGAGAGCAAATGCACATGCACATTCTTTGGCCAGAGGTGAAAATTGATTTACAAGTTTAAACATAGAAATACAGATTTGATGGTCAGGGTAAATATTCTCTGACAATGGTTACTCTCACACATAGTTGTAAAAGCCAAGACTAGCTGCACGACAAGTATCGCAGACACACTACGCAGACAACACAGACCTCGAGAGTTCTGATTGGTCCGCTTTACATTGTGAGATGGAGTCTAAACTTTGAATATAATTTTGGAGTCTATTTTTCGATTTAAGACAAATATCTCCTCATACTTTAACATAAGTATTTGTTTACATGAGATGGCTAGCAAGCTAATCCAATGTAAACACACGTTGCAACCCGTGCTTACAGTTACAGCAATAGGTTCGTAGTTTTCCTTCGCATTTTGTTCTATACATCCACTATTGGGGAGTAACGAGTTCCATGTAACAAGATTACGCAATTTAATTACAAAATGAAAGTAACGGTGATTAGTTACATTACTTTGAAAAACTGTGTAATTTAATTACAGCTACTTTAAGACAATATACAGGATTACATTTTGAGTTACTGTACATCTGAATATCATCTGCTGAAAAACATTTGGCATTGAATTGGTAACTCCATCCACTTGCTGCTGGATCTACAGCCTACAAGCAGTCTGTAGTTGAAAGGATGACTGCAATGGCAGATAGAAACAGTGTAGCTGTACTGATCAGGTGCAGAAATCAATTCCACACAAAGTTCACCAAATATGGAACATCAAATATTGGATTTAGCAGGCATAGCAATTAAAAAAATGGCAAAATTAAAGAGGCGTATAAGCACAATAAACCACTCAATACAATACAAATGTAATGAGCAAATGTAAACAAAATAACAACAACAACAACAACAAAAAAAACACTATGTTATCTTTATTAAACATAACACAGAAGTGTCCTTGATCAAAAGGAAACTCCACAGCAACCATGATCTTGTATTTTAAAAATTGTCTTTCAGATCAAGAAATAGTTCCTGATATTCCACAGTGTGATCTGCTACTACAACATGTACATTCATTTAAACTCTTATGGATATATAAAAGCTTTAAATCTCTTATCACCAAGGAAAGATATATTATGGGCTCCACAACTGAAGTTTTAGATTTAAAAAAGTGTGCTAATCCCAACAGCCAACAGATGGCAATGGTTGATTCTCTATGCTGATTTTCAGGTCAGCATAGTCTCTGAGAATGCCCGGGCACATGATTATGTTTAATTAAGTTCAATGTCACTGCGAGGCCATGGATTTCTTCCTGTTTGTCCTCTTGTTTTATGTTAATTGTTGCACCAGTGTTTGACTCAAAAATTCACAAGTGGAACCACATTGTAACCGGATGGTAAACAAGGCAGAATCACAAAATCCTTTTGTTTTGTTTTTGGATTCTGTATCCAAGTCTTGGATTCCATCCAGAACGATTGCCAAATACTACGACTGAGATGAATTTAGGAGTCATTTACTGACCTGATTCTGCACAAAGGGGTTTATAAAAAAACATAATCACCAGCACCATAAATCAAATATTTCCCAACACCAGGGTTATCTATGGGTTATCTATCAGGGTTTGTCTCCAGGTTTTTGTAATTTATTTAGACATGTAATTACTAAAACACCAAAATCAGTTTGTTGTAATCCTTTAAATGTACATTTGTTATTGACATCCAGTAATATCCGAATACTCCCTTTGACTACAATGAACTACAATGACACAAAGGCAAACATCATCCTGCCTAGTCCGCAGCTCAAAATCTCCCCTTCATTACATGAGCAATGTCATTTGGCATACCTATCTAGGGACGGGTTAGCTATTATAATATAGCCGTGGTATTACACCAGCGGGTCATTCTTGTGACATTGGTGGGCTGTTATTACTGTGCTGGGGTCCGGTTCAGTGGGAGTGCATGGGAGAGGGAGGCAGACGCAAGAGTGATTTATTTAAGGGTGAGGCAGTCTTCTGTGCGGAATGGGATGGGACCCAAGTGCTATCTTTACCTCCACCTCTTCCTCTCCCTCATCCTCTCATTCCCTATCTCCTCTCTCTACTCTCTCTTTTCATCCTCAGTTCGCTCTCTCTTGATCTCTTTCCTTACATTTTTCTCCTTCCATTAATTTTCCCCCTCTCTCTCCCTTTCTTCACTCTCCCTCTCACATTCTCTCATGCTTTCTTTCTCTACCTCTTTTTACTCTCTCATACTTTCTCCCCTCTTCTACCATTTCCACTCTTCTCTCTCTCTCTCTCTCTACCTACCTCTTTTTACTCTCTCATACTTTCTCCCCTCTTCTCTCTCTCTCTCTCTCTCTCTCTCTCTCTCTCTCTCTCTCTCTTCCCCTCACTCCTCTATTTCTGGAACACTGCGGATGTGGCAGCAGCCGAGCTCCAGTGAGAAACCAGTGGGATTTGTCCAGAATGAGACGGGCATGTGCCAAGACAGTTCATAGAAGCAGTGGCAGGCTGGGCAGGGCACGGCCGGGCTGGACTGGACTGGGGGCTGTGGGGTGTTGGGGGGGGGGGGGGGGGGAGAGGGCTGTGGGCTGCAAGAGGTTAGGGGGTTGGGGGAGGAAGGTGTTGGAATTTGGTTTGGATAAGCGTGGGGGCAGGGGAATAGTTCAAGGTATGTGCAAGGCAAGAGACCTCCGAAGCAATCAGTTTGTGTGTGTGTGTGTGTGTGTGTGTGTGTTTGTGTGTGTCCGTATGTGTGTACCAGCTTTACCTTGAGGCACATTAGCTGCATGTCTTGTTCTGGGATTCCATTCCATTCTTGTTGTTTTTGTGTGTGTGTGTGTATGTATGAGTCTGTGCCCCAGTTGAAGTAATTGTGTATGAGAATGTGTATATGTCAATGTATGCACACACATACACATGTGTGTGTTTGTATGTGTGTGTGTGTGTGTGTGTGTGTGTGTCTCTTTTCCACTCAAGTCCATGGCTTGTGAGACAAATTGCCAGGTGGCATTAGTACAACAGTGAAGGATGGCAGAGTGCAGAGGCAGGCAAACAGGCAGCCCATTACAACCGCCACTTAGCAACAGACACATCTATTACATCAGGAGAACAGCGCTCCAGGTGAGTGTCACACACACACACACACACACCACCGGTTTCCCCCTCAAGCGCCTAGGGGGGGAATACATTGTGACACACACAGCATTTACAACACACTACACTTCCCAAAAGGAATGCTGTAAAAAGGAATTTCTAAAAGTAAAATAAGTTACAAATAAATAAAATAAAATATGAAAAAAAAAAAAAAAACATAAGAAAAACATTTTGGTCCACCAGGGTATTTATTCCAGGTCGCCCAGGCTTTTGTTGCTAAGTGACTCCTGTGAGAGAGGAAGAGGAGAGCATAGCATAAATAAAAGACTGCCTTTGAAAGCAAACCCTCGGACCTTGAAAGGAACCTGAGGTTCGTTATTAATCGAGTTAGCATGTTGTTAGCACCCTGACTAATTCCACCCCCCCCCCCCCCCACAAACCCATTTCTATTGTTGTTAAGAATTACATCACCCTCTGCGCCATCCTTGTGCCTGCCAGGGTAGTGACGGTGAGCGCCATGCGCCGGCTAGGGTTGCGCTGATTGATGATGCGGTTTATGCAGAGGGCTACCTGATACAGTGCAGCTGCAATTCCTGTAGGATTCTTTGTCTGTCTCAGTTTTTGCTGCTACTGCTGCTGCTGCAAAACCGTTATTTCTTCCCTGCTGCTTTTTTCTTCCTTTCATCCTTACACACACACACTTACATACACACACACACACATGCGTGCATGCACGTGCACACACATCCGCATTATCTGCACCCCCCCATCCTTCTGACACAACCCACCTACAGGACTATCCCCGGGGTCGAACGAGATACAGCGATGACTGACACATCGGCCCCGAGACAATAGGGCACCGAGGCATAACTCCCACACTTTCGAATTACACTAATTACCTCGGTTCGAAACTCCTTCTGTTGTCATGGCAATTGCCTTTTGGGGGTTTTGATGCTATTAATGCATAAATGACTGGATGAGGCTCTCTCTGCGTGTCTGTGTGACAAACGCGTGATGAGCGTTTGAACAATACCACACTCTATCAGGAAAAATGTGCTTTTTTTTGTAATTACTGTGAGTAATCGTATTACAATATATGTCAGGAGTTATTAAACATACCGTTGCAGGCCTACCCAATCAGACCAGGCCAGATCAGAAGGAAATCAACAGAAAATCAAGAACAGTAATGACTATTTGAGGAAATGCATTTGTAGACATTTCAATTGCTTCAGCAAAAACATATGGGGACACCTTGTTTAACTACTATATAACGTGTGGACATACATGTATGTTGATGACGTACTGATATCCTGATTCCTGTCACAGGCCTTATATTCTATAAATTATTCAGTTCTTTGTATTGCTCTTACCTTGAGATAAGATCATGAGCAGTGACAACGGGTACACTCACAGTAACAATAATCTTTGACGTACTCCACGATAATCTACCTTACCTGCTGAGAGCAACTGAAGCCTGCGGCTTGGACTGAGCGCTCATAGTTGGAAAAGAGATTGCTGAGTTATTATGATATCTAAGTGTTCATTTCCAACTCAACATAAAATCATAATAAATAATATGCTGATATGCAAAAAGAGGGGTGACTCAAAAGAAGACTTTGGTTAGTCTAGCCAAACTGTCAAACACTTTCCTAATGAGTGTGTGTCTACAAGAGCGGTCAGGGTAGGCAGGCAGTATCTTCCCTGGCAGATCCAGAAAATATAAATGAATAAACAAATAAACTCATGAAAAATATATAAAATTAACTTGAGTCAAGTTCTGTATAACTAGGAATAACATTTAAAGGTTGAAGTCAGTAGAAGCAAGTCACAATGTACAGGATATCAGGTCTGCCTCTTTCCCTTTGCCTTTACATTATGCACATGCATACTGAGTCTCTATGTCAAATCCAATGGAGGAGCAAAGGCATTGACAACCACTGGATACAGCTGGCCACTGTTACTGTTTGTGTGTGTGTGTGTGTGCATGTGTGTGTCTATGTGTGCACGTCTGTGTGTATGCATGCACACGTGTGTTTGTGTGTGTGTGAGAAAGAGTTTAGAAACACTGTCTATGTGTTTGTGCATGTTTATATGTATGTGAGTCTGTGTGTGTAAGTTATCATGTCTGCATATGTGCATGCATGCCCACAAGTGTGTGCGAAAGAGAGAGAGATAGAAAGAGAGAAAAAGAGAGAGAGAGAGAGAGCCAAGAGGTCAAAAGCATGCGCTCCTCATATCACAGAGAGGGCTTGTAGAGGTCTTAATAAGGAGCACCACTCCGGTGTGTACCCCCCCCCCCACCACCCCCCTGCCCCCCGACCTGGAGCACGTAACGGATGGCCCGGCGGGGTTCAAGGAGAGGTCGCGGGAGTATGAGGGACAGCATATGTCAACCAGCGCATAAAGGAGCGGAGAAGTGGGCTCATAAAAGGGGCTCTCATGGCTCCTGTCTGCCGCCGTGCCCCTGGAAATGAGCCTGCGCCGGAGCGCTTGATCATCATTATGGAACCAGCGCACAACACCTTCAACACAATGAAGGCCCTGCTACCCTGGCTCACCCAGAACCCCAGTGCCTTTTAGCTCATTAAATCTGAAGTGTGTGTGTGTGTTTGATTATGTGTGGTGTTAGGGTGATGCCTCTGTGTGTGTGTGTGTCTGTTTTAGGTCATATGTGTTACACTCTGTGTATGTATTGTTGGCTGTGCACGTGTGTATGTAGGTGTGCATGTATTTGTTTAAGTTGATACAGTATATTTGATGCACTGTCTGTGAGTGTGTGTGTGTGTGTGTGTGTGTGTGTGTGAGGGAAAGGGGGGGGGGTGTAGTGTATTTGTTCGCATGTTTGTTTAGTAGAAATATTATCCTGTGAATGTGTGTGTGTGTTGTTGTTGCTGTTATCTCATATACTGTACGTGTGTGGCCCTGTGTGTGTTTGTAGAGCTCTATGATGGCATCAATGCATCATCTTTATGCACTTGACCATGTATTTACCTCACAGTTGCAAATGACCGGCATGTGCTTGTGTTCGTATATGTGCATCCTGTGCACGCATGTATAGACACATAAGTGCCCCTAGGTTGTCCTTTACTGCCCCTGTGTGACCGAGTCCATCAGTTCATTCGTGCGCACTTTTTTTCTATCTTTGACCGCTTTTTCCCGCCGGAGGCTTGTCTGCTTTCCCTCAAAGCCCAGCGCTGGTAATTGTTTCTGACGTCAATTTACAGACTTGCTCGGCTTCTCCATTAAAGTTTGCCCTATCCCTGAGTCTCGCCGTCTCTCTAAACCCTGCCACGATGGCTTTATTATCCCGCTCCGGCGTCATGAAGGCCGTTAGACAGTCGGCAGCCTTCGCCCAGTCGCCTTCGAACACTCGACTTCGCCCATTCGCCTTCACCGCTCCCATAAAGACAAAACACATTGAGATAAGTCACCAGGCGCTGGACAGACAATTTCATTTCCAAACCTGTAAATCAGCATTAATGGCGCCTATTATCACTGTAAGATGGCCAACGTTGCCATTGCAGCCCCGCCCCCACCCTCTTGTCCCCTTTAGCCGTCGACCTCATAGTTGCACACCAAAGGGCAACATTTTGGAAGCCTGCTGAATTGTTCAACAACAGCAAGCCAAGGCTGGAGCCCTTTCAGAGCTGGAGGCTCCAGAGAATGGATCACGTGTCGGAAAGGCAATCGATCCTGAATCATTTATTGAAGCCTTTATTCAAGGACTTTTTTTGTGCATAAGAATGGTGGACTAGCTGTTTAAAAATCACACATCAACTTCCAGAGGATTTTCAGAGTCTTATGGGCACTGTCAGAAAATGTTAAGTGGTGTGCAATACAGTTAACAGTGTCATGCTGTGATTTCTTTCCTCTATTTGGGGGTTGTTTATCCTGAGGACAGATGTTTCAGACAGATTCCTGACGCAGGTAAGGCTACATGAGATAGTGAGAGGAAGCACTAAGTGGCACATGTTATATACACTGCATTTACACCAACCAACCCAGCTCTACTCTACCCCATAGACCACTGATCATCAACTGGCGGCCCGCGGGCCAAATCCGGCCCGCTGAGCCGTTCAATCCGGCCCGCAACTTGATTCCAAAATTGTGAAGTTCAAAAAAAAAAAAAGTGGTCCACACTATTAAAGCAACTAAAAATAACAACAACTGAGTCTCTTGTCAGAATAACCATAATTTATCACTATATGTAGGCTACACTCCGAAATCATGGACAGACTTGGACAGACTATGCAGCATTGAGCATTCACTGTTTCAAAAAAAAAAAGAACTTTTCCTCATACCGTTACTTAACAGTTTCAACAACATGCTTGAAACTAGCAGACTCCTCACGACTAAAAAAGGAGGGAAAACAATCTGGCTCAACTTCAAATAGCATGATAAATAAATAACCTGGTAGGCCTACCAGAACAAAACACAAATAATGTTTGCAAATCAATTGAACCGTTAAGTGGGCTTGAATTCAAATAACAATGCTGAAACAGGCTACTCACAGTTCTTAATCAATGGCTAAAGATAGATTTCTCACTTTAACTTTTTCACATCAGGCTTGGCCGCTGTCACACTTATGCGCAAACAGTCCTTCAAAGACTGGGTTGACTGATAAAACCTTACTTTCCGTGAAAGGCCGGTTATGTCCGCAAAGCACCCAAACAGCCTGCAGGAATGCACACGTCACTCTCTTGATCAGTTAAAGTTTGGGTAATAATGCCACTCGCACGGGAGTAGGCAGATTTCAATGTGGCGATTTTTCTCTGTGTTTTGTGTTGTGGTGACGGCGCAGATTGTACTCTTTTGCAATAACAAGAAGTTTTGCTGCAAATTAGGCATAGGCTACTGGTAACGCAGTCATCATTGAAGGACCTGTTTTCTACATCAACTTTGCGTTTCATGGTCTTTGAGAGTGCCATTTTACCTCTGTTAAGAGACCCTTTCCTGTCACTTCTTCCGTGTTTGTTTTTCAAGTGCTCTATAAATAAAGTTGACAAAGCCTAATTGAGTTGAGGCAAAATATCTATCACTCCTTGTGGTTGACGGTGGTATAGGTGATGGGAGCCTAAATCAAATACCTTCAGTTTTGTAATGAAATGGAAAAAGTAAAGACATTAAACATAATATTAAACAAAATAAGATTTTTTTAAATTTTCTTGTTGGGGGTCCGGCCCCCAAGGAGACTGTCTGGTAAAACTCTGGCCCTCTGACAAATACAGTTGATGACCCCTGCCATAGACTGTATGCTCTACCCGCGTTTGTTGCATTTCCACCGGCCCGAAGTAGGGGAAAGTAGGGCCAAGGAGGTACTTTTTTTTGTACCTTCTTCAGCAGGGTTCTATTTGGGCTAAGTAGCTACTAAAGCATGATGTGGACAGACTGAGGCTGCTGATTGGTTTGAGAGGTGGTCACAAGTTATAGCAGAGCCAGTTTTTTAATTAAAAGTTCATTGCAACCAGGCTACAGGAGAGAACAACTTTGCCTCTGTTTGGTGCTGTTAGTTTTTTGTTTGCGAATTAAAATATTCCAAGCCACGAATTTCATCTACGGGTCTGATATTCAGAACATATAGCACCATCAGCGAGTGTTGAAATGAGAGGTAACAACATCTACTGCTTGAGTTTCGTCCCACTGAAATGAATGGGACAATATGTGTGTGGAATTACGTATTTTTTAGTTCTTAAAGGTTTCTGTATTCATTTTACAATCGGCAAGTGTAAGTGTAGTGCATTATTTTAAACCTAATAGCGCAAGGCTTTACTGTTCGGATTTGGAGAAAAGTGTACTTACTTCAGGTCAGGCAGCTACCACTTAATACATAACCTAGTTGTTAGCAAGCTAATTCTAGCGACGTCACAGCAATTTGTTCACACCAATTTCACAATAGCACCACTTCGTACCCGGGCTGGTGGAAAAGCAAACCAGGTTGTTTTCTAAACGGGGCGAGTAGAGTAGTGTAGAGCCGGGGAGAGTAGGGCTGTAGTGGAAATGCGCCCATAGTGAATGGGTCTGTGTGTGTGTGTGTGTCTAACCATACGTCTACATGCCAGCCAATGGCATGTAGGAGATGGAGCCAAAACAAATATAAACCCATTTTCAGAAAATATATATATACATTTTCAAATATAAAGTAATATCACTCAACATAATCATGTGTGGTTTTATACTTTATTTTTTGTTTGTGTTTGTGTCATATACTGTACATTCTATCTAAATAACACTAAAAGTATTGTTTCAAAAACCTTTTACCTAAATTAAGTACAATTGCTTTTTATTAGTTTGTAAGAGCCCTGGAATGGAAACCCCTGTTAATTTAGTCTGAAATAGAATCTTGAGATTAGATCATTAGGCCTTTTTTTGCAAGCCATTTTGACATTTTTTTTCCAACACCTTGCTACACATTGTTTTAATGTAGTTTAAATGAGTAATGCTTCATCTGATGTGGAGTAGCTGGTAGCTTTTTTACATTGTCTTTGTAGCTTGCACAACAGTGCTTCTCTCACAGATATTGTATCTGTTTGTGTTGCTGCATGTAAGCTTGATCAATACTGGTGCTTTGAGCCATGCCAATGAAGCTCTTTTGGAATCTTTTCATCAATTTGAAAACTTCTCAACAAAATGGCCTTTCAGTCAGCCAGGAAACCTGCTGTGCTTTGAAATAGTGTGTTAATACGCAGAGGACTTCTACGGAGTCCATCTGCAAGTGCATTTGGTGATGGTTCCTATGTTTATGCCTACATGATGTAACACAATGCAATATCTTGTCATCTCAAATGCAAGACAAATGTTGACATAAATAAATGTCATTCTTTCCCAACCAGCTAAAGCAATGTGTTGATAGACTTGGACAGTTTATGGCTTAGTAGGTCCTACTGTATTTATTTCTAGAATTGTATATAAACTCAGCATATTGTTGTCGATCCACACACTTTAAACAGACAGCTTGGAGACCCTGAGGAGAAATATGCTGAATCTGCTGACAAAAAAATTCTGTAATATTAGAACAGCAGTTTGTCCTTTCTGTGTTTATTACTTTAACAGGTCCCTCTCCCCAAGGATGTTGGCCTACAGTGACACCTGTCAGCATGCACTCAGTCACTCACAAACACACACACACACAAATAGTCCCCCCTCATTGGCATCAATGACACACTGATCTCTGTTCCCCGTTTCGCTGTGGTGGAAGTTAAACGATAGAGTAGGGATGACTATGTATGACTGTGGCCCAGGATAGTGAACACACTGGCCCAAATCCCCTCTGAGCTGATTAAAGAGTGAGCGGTAGAAAGCCATGGCCTACTGGTTGGAGCGTTAGTGTTCAAACCGAAAGGTTGCCAGTTCGATCCCCAGTCAGTACAACTGAAGTGCCTTTGAGTATCCACCTCCTCACTAGCTTGGGCCCACCCATACTTCCTGTGACGCTACATTCAATTTCGCAAGCAAGTCAGTCTGGCCAGGCTGCCGTTTCAGAGGAATTATTTTTCCCAAATCTGTGGGCACCAATGAGAAACAAGCTTACGCATATGTCATCGGAATGAGTGGTCTGACTGGTTGTAGATTCGTCAAGTAGTATACAGAGGCATCTGATGGACGCAGGTTAAGCCCGTCTCCCAGAGGACGTTTAGTAATGTAGGATGGCCAGACTAAGCTCCCATGAGCTTTGTCGCGCAAGCCAGGTAACCTCCTCACTGCTCCAGGGCCACTATCTAGCTGCTCAGGCTAGTACTGTGTGCTCAGCGTGTTTTGCTAATTCAAGATTGGGAAACGTTTCAGAGACCAGATTCCTCTCACAGGTTCAAAGTTAGGGATAACAGCTGCCAAAGAGGTCCGCTATACGAGAATAATGGATGCACACCGCCTAAGAATGCCATGGTAATCTACAGGTAACATGGTAGTCTACAAAAACATGTTTAGAGCTTTAAAGTAGATCCATCTAGATCCACAAGAGAAGTTATGTTACTGTAACCATCTCTTACTCTTAAAAACAGGGTTTATACAAACCTATAAGCTAGGAAGTATGTATTAACAATGACATGAGCATGAGGCATCTAGGAAGGTCGATTAAGAGATGAATGAAATATTCTTTGGGCACTCTATTATACACTAAAGGTTATCTAGCTGATATTTACAACATGTTCTGAACAACGTTGCCTAAAGGCAGTCCCTCACTTTGGTATTATAGCCATGGATAAGTGAGTACAGGACATCTATCCATAATACAGATGTTTCAGATATGGGCTAAATATTTGAATAACATTTGAATGCATCGTAAAAATAGAAGGTCATTGACTTTTTCCATGACACAGGGCTTTGAATGTGAATGATTTAAACAGGGAAGTCTGTGTGACATTAAAACAGTTTACTTAATTTCTGATCATGTTTTGTATGGTGTGCATATGGTGTTATGAGTGGTTTGTGTTTTATTGTGTGTTCAGTTGGGGTACTGAGTGTGTGTATGTATGTGTGTGTAAAAATATTTATTTTTACTTTAAATATTGCTTGGCATGGGAACAGCTGAATGGGGCCCATTTTGTGCTATGGCCCTGTGTTGGTTCAAATCTTCTAAAACAAGTGTTTATGAGATCCTTTGCTAATACAGTAATTCCACTAAACAGATGTAGGCTGTGAGATGGAATAGGCCCACTATGTATTTAGTTTACTCTATGTGTAAGCTGCATCACAGCTTGAATCGTACCTGTAAACAAACAGGACAAACTAATGTTGTCAGCAAAAATGAGAGAAAATATTTATCCATACCCTTAACAGAAAATTTGAGCTAATGTGAAACTCAGAGGAGTGTACAAACTGGCAATAAGGGAACGATTAATTGTGTTGGCTGGCAGCAATTGACTCCCTTGTTAAATGTACCTGCTGTGAAAACAGGGGCTCAATAGCAATTTCCACAAATAAGCCAAACTACAGAGACACACACACACACAAGAATGAGAAAAAAGAGAGACAGAAAGGGAGAGAGACAGGTTTCCGTGCCCCCGTGTTTTGCAGCATGAGATGTGTTTAACGAGAGAAGGCAAGGTTACTTCTTGACAGGGTTATATTTCAGTTCAAACACACACATGAGATTAATAGAGAAAAAAAGCCTTCTTGCTCAGAAATGACAGCGGAGAGGAAAGTGCCTGGAGATAGACTTTGATAGACTTTGATGGACAGTCAATCGGTGCAGTTCTCGGGAGTGAGCATAACCCCTGGACTCTTGTAGCCAGGCACAGACAGATTCCCCCTGAACCAGCAGGGGGGAAAATGTAAGATCTTAATGGAAGTAGTAAATCTTCTGGAAATTGCCACCGCTGCCTGTTCCTTTCTGCACGAAAACGTGTGTGCATGTTTCTTCCTCTCTCTCTCTCTTTCTCTTTTTTTCTCTCTTGAAATTTTCTCATTTGTAGTTCTATTTATTTATCAGTTGTAAACAAACAAGTGCAATATGTATGTGTCAGGTGTTTGCTTTGGAGCAAATGGAAGGAAAAGAGAGCATGCTGTGATCAGTCGTTATTGATGTGTGTTTTCTAGAAAATACTAACAACATAAAAAATAAATTGTGGTGTGTGCTCTACCCAGCACTATGAATACAGACACACCTACACACACACACACACACACACACACACGATTGTTTAAATAATTTCCATGTACATACATGTTGAACTCAATAAAGTATTCTTTATTTTCATGTCCTTTTCATCCACTGTTGTTGTAAAGTGGTACCTCATGCCACAATGCTTTTCCAACCTCATAATATTGTATGGCAGTGGTAGACACCAGACACACACACACACACACACACACACACACACACACTATCACACACACTACCCATTCTGACCTGGGCAGCCTTCAAATGGCAGAAAATCCATACTCTGTGCAGAGGAAGAGGCTCCATTAGATAATATGAAATCTATCTTTATTTCTAAACTCTGTCCATTGGTGGTGGCGGATCAATGCGGTGCAGGGGCATCTGTTGTACTGCTTACAATAACAATAAATTGATGCTCTGCAAAAAGGAACAGCGAGGGGAATGCGCTAACAACATGACACAACAGCCCCTCTTGAGGAGTATCGATGTGGGGTACGGCATGCTCACTCATTTTCCCGACAGCTAATTGGGCTCAAATCAGATGAGGTTGAAGGGCATCAGTAAACAACCATGGGTGACCAGGTTGCAAGTGTGCTAGCCACCCCACGATGCAATGCAAACTCCCGTGCCACTAGCCCACAGGATTGACAAAATGGGCCTGGAGGATGTTTGTATGTCGTTTGCATTTTATCAGCACGGCTACTGCTTCCTGGCTTTGTGTGTGTTGTACTGGGATAGACAATCTAATCAGATTTCTTCTCTCTTTTTTTAAAGATGCAAGTTTGACCTCCTTTTTTGTTTTATGTAAGCTCTGTTTTGGGGGATGAGAAGAACAAACTATTGTATAAGCAAAACAAAGTGTGCACTTGAAATGAAGTATTAAACCCACAAATTACTGGAGGTTATAACAAGACATATAAATGACATATATGACATACGTGACTCTGTTTCAAAGTCTCAACGGTAGAGCATAATCACAAGCGACCTCTGAATGTATTCCTAACCTTTATGCATATGTGATGATATCCTGTTCTTACATCAGTATCACATTGCACATATCAGATTAGAGGATGCTTTAGAAAACTTTAAAAAGCACTTTGGGCTTTTTAAACCGGCCCGCCAAACCTGTCTTGGTGAATAACAATGCATATTTCTGTGGGTGTTTAGCATGCAAAATACAGCTCGTTATAACATAAAGTTAATAGTAAACTGCTCCTCTACAACCTATAGCAAAATGGTCAGTTATTTGGCCTGCATTTGCCACACACTAGCAGAGCTGCCAACTCACACGCACTGAGCGTGAGACACGCGCTTTAGACTGTCTTCACACGCGCACACGCCATACTTCCAATGTCACACGCTGAAAATCTATTTTATCTATCTGATCTATGCATCAGCTGAAACACTACGTGCGATCGATCAATTACACACGGCCGAACAGGCAGAAGCCTGCAGAGTGCTCCCCTAACGTAGGTGGCGCACCACCGCACTCGCGAGCTGAAGCTGACATTAGAGGCAGGATTAGATGTGCCAGTTTGACAAGGTGGAAGAGCTCGTGCCTATTATAAATTCTCAGGTGCAAACGTGTTGAAGATCTCTCAAACAGGGGCGTATACAGGCCAATGTTCTGCGTAATTATACTTCCAAACTTAAAATACGGTTTCTTAATTGATTTTAGCCTCTGTGTTCTGATATAATGACGACAGCTTTAGCTGAGCTGAGCTCATCACATATACAGAAGTACTTTATAGCTTGTTGCTCTAGTTAGATGTTAAAGACTTCTGAACGAGATGTAGGCTACTATGTAGCCTATTAAAGAATGTTTTTTATAGTAGCATATTGTAAAAGAACGGTGCAATTCATGTTAATACCGACTTTTCAAGACAAGTAGTTGCAAATTGTCATGTAAGCATGGTGAGTTGCAGGAATGTCGTTAAGAACTTAATTTTGTAGGCTACTCTCTCAAATATGTTAAGTAGGCCAAGTTAGAGTAGCAGTAGTTTTAACAGACTATACTATTTAGTTAAGAAAAAATGTGTCATGAGGTTTGTTCAATGACTCAATGACTAGTTTGTAAAGATAAGCCTGATGTGTGTCATATGTAATATTCATTTGAAATATCTTGAATTTTATTTGGGTAGCCTGGTAGTAGGCCTACCAACCCCTGAAGTTTTAAAATAGCCTATTTGTAAAAATATCTAGCTCAGCTTTTACAACTCTTCCCTATATGTTCACAAAATCAGTTAAATTGAATCCTCCTGACTAGCACTGTAGGGAGATGAGTAACCGATTTAGTGACATGACCAGGTTAATGAAAGTATTTTCTTTGAGAGGGTGTTTCTGTGGTGGCCCTTAAAGGTGCTCTAAGCGATGTGATGCGTTTTTAGGACTAAAACATTTGTTGTTACATACAGCAAACATCTCCTCACAATCTGCTAGCTGCCTGTCCCCTGAACACACTGTAAAAAAAAACGCGGTCTCTGTAGACAGCCCAGGCTCCACAAACGGCTAAAAAACACAGTGGGCAAACCTAGCATAACAAACGAAATGAAACATAACAAACATTGTTCCAGCCAATAAACAACAAGAAGGATTTGGAGGAGAGGTTGGGTGGGGGTTAGTGCGCGTGAGTCTTTCAGGAGGCATGGGAGGGAGGGGGTGGAGGGAGCTATCCTCCGTTTTGTTTGACAATACTTCGAACGTCAACAAGAAGTGACATCAAACACAATCGCTTAGAGCGCCTTTAACAACTTGGCCCAAATGGCACCCTTTCTGACATCATGACAACATGGCATGACAACAAACAGCAAATGCACGACTCTGTGGACATATAGCACTGTTAATTTTCTGTGTTTAAATGTTCTGTTGACAAAATCAATTGCATTTATCAAAGTGTCAAAAAATGTGAATGTACACAATGTACAGCCCCCCCCCCCTCCCCGTGAAAAATCTCACTCCAAGGTTTTTTGAAGAGTTGCCAGCCCTGCACTAGGCTATGAGTTTACAATGATCAACAGGGGCAAGGAAAAACTCCTTATCAGCGTTTTTTGTATTTACTTGTTATGGTAAAGGAAGAAATCTTGGGCAGTTCCGACGGCTCAAGGGGCTTGCCTAACTGCCTAGGGCAGGTTTTCAGTCTCTCAGATGGTGATTAGTGCTCTATTATTCCATTAGGTACACATTATAAGAAAATTGTGGTATAAATAAAGTAATATAGGAGTCCCATTATAATCCCAGGATATAGTCCCATGTCATTAGGTGCAGTCAAGCCAGGGGCCAGCTGGAGGCTGTATCAATCAAGTACTATACAGAAGATAAGATTTATTATGATTGACACGAAACATGCAAACATGTATTCGTGAAATCAAACTGTTTCCCCTCACTCATCGGCTTGCCAGGCCTCCGTGATTGTGTTTAATGCTATGACAAGAGACAAACGGTTAATCAGTTAGCTTGCCAGCTAACACACATAGATAATTACTGCCCTCCATGGGGCTTCTCTGCTGTTGCACAGTTCAGAAACTGCCCCAAGATCAGCCCACGACTCTTGGAGACACTTTAAACACTGTCTCCTATATGTGCTTGAGAACGGTTGAAGGATAATTAATTGCCATGATATGGTTGTTAGGAACAAATAGACACACTTGTCATTCACACACCAGAAAAAGTTTGGCAATATATTCTTAAAAGAAATTACATTTTTTGCCTGTGCTAATGAAATTGCACAAAGTGCTGGGGTGCTGGAGCTGAAGTGATTTCATTCGCATAAAATAACACATTCCAACTAAGAAAAAAATGAATGAGAAAATCACATCATTCATAAATGCTGCTCTGGTCTAGTGGATCAGGCTTTGGGCTTGAAACCAAAGGGTTGCTGAATCAATCACCGACCAGTAGACCATGGCCTCAGTGCCCTTGAGAAAGCACAGGCAGCCCAGGATGTGTGTTTGTCACTACTTCACCAATGGGTTTAAATGCAGAAAACGAATGAGTGTATCAATGCAATCAAAAGAGTTTAGATACTATATATAAATCTTTTGTCAAGACTTTATAAGATTAACACCAAATCTCCTAATAAGGAACCGTTGGTGACACCGAACATCTTGTATAAGGTGTGAGAAATGTTTCACAGCATATTGCCTATACAGAAAAGGTCATTTTGATGCCAGTGTGAATTGTTTAGATGAACTCTTGCAGGCCTTTCTGTTTAAGGTAGTTAGCTCACTAAATGTACCTTTTTGTTTCTTCAACAACTGCGTGTGGGCAGTATATACTTTGTCAAATTTTAATTTGTTGAGCTAAATCTGACTCAAGTTCTTTGACCATGTGATAATCAAGAAATGTGTTGGACATTTCATCCCCTGTAATTTGACCATGGCTGTGGTTTACATCTGTCCAATGTCACTACTTAATCTATTTCCCACGTGTGAAGTTAATGACATACCTTAAAATAAAGATGTGTTGTCCATAATCTTTTTTATCCCGCATGCTGGATAGTACAGTAGTGTCTGTAAATGGTTTTTAATAGCATAATGTCACAAAAATGCTCAGCTGTTCTCCACATTTATGAGACAGAGCAACACTTAAACTGCCTGCTCTAAATGCACTGCTGCGTTTGGAAGTGAGCCTCTCCTTTGTCTGTGTACCAGTGCCAGTAGGACCAGTGCCAATTAGACTAGTGCTTTAGCCAGTAGGACCAGTG
>JAGFZM010000004.1:915450-925730 GCA_017657215.1 Limnothrissa miodon | reverse complement strand
AGAGAGAGAGAGAGAGAGAGAGAGAGAGAGAGAGAGAGAGAGAGAGAATTAAAAGGGCAGATCATTTACAGGTTCCCTGTAGATTTAGATTAAGATGTTACTTACTTATAAGCCTTTGTAATTAAATGTTGGTAACACTTCACTTAAAACTGTATCATAAAGCTGTGTCGACATAGTCATCTGTCTATAAAGATGTAGTGTCTTACGGTATACAGTACAAGTTCTCATACGAGGATACAGTAGTTTCCCTCTGTATGTGTGTGGATCCTTCAGGGTGGACTTTCCTCTATGTCTACAGTCCTTACTGTTTTTGAGAGGTTATTTAAGTAGTTACTTAGGTCAACTACATAACTCTTTTAAATTAATTAATTTGTTTTTTAATTAAAATGTAGTTTTAATGCAATATGGAGTCAGATATCTGGTGCTCCAGGTTCAAATGCAGATGTGATGGTACAAGTTCCTTCTCCTAACAACAGAACTCAGGTAAGTGGATATGGATTGGTTTACACCAGGCTTGTCCTTTAAGTGGGACACTGGGATTGAGGGTTGTCCCTTAACTGGGACATTGAGATTTAGTCTTTTCACAGTGTTTTTTTTTTCATTCCCATCATTATCTCAGTATTCTTGTCTCTGTTTCTCATTCTTTGCTCTCCTTCCCTTTCAATCACTTTCTTTCACTCCCCTCTTGTTATTTCTTTGCGCTCTCTCCATCACTTTCTTTTACTCTCCTCTCTCTTGTTATTTCTTTGCTCTCTCTCTCACTCTCCATCTCTCTACTGCTTTCTTACACTGTATCCCGGTGCTCTAAGGAGAATCAGTGGTGCTTTAGTTATTGATTTCCTCCATGCCGTGTTGCCGGTGCCATTTTCTGTCCACTGATCCCCCTGGCTGCTCTGTCCTCCGTCCTCACTTGAGTCTTCCCATACCTCCACTCCCTCCTCTCTGGATGTGGCTCACTCCAGTTTATTTTTCTCTTATCCCCAGATAATAGCACATTTTCTGCTCTGAGCCTGGGGCTCTAAGCTATTGTGTACTCAGTGCTTACCAACTTAATAAACACACACACATACACATACACGTACACTCACACACTAAATTCATCTGTGATTTGACACAAGCTGCCGTGCATTTATACTCTTTAGATTTAGATTAATGATGGATTTATGTTGACATTACGCAGAAGCCCTATATCACTTCATTACAGAAGTGCATCTTCTTAAAGAGATACAGCACCATTTGGAGAAATAGACTTATTTTTCACCTCCTTAAACAATTTAGTTTGACATTTCTCCAGTTCATTCAGCTATTCTCGGAGCCTGACAACAGTTTTAGCTCCAGCCTTGCATATCATTGAGTCATATTTGATCCTTACCATTACCTATTAGCTTCTTGTTCAAAACTATTCAGATATTTTTCCTAATTTAAGTTTGAGTCTTCTGTAAGTGTACTAACACCAACAGCATTTGTTTTTAGCTGATATGACATGGAACGTGTTTTTAATAATGTCAAGTCAGATCAAATCAAATCAAGTAGTTTTTATTGTCATTGTCACCATACACTATATATATAGAGTTTAGCAGCAGAGAAAGAAGCAGGTGTGCATTTTATGTTTGTTGTGAAAAAATGCATGTGTTGTTGTTAAGCACTCTGATGGCTTGAGGGAAGAAGCCCATTCTGTCATCTCACCTGTTGTTTTGCAGGTGCATCAGCAATGCCAATGCTAACTTATGGCGATTCCGGAAAAATAAAATAACAAAATAAAATACAAATGATAAAACGTTTACTGTGCCATCATGTGAACCAGTGCTAAAGACTCTGCCTACATAATAAATGAAAATAACCTCATGTCCATGTCCAGTACTGCATGGTCATGATGATACAAGGTTGAATTCTATGCTTATGAGGGAGAAAAAGTAGCATTGACCTTGGAACGGAATGATTCCATTAAGTTGTTTTGTTTACCCCATGTACGTCCATTAACAACATTTCACTGCATTTTAAGGGAAAATTACATCACTGAGATTTGGCTCATTTAAGTGGTTGCTTGATCACTTATGCCTCACCCACCCCCTAGTTAAGCCACTCTTTTTTCTCTTTTTTGTAGCCATGAATTTTTTGTACACTTTGGCCTCACTGAGTCTTGATTCTTATGTGTCAGCCATTGGCCAGCGGATGCTTACAGATGCTTCTCCATCCATCTAACATTGCATGTTATAAACTGCGAGAAAGTGTGGTTTTTGTGACTGAATGTCAGCCAGTAGAGGAGCCAGAGGTTTTGCAGGATGTGGGCCGGCTCCCCCCCTCCTGTGTGTTTTCGTCTGTCTTGCTCACGGTCAGGTGGGACCTGTAAATGATAACACAGACATCTCTCCTCTTCTCTGCATGCTTCAATGGCCCAGCTCATTTGTGGGGGGTAAGGAAAGATGCTTGAGGCTGTGTATCTTGTTTTTGTATAAACACAATATTTGATAGTTATGAACAGTTGTTTTTTTGTGGCCCCTGTGCCCCCCCCCACCCCCCCCCCCCCCCCCCACACACACACACACATCGCTATGCAGCCCTTAGTGAACACTCCCACCCTCCCAACACACACACTCTTTATTTTGCCCCCTTCTATACCCCCCTTCCCTTTGTATGTGCAATAGACTGGCAATATAGTCATTTCACTGCACTTTTTTACAATCTCAAAATTTTGCATGTGAAAATAAACCTTCTTTGAATCCTTGAATCCTTTGTAAGAGGAATACCCAAGTGTAAAAACTTTTATTATTCCAAGCTAGCTCTGTGTGTGTGTGTGTGTGTATGTGTTTAATTACTCTGATACTGCATCTAAATTACCAAATTACTCTGATACTGCATCTAAGGCTGTTTCATGCAGCTAGTGAGATGTGACATAGCAAATAATTTGTTTAGTATGTCAGCCGACATCTATGTGCATACACCTGATTAAAAATTGACCTGTGTGATGAAACCGAAGAGAAATCAAATTTAAAAACGACATAAAACATCAACTTCCCACCACACACACACACACATCACCCAAAGGATCTGTTCCTTGTGACATCAATCTAATTTCCCCACTGAATGGATTCATTTCTTTGCACCTGGTTATATAATATTATACATGAACTCAGTCAAGCTGAAGTTGCTTCATCTAGATGCCATCCATCTTTATGGCAGCCATCTGGCTTTGGTGTGGGTGTGTGGGTGGTTGGTGGGGGTTGGTGGGGTCTGTGCAGGAGGTATGGAATCATGGGTACTTTTAGGGCTTGTAGCACCAGCCTGGTCCTCTTAACCAACCATCTCACCCCCCCCCCAATCCCCCTCATACCATTACATTTCATTGCATTTGTGCATTGAGCGACCGATATTTGTCAGCCAGCCTCACCCAAAAAAACTTAAGGTTAAGTTCCTTACATAACACACAATCTCCAGGCTACTAACTTGCTAGCATAGTTGCAGGTTCTTTAACCCCTCTGCTACTACTAGTGTAGCGTCTCATACCACCACCACTAAACACACATCTCTTTTTCTCTGTAAGCCTCTCTGTCTCTTACACACACACTACACACACACACACACTTGATGATATGTATAGATGCATGTGGGTATAGGTACAATTCAGAGGTCAGGAGCAGAGATTATCTCACACACACATCAAACAAAATACAGAAGAGTTCCTTGAGTTTTTAATCCATTTGGACAGACAGGTAGTGAGGGGATGGAAGATCCAGCCCAAACCGCTGTGATTACTAAGTTCTTAAGGCTAAACACATTAAACAGCAGGGGGTCACCCTTTACAAATTGGCCGTTTCATGGTATACATTATTACAAATACATAAAACACTTTTTCATGTAATTGATTTGTAGAGGAATAATTGACCATGAATCACAATTACAGAATTTTTACCTAAACTATACATATAGGATGTTTAACCCAAACCAGTGGTTTACATAGGATGGTTCAATTGATTTAACCAAAGGATGACCAAAACCAACATAGGTTGGTTAATCCCAACTAACGCTCGCACTATGCTATGAAACAATCCACTGCCTTAGTGTAAAAAGCTCTGAGCAGAAAGCATACTGACCCCTGACAGCATAAACCACAGCAGAAGAATATAGGGGGTAAACAAAATATGGTTTACACACACACACCGCAGTATTTAAGGACTTTGCTGGTGCGATTTTATCTATAGCTCTGAATTTGGAGTCAGCGTCCAGCGGAGAATTACTGCCCCAGATAATGTCTCCAGAAGAGCCCACGTCCATATACCCATGCTACGCTTAGCTAACCTTTGGCCATTTGTCAATAAAACAGCACCATTGAGTTGGGTTGAGTTTTGGGGATTGTGCAGTGTTTGCAGAATTAAAAAAAAACTGAACAACAAATTGCGAAACAACAAATAATTGCGTGGGTTGAACAATAATAAAATATAACGGGTAGATATAATTTAAATCAAATTTAAAAATAAAAAATTAATAATTAACTACTAACATTTCTCTTTGTGTTATCCAACATCTCAAAAGGAAAAAAAAAAATCAGAGGTCATTATTTCTCTTGTCAACCCTATGGCTTTATATCAGTGCTGTTCAAGCATGTTATTTCATGACACTAATTATGTTCATGTGTAGAAAATCTAATTTCATAATTCTGAGTGCATCTCACCACCCTGCTGCAAAATGGCTTACATCTTGTGTATTTGCATATATTTCAAGATAGCAGATCTGGCCGACTAGATAAGTAGGAACAGGCAGAAATCAATGCTGCCTGTCACCTTTTAGCACGACAAATGGTGCCCATTGTTCGCTCTACCCCCCCCCCCCCCCCCCTCCTCCTCCTCCTCCTCCTCCTCCTCTCTCATCTTAGGCAAGCAGGCAGTAGGCTAGACACCCAGACGTCCTAAAGAGGCCAGGCAGGCCAGTGCAATGCTAATCGGAGCAAAGCTGGCCAGATGACACCATCGACTAAAAATAAGAGCTCCCCCACTCTTTTACACACCAATTTTACACGTACACATTTGTTAGCATGCACAACGAACAACCAGATAGTATACAGGCGAATAATGCTGTGAAAAGCTGGATAGCCTATAAGTTTTAAAAACATCCTTCATCTGAAAGAATAAACCGCGAGGCCCTTTTAAACAGCACTGTCAAGACCAGGAGGAGACTCTGCGGTTGAGAGATATCGCGCTCTGATGGACGAGGAGCGAAGTGGAGTTGTGCTTCGGCTGCACTCGGAACACTCAGAGTTCCTTGACGTCACCTTAGAGGCCAGCCTGTGTGCTGCCGATGCCGCTGCTGCTCTCTCAAACATGTCTTTGTTATTCAGAGCTTTCCACAGGAGAGCGGCAAGCTGCAAAACATGGAGCACTTCACAATTCCTGAAGAGGCATGTAGCGCCGAGATCCATGTCAAATGAACAAAACAAATAATTGAAAATACCGACTTAAGCGCAGGGTAAAATTTTAGAGATTGATTTTGCGGGTCGCATAGCCTACCCTGACTGTCAGTGGCAAACGACCACAAACAATAGGCTGCCGGCAACACGATTGCAAATAATTATATATTAGTATAAATTTTGCAATACACGTCTTAATAAAACCTTTCCTAAAACAAATCAAACGCATCCGAGTCGTTTACAGATTCGTTTGACTGCTGGTCTTCTCATTAGATTCTTACCACTTCATTAACCATTAATTATCCCTTAATAAAGATTATCGTACACTTGTAATTAATGCAAGCTGCCGTAATTACGTCTGAACATAAAACGACTACACATCATGTGGGATAATGGAACAACTATTGTTGAAGATCGCTTTACACCAGTCCATTCCAGTTTGGTCCAATGGCTTTCCAGGGAGTAATCCGGGACATATTTTCTGACCAACCACCAAGCATGGCCCTTTGGTAATAGAATAGCCAATGTAATTTGACACTTCAACTTACTGTGCTCTCTTCTAGTTGACTCAGTTACTCACCCACTGACGTTAAGTCCATTCTTAGAGCTTGTGACGAGGGAAAAAAGGAAGATATTTAAAAACAAGAGCCAAACAACAAGGAGGATTTTCCGCTCTCGCCGCTCGGGGTGAAATCTGTAAGTAAGTTCCATATTTGTTTCCGTATTGTCGTTCACACCTCTTGCCTCGGATGGTTTTATGTTTTGATGGATGAAATTGATTGTCAACTATTGTGTTATCACTTCAAGAAACGTTAATGAAGCTCGGTCGCGTTCATGAAGAAGGAGTTATTGTGATGTGTCCGCGTTCGCTTCAGAGTGATTGTCGGAAATCTCAATCGGGGATACCATTCGCCAGTAACAGGCACGGCATTGGTGTCCAGCGCGTTTGACCTGTATTGTGCAGATTTTTTGGTTGTTCAGAAATACTGTTGATATAGTTAATGAGAAGTTTGATTATTAAGGTGCCATATGATCATTTTTTACGCGGAGATAACATTGTTTTATTTACATCCATGACACATGGTTAATGTTGGAAGCGCAACAATTTAGCCATGCAGTGTATATTTCATTCATAAATTTAAGCGCAACGGGTCACAAAACGGATTTTTCTTGTAGGTTATGGATTTAGGTAACACATATCAGAAACTCAAGGGATGAATTTTCTTACACTTTGAACTATGCTTAGGCTAAGTTGTGTCTTTAAATAATAGCCCATGTTTCTCTTGCCTTTTCATTTAAGCTGCTAACTTTCATATGCGGCTTCACGCTCGTGAGCAGATCTTGTGTGAAACATGCTGGCTATCTGTAGTACATATGGTTATAGCAACTGACTGATTTGTCTCTCAGATTCTTCCTTGTGTCTGAATCCAGTTGGGACAGAGGGCCTCTCGCAAAGACTCGTTCCCTTTCATAGCTGTACATCTGTCCAGGAAGCCAAAGAACAGCCAAGTGGAAAAAAAAATCTGCCAGACTGAACTGAACACTCCGCGCTGCTGCACGGCTTTTTAACCATTGTCACAGAGAGAGCGAGAGGGAGGGAGGTGGGTGTCTTCTGAAGGCATGGTCAGCTGCTGTTTTCGGGAGACGCGAGATATGCATTCAAGAAATTGTTGATAAAAAATCATGCTAGCATCATCTGAAGGCTCTTCCCGTCAATGAAGTGGCGTCTGATGTTCCGCCGTGTAGGATGAAGTGTAGCCTGTCCTTTCCTTTTGGCAAGGGTGTCTAGTGTGTTCTCTCCTTGTTATTGTAATGATATAACGGAGTACTAATGCGCTGCAACATCATCAAAGCTGCACAGATGAGACAGCAATCTGTTCTCCCTCTGTGAAAACATAGGTGCTGCTGCTCAGAGCTCTCTAACTCCCAGTATCCGCAGACACACACTCTTAAAAGCAACCCATTGCTTATGTCAGTGTGTGTCTGCTGTCTGCTCAACACAACACATTTTCACAGTGTCAAGTCCATTTCTCGTTTAGTTTCAAGTGTGTTTGTGTGTGCAAGACAGAGTGTCCATGTGGTAGTGGTGGTGGTGGGGTGGCTCTGGGGGGCAGTAGGCTAAGTTAACTCTCCTCCTTCTCTCTCTCTCCCCTAACTTCACTGTGGGGGCCCCCAGGTTGTGACTCTGAATTAGCATCGGGTGGGGGGCTGGAAGTGTGTGTGTGTGTGTGTGTGTCAGCACTGTGCTGACCCTTCTCCTATTCAGCTTGGGGATGTTGAAACACCAGCCGTCAAACAAAAGACACATTGAATCGGAGATCTGCGAATCCAGCACGTGTGACAGGGGACTCAAGTAGTCCCATTTATTAACTGAGCTTTTTCTTTCCCCAACCCCCCAACCCCCAAAAAAGCACCAGTGAGGCAGAAGCACACGTTGTCATGGAGGACCAAAGAAGTATTTATAAACTGCTGGCATTACATAAATGTGCTTTGTGAACATGTCCCCCCCCCCCCCCCATTTCTACAACACAAGCCTGATGCTATGCGTCCTCGTGAGGTATCACAAGACACTGGTTGAATGATCATTTTTCTCTTTCCTGCTCGTTGTGATGCATAAAGCAGTTATAGAATTATAATTAGCGGTTAGCACAGACTGTTTTTGGTTCAATTTAATCTTCCTGCTCAGCAGCTATCAACAGTGGTCCTCGTTGGCTTTGTGTGGGCAGTGTGGTCAACGTGTATTTTAAGTGCTATTTAAGTGTACTCGCCGCAGAGGAGTGCTGACTGGACTTGGCTGAAAATATCCTCTCCTGCCTCCTCACCTCATTCTGGGATGTTTGTCTCTTTCCGATAGAGTGATTCACACGCGCCGTCACCTCAGCTCTGGCGTTTGCCTTATTCATCTCTATCATCCATCCTTCCTTCTTTCTTTCTTGCTCTCTTTCTTGTTTTTCTTTCTTTTCAAGAGGGTGAGGTGATGAATGTTGAAGTCACCCCCCCAGACAGTCGGTTTTGTGTAGTGTGTGCACCGTGTGTGTGTGTGTGTGTGCCATGCTGGCCTCTGTGAAGTGCTGTAGACCTCTCTTTTTCCCTCTCTTTTCTCTTTTTCTCTCGCTCTCCTTTTTTCTGTCTCTCTGTCTGTCTTTCACTCTATTCAGTCACGCTTGTTGAGGAGAGCCTATGGGAGCTGAAAATTGCCCTGCCACATGGGAAATGATTCAAGCTCGAGATCAGAGAAAACACACATACACACACACATAGACACACACACACACACAGATGGAGAGGGAGAGAGCTACTGGGGGAGTTATTACCTTTTCCCGTCTAGATGTGTGTAGATAGACTCTTGCATCCTCGTTGTCACCAAGGGTGGTCATGCGAGCATCAAGTGACATCACATCTCCCGCGCAGATCAGCCTGCCACATCACTTCTCTGAGATCACATTCCTCCACACACACCACACGCACACACAGACATACACACACACACACACACACACACACATACATACTCGCACCATACACAACGCGACGCCTCTTGAAATAAGGTTTTTACATTTAATAATCCATCATAGGCAATATCAATTACCTGTGCTGAAATGATGATCACATAAAAGTGGTTTAACAAGACACTGTCTCCTATGTATTTTCCTGCTGTGACCCATGAGTTCTTTGCCGTGCTGTGGCGGCAAGGAGCCATAAATCTCTCCCCATGCTCACAGGCCTCACTCTCATCAATTGCAAATGTGGTCTAAAGTGGCCAGTAAATTGTTCAGTTAGCCTCTACCGTTGCTTGTAATGGGATTGGTGACGGTATAGGCAGGGGTGGTGGTGGCCGGTGGTGGGGGTATTTATAAGAAGCTGGGTGTTGGCTGGCTGGGGAGAACGCGCCAGTGTTTGTAGGGATCTATCTCTCTCTGTTTCTTACACACACACACCACATATACACATGTGAGCTGTGAGCAGAGGACACTTAGGAAGTGCCTCGTTTGCGAATGCAAAAACTTTTAGATGGTTATCAGAGGATGTGCTGGTGTCCGTGTATCAGGGCACTCAAGTTCCTCTTTCTCAGAGAAAGACAGGCAGAGAAATAGAGGGTAAGTCAGAAAAATAAAACCAGAGAGAGAGAGAGAGAAAGAGATTGCGAAATGAGAAAAGTATGAATGAATGCCCTAGGTTGACACACATGCTAGCTCAGAGCACTCAGCTAGTCAGAGGACATAATGGAAAGATTCCAGAGTTCTTAACCACACTGTTAATTGCCTCTTATAAATTGCTCCGATAAATTAATGGAGACTATGATTAATCGATTCTATGATTAATGGAAGAACTACCCTGGCGATCCAAAGCAATGATCTCTTATAATAACGGAGTACTGAATGGCTACAGTGACTGGTAAAGGCTGTGTTGCTCAATCTTGGTTTTGACAAAGAGCCTGTCGGCCTGCCGCTGAAGAGGCTTCGTCCTTTCCGCCTGGCCTTCCGGATCTCCTGTGGAGCGCCGTCGGACTTTTTGGTTCCCAGCAAGACAGGGCCGCGGAATGCAGTCACACTGGCCCACACCTGTGCCTACCCCTTCTGTCTGGTGGGGAGGCACTATGACCCAACCCCCCTCCACCCCCCCCTCTTCAGTCCAAGAATAGGGAAAGGGGAGGGGTGTGTGTGTGCGTGTGTGTGTGTGTGTGTGTGTGTGTGTGTGTGTGTGACAGGGTAGGGGTGCGAGTGGGTTTTGGGTGGGGGTAGGTTGTTTCGGGGGTGGATGGGTGGATGAGAACATAGATCATGCCTGTCACTTTCCTGCCTGGTCTGTGTTAGGAACCTGATCTGTGACTTGGGGGAGAGAGAGAGAGAGAGAGAGAGAGAGAGAGAGAGAGAGAGAG
>JAGFZM010000004.1:888269-915350 GCA_017657215.1 Limnothrissa miodon | reverse complement strand
GAGAGAGAGAGAGAGAGAGAGAGAGAGAGAGAGAAAGAGAGAGAGAGAGAGTCAGAGCGCCTGATTTAATTGTTCTCATGGTAGCTGTTTTCGTCTTGTGGCAGCAGAGATTGGAAAGCGCATGTGGACGAGGGGACAGACAGGGCGAGAGAGGGAGCGAGTGAAAGAGACAGAGAGAATGAGTAGGAAGAAAAAAAGGAGGTATGGAGACAGACAGAAGGAGAGAGAGATAGATAGAGAGAGAGAGAGAGAGAGAGAGAGAATGTCAGGGAACACTGAGAAAGGGAGAGTGAGAGACAGAGAGAGTGAGAGACAGAGACAGGCAAGTGGAGAATGAGTAAGTGAGAGGGAGAGAAAAAAAGTGGGTGTCTGCTAGACAAAGAAAGCGCGCGAGAGAGAGAGAAAGAGGGAAAAAAAGAAACAGAAAGCAAAAAGAGAGTGAGCAACCCGTGCGAGAAAGCAAAATAGAGAGTGAGAATGTGTGAGAGAACACAAGAGAGAGAAAGAGAGAGATAGAGCAAGACGAAGGGAAAAATAACGAGGGGGTGGCCAAGGCTGGCGCCAGACAACAGAGTATTTAATCATATTATAGCGTGCAACCTCTCCCTCTCCCCTCTCTCCCTTTCTCTTTCTCCTTTCTCGCTCCCTCTCTCTCTTTTCCTCTCTTTCTTTCTCCTCTCTCTGTCTCTTTCTTCCTTCTCTCACACTCTCTGTGTCTCTTTCTTTTCATCTCTCTCTCTCTCTCTCTCTCCACCCTCTCCCTCTCTCTGTCTCTCTCTCTAAGGCAGTGGGTGTAGCGGAGATGGAAGCCATGGCTTCAGGCACACAATCAGTGCTATAGTGAGAGCAGGTAAGAGAGTCAATCTTCAGGCAGGCCCACTACCACAACAACACCAGCCAACAACAAGGACAAACACTCCTGCGCCTCACTGCGCTACCGGAGAAATATTTTTCTGTGAAGTGGGATGCTTTTTTGTTTTTGTGGTGAAAAAATGCCAAAAAACACCTAGCATCTGTTATAGTTTTTTGTTTTTGCCTCTATCTCGGTATGTCAGTACAAGAAAGTAGTAAAATCCTGAGTGTGGTTATTTGATGTTCATTCTGGCAGGTTTTAGGCCATGTGTGTGTGTGTTTGGATAAGTCTAAATGTGTGAGTCTTTGTTTGTTATTATTGTGTGTGTTTGTGTGTGTGTGTGTGTGTGTGTGTGTGTGTGTGTACATTTAAATACACAGACACACTTCCACACACTGTTGGACTACAACAGTGCAGGATGATAAAGCAGGATGTAACACATGAAAAAGGTTGGAAGCAAAAAGCCGTTTTTGTATGTATCCATTGAGCAGAGCTTACAGAAGTCGTGTCCCATTGTAAGGAAAGCCCATCATGGATATTAGTGCTGGATTTAAACGTCTTTTTCCCATAATCCCACTGTTGACTCCTCAGCTAAGCATTAAGTTTGTTATTTTAGCTCTTTTTAGGAGCACCACTCGGGCCTAATCTCTGTTAATCTAATCTATCCCCTATTTGTAAGAGGTTGTGAATGATGTGATGGCATGAAAACACTTCACAGTCCTCCTGCAAGGCCAAATTTCATAGAAGGGAAAGGTTTGCTTTTTCCCTTTCTTGTCCTGTCACCTGTTTTTTCTCTTACTCCTTTTGTTTTAATCATTTCTTCTTCCATTCTCATTCTCTTCATTCATTCTCATCATCCTCATCTTCACATCATTTGTCATCTTCATTCTATTCATCTTCTCTCTCCTCCTCCTCTTCTTCCATTCTCTTCTCCACTCATCTGTGGGATCTGCTGGGGGCGGTGTAAACACGGTTGTCCACGCGTCGCCAGGCTTGTTAGTGCTTAACAATGGGGGCCCGGTGTTGGCTGTTTATGTTGTTGCCGTGGCGAGGCTAACTCGTGTGGTCACAGGGACACCTCCGTGTTATTGGCACGTCATTAATGTGTCCAAATATTTCCACTGGCTCTCTGCCCAGGCTGAAAATAAGCAATATAATATTAAGCTAGCGCTTGTTGATTAAAGAGCCATTTAGGATGTAACAGGAGGAGCTGTTTAAGTGCATTTGCCCATGGATGATGGATGTTTGGAAATGGGTGTGTGATGAAGGTTTTTCGAGACATTGAACCTAGGAGGATTTTTAAAATTGTGAAATTTCAGAACAATGTTGATTTTGAAGAGGTTTGAATCATGTAACCTACTAGAATGCAGGAGAATGGCATTGGACATAAAAAGCATGGTTTTGCATCAAAAATGATTTACTTAACATATTAATTCTCTTTTGGAAAATTGTTGTTTGGTTGTTTGTAACTTCTAAGATTCCAAAATAACACCTCACATATAAGTAGAAATAATTTTGGTTTGTCACACAAAATCTTTCGCTTTCCCTCCAAACCTCTGCGGCTTCCCTCTCTCACGCCACCTTTACCCATCTAACTGTGTCTCCTCGGGCACCAGTGGAGGAGAATTTTGTGTCAGCCAGTGGCATGGCCTGTTTGTGAACACGAAACAGATGAGCGTGACCAGTTAAAGCTGCACCCCGGCACCCGTTTCACTCTTTGTGCCTGCGCTAAGTGCTCTCTGCGCTGCCGGAACGGCCATTGCGGCTCGGCAGTCTCGGGCTCATGCATGTTTGATTTGACACCTGGTGAAAAACATACGAGGAGGATGTCACAATGCGTTGTTCCCAGTGCCTGAAGTAAGTGGCCAGCCTTAAATCATAAATAACATCCATTCAGCCAGCCAACCAGCCCTGAAGATGCCGTTGTTATAAATTAAACACCACAGGCATATTGAGGGGATTTCAACCCTGTAGAAAGGTGCACTGTCAAATGCTGATGCTGGTTTGTGATTTTTTTTGTTGTTGTTGTTCAAATGCCACTTGCAATGGGGAAACATTTTAACAATTTTAACAATGCTGGATAAGCACTGGATGTGGGTTATTGATCAGCAGAAGTTCCTTTGTGTGTGTGTGTGTGTGTGTGTGTGTGTGTGTGTGTGTGCGTGTGGCTAAACAGTTGTCTTTCTGTCACAATGTGTCTGTGGATATGATCTGTCATGTGCAGAAAGTGTTGCATATCATGTCACGTGTGTAATTTGTGTGTTTTTTTGCTGCCCTCTTTGGCTTGAGTAGATTGTTATCTAAACAGTCTTCCTGTTTCGGTGCTCTGACTCAAGAAGGCATTTTGTCCTCTGATAGGTCAGTCATCAAGATCCTGGTGCTCTCTACGCTGGAGTCAAAAGTTCAAATCTTGAAAGGGGCCACTTTTTTGGGACTCAAATAAGACGTTCTCCGGGCTCAAAACCACCTGCTGAATAATTAAATGCTGAAACATTAATACAGACAGACGGGGTTGGGGTCATCACGCTTAGTGGTGACATTTTCTCAGAGCGCCTCTTGAAACAAAATCCTCTGACTTGATTTTAGTATTAAACCAAAGGCTTGGGAAAAGCAGTGCCAGAATTTATTTTAAGCAACACCAGCAAAGTGTTGCTTAAGTGAGTGCGCAAGAATGAGTTTTCAAAAGAAACTCCGTTTATCAAACAGTCAATACCCAGATAGATGTCATGAATGGCCAGCCAAAGTTACACATGCTGTATCTTGAGGCCATTCTTTTTCTTTTTTTTAATGTCTTTTCTTATAGCCCTCAGTCGCCTAGCCTCAATCGCCCTCTGCCTCTGCAGTTAAATCTTCACAATGAATCTGTGAAAGTGGAAGAACAAAAATAATAATAAAAAAATGGTAATCTGTTACCCCAGCAACGCCAGGCCTCGTCATCATGTGAAGGTGCGGCATGCCAAAATCGCTCCTGTGGTGCTTGACTTCGACACGGCGTCACAAATGGCTCTTCCCTCCTGGTTTTATTTCATTCGTCACCGAAGACTCCATTCAACTCCGCTTTGTGATGTTTTAGCTGCAACATAATTTTAGTTTTATTTTAACCCCAGCCTCTCCCCCCACCACACACAAGCCATTTACCGCATCCATCATCCATCCATCCACTATGCTAGTTGTGTTATAGAGGCATCATTTTCAGAGGGAGGTAAAACAAATCTTTTTTCTGAAGCAGCGATTGGTCTTCCATGTGCTTACTTAGTTTCTTATTCCACCAAAAGAAATGATCTCATATAACTGTCAGGGATCGGGTTACTCCATGTCCCAGGGATGCTTGCAAACAGACTTTAAAACACTTTAAATCACCATGGCAATTTTTTATCTCTTTTCTGTTAGGTCCAAACATGTTCTAGAAGCAGCAACAAAAATGCAAAGAATAGTATTGACACAATACCATTAACACAAGGTCAGAAATGCCTAAGCTCTCCATTGTTAAGATATCCATCAAGTTAACATGCGAACCACCTAGCACTGGATAAACTGTGTCATAACACCTGATAACACATGTGACCCTGAACCCACCATTTGAACCCACCTTCTGATGACCATTTAACGCATTTCATGTTTCTAAAACATACATCTAGCCTTTAACCGTTGAAGCAAAACATCAGTATTGCTTTATATAAGGAGCGCATTCGAACATTTCCCATGGCACATCATCAACACATCGTTGTGTGGTCGTAGCAGCATCAGAAGCAGCAGCAGTGGCAGTTCAGGTGCAGGGCAGGCATCACCCCCCCCCCCCCCCCCCCCAATATGCGGAGGTGACAGCTGTGGGGGAAAAATGAAGATGGTAATAGACGTCTCAGTGCCAGATAGGGCGCAATAAATCAAAAGCAGCACATTGTGTGCCAGTATATGTGTGTGTGTGTGTGTATGTGTGTTTCTTTGTGTTTGTGTTTTTTGTGCATAGCGAATAGGTGTGGGTACATGCATTAGTATATGTGAGTGTGTGACCATGTTTTTTCTTTCCTATTTTTTATTCCTTGCTGTGTTATTAGGTGTTTGTGTACAGCTGTTATCTGTAGCTGTGGCTTGTGAGGTCGTTGGGGGGTTGTAGGTTGGGAAGGGGAATTGTGGTTGAGACTCTAGAGGAGGACACAGGGACGCAGTATTGCAGCGGCCAGCTCTGCTATTTTGGGGCCGGAGAAGCTGTTTCCAGAGGACTTTAAATAACTGCTGTGTAAACACTGTCTGTTCACTTCCTTGCTCGTTATCCGGTGACTCCCCCCTCAACCTCCCCCCTTGACCCCCAACAACCTTCTCCCGATCCAACTATTCACCCACACCCCCCCCCCCAACTGTCATCCCAACCTTCTCCCCATCCCACCTGTTAACGCACCCCCCCACACCTTTCCAACCCCACCTCCCACTCCCCTCACTCAGACCCCTGGATTTTTATAAATGGCCCCTACCCCCTCTCAAAGGCTGTGTTTGGGAGGCCTCAGTCGCCTGCACCTGGACTTGGCACTTGGCACTGCTGGGGGTTGGGGCTGTGGGTATGGATGGCGGGGAAGGGGCAGGATGTTCGAGGGTGGGCACAAACAAGAATGACAGCACCCTCAGTTTTGTGATCTTCTCCCGACGTGTGGCATGTAGGCGGCATCTGGTGTTTTTAGGTAGCATCTGTGTTTTCTGTATTGTAGCAGTATGGTGAAGGGGAGGTGGAGACTTGTGTGCCGAGGTCTGTTTCTTTAATCAGGGCAGTCTGGAGTATTCTCTGTGCAATACCACATTAATTCATTGCTAAAGTACCAGACATATGGTCCCTTTGTCTTTCTCAGCAGTCAAACAGACGTGTGCATTGAGTTCTCCTTAAAGCGTAATATGAATCCTGTATTTCACAATAAATCTTGTCAATCAATTAAAATTCACTCATGACACTCAATAGCTCTTTCTAAGCATCAATAGCTCTTTCTAAGAAATACAAAGACTTTACACAACATGTTTTGCCTACTTATGTGGGTGCTTGTGAATTTCTGAGAATCTCATATTTGATTGTTTCCCAGTAGCAAGTAATGAGTTACATTTTATGGTTTGCTCATAATTTCGTCTATAGTAGAAAGTGTGTACCTGATCTATAAAAAGCCCATTCATAAATGCAAGAGGTGATAGGTATGGTATGTTCTAGAGTCAAATGGGCATTGTTGCAGAAGTAAGAAACTGTTTTTTTTTGGGTCCTGTGTCAAATCCTTTGCCTTGAGTGGATGTGCAGCTAGTTTGGGTGTGTGGTGGCCTGCCGCGTGTCGAAGTCAAGCTCAGCTGCGAGCTAGATTGCTTCTTTTCTCGTTTCACTCCCCTGCCAGCACATATTTTAGTTGCGTGCTCAAGACCTTACGTCTCCAAACACTTGACTGGCATGCAAGGTTTGTTTGCACGGAATGAGGAGCATGGAGCTTTTGTTAGGGGGGGAAAATGAGGAAAAGATGACGTTGAGTTTAGATGCTATTTTAGGGGACATCTCTTGTGGGCCTACATGGGAAATATGTGGAAGCTGAGGTTAGGGTGAGGGTGAGGTGGGGGTTTATGGTGGAGTCAGATGGATGTGGTTGGGTACTTAAGCAGAAAGCAAGCAGAAGTTTCAGCCCTCATCCCTAGCTTCAGAAGCAGTGAGCGAAACCCTCAGGGCAGACCACCATCAGAACGATCTCACCATTTTATCGATATGAAAGCAATCATGTTTGAGAAACATGACAACTGCAAAAAAGATCTACTCATTTAAACACCCACCCAGCCTTAAGAACCATGTGCTTGGCAGCTATTTTACTGGGCATCTGCCCTGGCGAGAGCTACCCTTGCATTAGCATGCAGTTAGCTGTTAGCCGCAGCTGGTGTCTTAGGAATTACCACACGCCATTGCCTGTGGGTCACGGTTCATCAGCCGCAATGTCAGGCAAGAGCTGACCAGTGTCCGGCTATACAAACACTGAACAAAAAAAAAAGGAGAGGGAAAAAATGAAAGGCAGAAGGCTAATGCGCTAATGCAAGCTAAACCGCAAGGCTAACAAGGGCCTGCCACTTTAAGTGCTAACAGACCCTGTAATCATTTATTTTGTGCTGTTCCACTGGAGTCGCCGGATCCTGATGAGCAAATTGGGGAAAAAAAGCCTTATTGCTGCTGGCTGCTGAACATATCCTATTGTGTGGCTGCAGAGAGGGAGAGGGGTTGGGTGGGTGGCGGGGGTTGGTGTTAAGACACCACGTGAGAGGTAATTATATTTATGTTGGGCTCTTTTCAATCTGTCACAGTAAATCTGTTTGACTTGTCACTTTGTAAATCATTACAGAGGATTAGAGCCTTGTTACAGACTCAAAAGGACGGGGAAGAAAAGAGCTACTTTTTTGTCCTGAGATCTTTGTTTGTTTGATATTTTTTGACAGGCTCTCCATGAAGATATTAGGCAGCCATATTGACTAGTTTTTTTTCCCTCACCATCTTCCCTATGCTGTTTTTTTGTAAACACAGATTGGGAGGGAATGGGGTGATATTGTTGCCTCTCGCAGGGAGCGGGCTTCCTTGTGTCTCCGACAGAGGCTTCAAAGTGCCTGGCAGCTTTCCAAGAGTGAAAGAATGCTTCAGATAATTTGCTCTCTTTTTCTCTCTCTCCCTTTCCCCCCCTCAAATAATTGTTCAAGGATCAAAGTAACCAATGATTACATCTTGATTTCAGAGAGAATAACATAAGCAACTACGATGCCAAGCTGTTGGTCTGAAAATGTGGGAATCCAGTCGTTTCTGTTTGACAATAGAACCAGACTGCCACTGGAACAGCATCTCAATACGCTCTAAATTTTTATAAATATGAAAATCTCAGTGATGCTTAGGCCTCTGTTATCACAGTACAGAAATGACTTCCACATCCTGAGAGAACAACTCACCCTGCAGATTCTCTGCAGCTGGACATTTCCAAATAGTTCTTCTGCCACTTCTGCTACTTAGAGAAGTGCCTGGAGATTATTGTTTGAGGACATTAAAGGTTGTTTTGTTGTATGATTTAGCGGCATAATTTTTTTCAGTGCTTTCTGAGCTTTCTACTAAACAACCAAATTTGTTACGAAGGAAGCTGTTTATAATTTTCATTGCAGGCAGGTTCAACTGAGCCTTGCATGGCTCCTTAAATCATAACAAAATGTGCTATGTAATGATGTGGCTCGCTGTAAAGATCTGCCTGCACAGCAGTCTGTTGAATTGGTAGGATGCATCTCGTACGACGCGGGGAAAAAAACACAACAATTCTGACACACTGGGGATCACGATTCAGTGAAGCTTTTTGTTCATTCATTGAGCCTGAGGCTGCCTATCTTTTTCAAATTGAGGAAAAAACAAACCATCACCACCACCACCACCACCACCAACAACAACAACAACAACAACGAGTGAGTGCCAGTGCCAGCAGTTAAAAAAATGAATCTAGGCACAATCAGTGCAGTTCCTCTTATGTGGAGAGGCTCGTTTGTGTGTGTGTGTGTGTGTATGTGTGTGTGTGTGTGTGTAAGGGAGGGGATCTGTGGATCATGAAGCACAGCTCCAAGGCAGACGCTTTGTTTATAAACTCCACAGGCAAAGTGGAGGGCCCTCGGACGCGTTTGCTAAGTCACCCAAGGGGCAGCATACCTTCTGGTCCTCTGTGAGATGCATTTGTTAAAGCATCTCTTCCCTGAGGCTCCCGCAAGCACTTTATACCTGCTTTCTGTTTTCTGCGTGATGAAACCACGGCTTGGCCTTGTTTCTCCATGTCCAGGGACAGTGTTTCTCCCCTTTAGTTTTAATAACCTTATTTGCATTGTGGATTTAATAACATACCCTGTGTCTGTCTGTGTGTTTGTGTGTGTGTGCGTATTTTTATTATTTTGTTCATTTGGGGGGAATGCGACATGAATTATTTTGCTCATTACTGGCTTGCTGAAGTGCTTGTTTTGGTCGGTAAATAAAAAGGCCCCCTCGGCGTTGGATTAGCCACAGGGTAGCTGCAGTGATGGCCAGCCCTGTGGAGGTGATGTGAGAGTAGGGTCGGACACATCCAACACTTGAACAAGCAGGAAGATGCAGGCAGTAAGCCAGGCTTGTCTCAGTGAAACACACCTTAAAGGCAGTATCTGGAGTGAATCAATTCATAGTCCAAGTGTTACAAATTATGAAGTGCTGTTGACCGGTATGGGAAAGACAGAATTTTGTGAAACATAAGACAAAATAGCATAACAGCAGCCAACGCTGACTAAAGAAGGAAATAGAACTTCTTGACTAACTAACCATCCACCCCAACCCCCTGTCCCTGCCCACCCTACGAGTTCTTCACCTTATGTTCCAGCAGTATATATGTTTTTAAGGAACGTTTTTTTAAAGAACATTTTTTTAAGGAACGTTTTTTAAGGAACATTTTGCTCATATATGTACACAGTCCTCTACATTTTAAATGATTTGTAGGGGCCTGGTTTTTCTCAGACAATTAATGCAGCTTTTGTTAAGCTAAGCCCTGTTGGTTTAAAGCGGGTATGGGGGGAAAAAAGGAGAAAATGGGGGCGTGAGCCTGCAAAAAGTTTGTTCGTTTCTCAAAAGCTAGAAGGGGGATCTGGCTTCACGGGTCCTCGCCCACCATGAATATTTAATCCTTGCATTTTTAAACTATTGTCATCTTTGTAAGAATTCATAATAAAAAACAGGCAGCGACCAGGACCAGAGAAAGATGTGCTCTGTTACTGTGAGTGGTGATGGAGGCAGCAGCTGAGTGATGCAGGCAGCTGCTAGCCAACCCCCACCTCCACACACACTCTCTCTCTCTCACACACACACACACACACACATGCGCACACACCCCAAATCATTTCGGCTTTGCCAAATGGTGAATCAAATATGTGGATTGTGTCAGAGTAATTTAATGGTGGGGACACATGAAATACGTGTCCCGGCCTGTTTTTCGCTGGGTAAGCAGCATGTGCAACAGCCAAGGCCCTCAGTGTGTGGAAGTGTACGTGAGCGTGAGCGAGAGAGAGGGCCGGGAGGGGCTAAATTGAAAATGCCTCATTCTGACACTTCTTCAATGCACTCAGCAAAATGGATTTGATACACTTAATCCGTTTGGCAGATTGACTAGAATCTGAGTGGCAATATCTTCTCAATGTACATCAATTTTGGCTAATGGAGTTCAAGGGATAAGGAGGTGGGGAAGTAGGTTTTTGTAGACTGTGCTTTTATTTATATATTTTTTTAATTTCCTCCTACATTTTTTTTCGGCCACACGCTATTTTCCTTGACTGTATGAAGGAGGCGGCAGGAAAGTATGGAGTTTACAACAGTGCTGCTGAGGGTTGTTTTGTCTTCTTTTCCTCAACATACTCCAGAATCACTGGACAATGAATATACCAGATGATTACTAAGACAAGGTAGTTTACGGCTTCAGAGGTGGGTGGTGAGGTGGCGTGGGGGGGCTTAAGAAGGACAAGCACGTTGCGATTTTAGACAATGCCCAGAGGTAGCAGAGTAGTCATACACCTAATTTGGCATTAAATCTGTATTGTTTGGCAAACAGCAAACCACTGCACTAATTTTTATTACGACCTGAGAGTGCATGTTTGGGTCCTCTCTGGATGAAACATTTGCATCAGGGTTGAATTTGTCAGACAAAGTCAGGTCATGTAAGGTCCCCAACGCTGATACTTTTTCTCTCTGTATCTCTCTCTCTCTCTTTTCCTATTAAATTCAAAAACGCTTTATTGACACGAACGTTTTCAACAGCATTATTGGCAAAGCTCGGTCGCATACACATAAAGTAGATGCATTTATGAGACAATTACATACGTCTCTCTTTCACTCTGTCTCTTTATGTGTGTAGGTTTCAGCATCCGGCGCAGTGTGTTTTACAACAGTGACAGGTTGGTTTGGTGTAAACACGGCTTGGTACAGTATTGAAAGCGTGCAGCGAATAACATCAAGCGGTGCACCGGTGCCGAGATATAAGTGGCCTGTGAGTCATGGAAGGACAAAGTGAAAGAGTGAATGGGTGAGATTGAAGCTTTTGTGTGCGTGAAACCTCAAGGATTACAGTTGTTACCAACAGAGACGGAAGGAAAAGAAGGATAGTGGAAGTGTGTGTGTGTGTGTGTGTGTGTGTGTGTAGAGGTGTTGTTTGGAGTGGAGGGGGGGTGCACTCTGTTGAAATTTTTAAAGGCGCTTCTTAGTGTACGGCTCTGGTTTTTTTGATAGGCAGTGACAGGCTTGGTGGAGAACTCATCTCTATTTGATAACCTCGTGAGAGCATAGCTTTCTCCGTTCGGGTACAAATGACGCTTTTAATGGGGTGGGTGAAGGGAGAGTGAATGGGGAGAGAGGGAGGGAGACAGGGAGGCATAGCAGGTCTCTCACACCATGGCGTGCATCAAAACAGCCATTAAAGTAGGATGTGCAAATGCATATCCAAACACTCTTAGGGACAGGGAGTGGGGAGAGGATAAGAAAAAATGTGCGGAAGGAAAGGAAAGAGAGTGAGACAGAGACAGAGAGAGATAGAGTATCTCATTTTAATCAGATGCAGAGTCTGCTTGAGATAATTGACCCTGAATCAGCTTTAGCTGTCATCAGTCACAGGGAATTAATGATGCAAATCTCATATTTCTGCACTTCGTTTTATTGCAGTGGCTCGCGCACGTCGCAGATATCTTCACTCGCCCTCCTAACATGCTCCAAACTCTCCCCTCCCTCTGACTCACACTGACCGTATTTAAACAGTACTTCCTCTTCTCATTGTGTCTGTAGTCCCTCTAAACTATTCTTTCTTTCTTTCTTTCTTTTTATTTCTATTTTGCCTGATGTTTCTTTTACTATATTCCACCTTGCGAAGCTATGTCACACTGGTACGAGACTGATAAAAAGTTTTGTATCTTGATTGTCGCTCTCTCTCTCTCCCAGGGAGTGCTTCACTGAATAATCTGGGCCCTTGGCTTCTGTTCTGGAAGGGACTCTGTGTATTGTCCAGTCAGGAGCCTTGTGGCATCGAACGGACGCTTTGGCTAGACAAGTTTGTCTCCTCATTGCTCCCTGGCTCAGTGGCCTGGCTACCCCCCCCCCCCACTCCTTCTGCCGCAGCTATGGATTTCTCTATTGTCTAGAGCATGGTTGTGGAGAAAATCAAATAAACCAGTAATTGTGGCGGCCGGGCTGGACCAACCTAGCTTTCACAGCTGAGAGAGATTTGATTTTTTTTTCAAGAGAAATAATAGACCATGTGGCATTGTGCAAATCTTTACTTACCCCTGCATGTGGTTCACGTTTATTACGTCTTTCAATTAGGATGTAATTGGGCGCTTTGTTTATTGGGTGCAGAGTAATGAGAAGACGAGTGATGAGTAGAGCATTGATGCATGCTGGGAGAGGGGTTTGGCCTCTTCTCTCCCCAAGCCTTCTATCGGATTTTTATTCATTGCAGTCGTTGGGAGGAACCGAGGGGTCACAGGTTCGACCCTCAGTCCCGGAGCAGGATGCTCTCTGCAGTGTGGTGCCACCGTGTGTTAGTGTGCTTCACTTCACTGTGTTTTCACAATTAGGCCAAATATACAGACTGCATTTGTCTTCACAGGATTAAAAGAGTATGAAGTACATACATTATGCTACCTTATACACTTACTGTACTCATTCTAGTATTTTGAGGGTACTGTCGTTAACCAAGAGTTGCAGGGCTAATTTCTGACCTGTGGAGCCAGCGATTTGGGCACGTCCTCGGTCCAGAGTCCATCGCACCACAGTGGTGCCACTGTCACATGGCAACTCACCTTGATGAGGGCCCGTCCGTTCAGGAAGTGCCACAGCCTAACAACAATGGCCAAAAAGGAAAGAAAGAAAGAGAGCACAGGTGAGAGGTGCAAAGTGCACTCGTCGTCCTGTCGGCACGGCAACGATGACGTGTTGACACAAACAGAGGCTCGGAGAGCGACCGCTGGAGCTAGCTAGTGCTGTCTTATCTGCTACTCCCAGAGCTGGGCATTCCAGGAGCGCTTGGACAATAGAGAGCATCTGGCGTCAGACAGCACACACACATGCACACGCACACACACATACACACACACACACACTTCTGTTCTCCCCCCTCGCACACACACACACATACACTCTTGTCTCTGTCTTCTCTGTGCCTTTTTGTCTCTCTCTCTCACACACAGACACACACACACACACACACACACACACACACACATTCATGAATTAACAAATCCATAGACTTGATGTAGATTTTGTTTGTTCTGAACTAGTTTGCCTTGACTGGCCAGGCAGAGAAGAGAGGAGAGGAGAGGTGGAAAAAGCAGGGCGTTGAGCTGGAGCTACCGCGAGGACGCGTCAGTCTGTCAATATTGACTTTGTCCTCTTGGCTGCAGGGATTGTGCTGTGCACGGGAGGCTTCCCTTCTTCACCTGTCTTATCAGCTGCCTCTGTGGGATCTTTAAACACACTCATGAACACACACTCTCTCTCTCTCTCTCTCTCTCTCTCACACATACACTCTCTCTCTCTCTCTGTCTCTCTCTCAGACACACACACAAACACACACACACATATACCTAGTATAGACACAAGTACACACCTTCACAAATACACAACCTGAAACTCTCACACATGCACATATGCATACACAAATGTACTCACACATACACGCACACACACATCCACACATTTATGTCTGCACAGTGACACTGGTAGTTTATGGTAGTTATGGTTAGTTTATCTGGGTTTTTTAAGCACGTGTCGCCTTCCTGTAAGCAGTGTACTCTACCAGTCTTTTACTGTTAAAAGCAAAAAAAACATGCAGCTGATACAGTCTCTGACTTGTGCTGTCTGGTGGGACCCCATTTGTTGCTGGGAAAGTGTGTGTGTGTGTGCGTGTGTGACTTTTAAGATGTGTCTCCACTGCATGGTAAATATTTGCCAGGCAAACATTTAGATTGGATAGGCTGGACAAAGGCAGAGTTGCGAGATGGAAATGTTTATTTTTCTGTTGATGCTGATGTCAGCACAGTGCCGGCCCAATGAAGCGCATGTTTTTTTTTTCCTTCTTTCTTTAGGCCGGACGTCAGAGGAAGGTGGTGGTGTTATTCACACTCTCATGATTTGACCTTCTGATTTTTTCTGGAACTCTCCCCCCTCCTGCTGAAATACTGCCATGTCATTGTTTGACGACAGAATAAAACACTTAGGTGACAATTACTGACCATTTTCTTAACCGGTTTGGATGTATTTGTAGACATAGAATGATATGCAGACGCTTGTCCTTCAATCTGAAGCAAAACAACTATAGACTGCAGTCCATTTTCCTAGCATCCATTATATCTAACTGACCACCAAACGTTGTGAAGACCCCCAACCCCACCCCAAATCCATGTGCTATGAATTTTCAGAAATATGTTTACATAACTTTGATGTTCAAAGTCCAACTCGAACTGGATTGTTTTCACTTGACTGGTGTCTTGACTTTCTCAATTGCAGTTTGATAAACAATCATTACTAGGGATTTCTCAGGTTTCTCAGTTTTTTTTGCCCTCGAGTCTGAGTCATTTGATTTTGAGTATCTACCGATACAGTCTTGACCCGATACTTCTATAATACAACACAAAAAGAGTAGTGAAAAGTAGAGCGAAAAAACAGATTATTTAATAAAAATCTTATTTTCACGCTCAACAACTCTGTTAACGAACAAAGCACGTCTGTGAGGTAGCTTGAACAATCAAGTAATAACTAAATTTTCACTTTTGGACTATAGATAGATGTGTTAATAAACAATAAGAGTATATATACATATATATACGAGTCCTGATCGGGATGTAAGATTCCGATCGAGTCTGAAACCACGTGATCGGGCCCGATTTCCGATCACGTGATTCGATCTAGACATTCCTAATCATTAATTAGGATCATAATCATAATCATAATTATTTTTTTGTATTTTTCTGAAACTGCACACAAACTCCTCACATGGACAGTATGTTTATACAATTGTGTGCTTGTATGTCTGTGTGTTCAGTGCATTTTGTTGTATTTGTGTGTATTAGGGGTGTGCATGTGTGTAGTTTGTGTATGTATGTGTTGGTTTACGTTTGTCTTTAGATACCAAAAACAATGTGGGTCCTTGTTCTGTGGTCCTTGTAAAGGAGGGCAGACAAAGAGAGTGGGTGTGTGCCAAAGGTGTGTGTAAAACATGCTGTGTCGTTCTCTGCCTCATTTACCCAGCAGCCCATCTGAATATTCATGAAGTGCTGTCTTAGTCTCAACCAAGCTAAAAGATAAAGAACACCAGATAGGGAAATAAATAAATACAAAAAAATAAACACATAAACAAAGTGGCTCACAGCTCTTGAAAAGATGAGTAAAGCAGGATAGGGTATGATATGGCACATCAACAACACATGTAGCCTCCCCACCAAACACACACACACATACACATAGACATAGACAAATACACACACACATAAACACAAACACACACACACACACACACACACATACACACACACCACTACTGTGCCTTTCTACGAGAAGTGTGGGTTTCAGGGGTGCTCTTGAAAGGAAGCAGCAGATGTGTGGCAGCACAGTTATTTTTTTTCTTTTCCTTTTTTTTTTGTCGCCGACACCTGTCCCTGGTTAGGCTCACTGTGTGGCGAAGGAGCTGTGTGCTCACTGACAAGAAGCAGAGGGAGAGAAAGAGAGAGAAAGGGAGGAGATGTGAAGAACAAGTGTGTAAAAGAAGAAAGGGAGAGTTGAAGTGGACTCTGAAGAAGACAAATGAGCTCAAAGAGGCCAGAACGACAGAGTTCTGAGGAGAAGAGGTGAGAGGAGAATAGTAGAAATGGATAGAAAAGAAAGATGAGGAAAAAGGCAAAATAAAAAAGCGAAAGTAAGCAGAGCACTGCAGACAGAGAGGCGCAATGTAGAAGTACTGGAAATCAGGAAAAAGGAATCCCTGCTGTGACTACCATTCAAAGATTGGTCCTTCTTTAATCTGTCAGAGAACTTCTCCCGAACACCTCAGGGAAGTTCCGGAAGATTCTCTCCCCTCCATAGGGACCCCCTGTAACCCTCTGTCCTACCTCCTCTATGACTCAGCTGTCTCTCAAGATTTTTTTTTTGGTGAATCAGAAGAAAACCTTCTGACAGTTTCTGCTCTTCTGAAAATGTGAAAAAGTGAGTGCCATCCAGCAGATAATAGACGGGACAAACTGGCTGTTTGTGTGAGCCCAGGTTGTTAGCTGCTACTGATGTAAGGTTCCAAACCTGCTTGTCATCCACTGTGAATGCCTGTGGTGTGATACCAGTGTTACAGTAAGTGGGAATAATGGTGAATTTAAGAGGGTTTAAAGGAGGCAGCTTGGATTTGAAAACAGTATAGGATGGATGCTAGCCAGTTTGCCCTTAATAATTGGGGATTTTTTATTTTTGTCAATGATGAAATTTGGTTGACATGGAGGGGTGAGCTCTCTGTTTCGCTCTCCTCACAGATCCCATCTGCAGCTGACTTTGCCCTCACTGATGTTAGGTCACCTAAGTACATTTACATTTACATTTATGCATTTAGCAGACGCTTTTATCCAAAGCGACTTACTAAACGAGGATAACAATCAAGCTACATAGCAGAAACCTTAAGGAGCATAGTGCTAGGGGATAGTGCTTCAGTTCATTTTAAGTAAAACCTTCTGTTAAAAAAAAAGAAGAAGAAAGAAACGAATATTCTCTGCCACCATGGTGTTTCCATCATTCATCACTCTGTGCTTTTTCTGTCTAATCTCCATCCTTTTATCCATCCTTCATTCTCCTCTCCTCCCCCCCTCTCTCTTTCTCTTGACCCCGGTGACTTGTCTAATGCTGCCGATTAATAATTTGCAGGCTCTGCCATGGGATCTGTGCAGATGGAGAGGATGGAGGAAGAGGGTGGTTAGGGCCGGATAGGTGCGGGCTGAATGACTAATGGGGAGGACTGACTATATGGCTAGAGAGCCAAAGCTCTAAGATCCAATCTGCTCTTGTTAGGGGAAGCACCTCTCCCCTCTTCTGTTCAGTCCTGTTCCTCTCCTTTCATCTTCTCTGCTCACCTATCCTCCCCCCCCCCCTTATTTCTTGTCTTCCCTCCTCTAATCTTTTATCCTCTGCCCTTCTGTTCTTTTTTCCCCTCGTCTCTTCTCTCCACTCCTTTCTTCTCATCTCCTCTTCTCTCTTGTTTTTTCTCCTTCTCTTCTCTCCTCTCCTCTCTTCTCTTCTCCTTCTCTCAGCTCTGCTCTGCTTGCTCCCCATCTCCGCTCGTTGTGGGGCTGGTCTGGAGCCGGCTGATTAGTATTGATTGCCAGATGAATTGGCCTCTCGACTAGAAATTGAACAGAATAATCCTCGCATCCTTGTCTGACAAATCCATCCTGGCGTGGGCGGTGTGACAGCTTGGGGCTGTGAGGGTTGAGGGGCTCGAGGTGGAGGTGGAGGTTGGGGGCTGGGGTTGGGAGGTGGAGGTGGGGCTGGCGGTGGGGGCGGTGTGACCAGAAGGTGGGGAGGTGGAGTGGGTTATTGCTGATGCTATCAAGGGTTCGCTTTGTTGCAGAGTGCAGTGAGATGCATGAGAGAGTTTATGACCTCCTGCCCCTGTCCCCCCATACACACACACACACACACACACATGTATACACACACTTAGAAAAAGAAATACACTTCTATGCTCTTTAAGATGTTACAAACATCTGTGATGTGTTTATTGTATTATACTCAAAATGACTTGTCATCCTTACACATTCAACCGCTCTTTTGCTTACATGCATCTAAGTAAAAACTAATGACATTTGAATTTGAATGTAGCTTGTTGTAATGGGCAAAGGTGAGTTCATGTTTGGGTAGGGAAAGGATGTCCCTCTCAATCTCTGATAAGCAGGTCTGCGGTGTGTGTGTGTGTGTGTGTGTGTATGTGTGTGTGTGTGGCAGGGGAGGTGCTTCTTGCACCTGTGGTTTTGTAAAAGAAACAGATTCTCCCACACAAATTCCGGAATTTGCCGAAGCTCTCTGAGGCCCCCCACAGTGCATTGATACCACGGCTGGTCATGTAGCAGCCACTTGTCTCCAGTGTGTGTATGTGTGTGTGTGTGTGTGGAGAACGAGGGTCGATGGTTGTGAGGTGTAGGGAGAGTGGGGGGGTTTTGGTGGGGGGGGGGCTGGGGGGGTGGGGGTGCAGGGCCAACTCGTCTGGAATGATGAAATGGAAAAGTTCCAGCGCAGTGAGCACCCGCGCGCCGAAGGTAATTGGAGATTGCCACCGAAGGACTCGGCACGAAACGCTCTCAATTTCGCCCGGGAGGAAAAGAGAGTGGGTGCACAGGCGAGGGAGAGTGAGAAAGAGAGAGAGAGAGAGAGAGAAAAGGAGAAAAAGAGATAGACCACATGGGTTGATTATGTCTGCCTTCTGTCAAAGGTGACCCATAATAAGGAGAAAATAGAAGCGCTCTTAGAGTCACCGAAGAATGGAGGTTTTAGAGGAGAAAATGATTGCTGGCCACCCGTCGAGTCATGCCTTCATGCCTTGATTCCCACACATAGCTTACATCCATATGATAATGGCTAACCTCTGGATTCATGTCAGGATATAGTTTTTATATCCTACAGAATACAGAAGGAGTTTTTCACTCTGCAAGATCCTTTAGTTTGGGTAATAATATAAATATTTGTTAAAAAAAATTCTTTCTTTCTATTGATCACTGTGGTTGCAAGTGCAAGCTCATTACAATGCAGAGAGCACAGTGCCTGGTGTTGCTAGTCTAAATCTAAGGTAATCTAGTTTAGCGTGGTTTGGTGTCATTTGGAGCAATCAGACACGCATAGAAATCCTTGTGTTTGAGCTCTCCACCTTCTGCCCTGCCAGTCTGACATGGGAGGTCTGAAGTGTTTGCAGTGGAAACGGCATGAATCATTGATAAACAGAGCAAAGCTTCTTAAAGTCCTCCTGCTTGGAAGCCATCAATAATTCACAGCACTTTCAGTATTTCAGTGGCAACACCGCTAGTCAGTCCCTCGTGTTTGTTGGAGGAGTTTGTCATTAACACACACACACACACACACACACACACAAGCACACGCACACACACACAGTTACTGTTTTTACACACATAGACCCACAAGTTCTTGCTGTGTACTTGTGTTATAATCATAGAACAGCCATGTTAATAACATAATGAATGAATCTCATTTCCTATTACTAATATGGGCAGAGTTTGGTTTTCATTTAATTCTAGTTTTTAGCTAACACATATTACACCAATGTAGTTAGGCTTTTTAGCGCACATAAATAGACTATATTAACACACATAATAAAGCTATGTTGACATTATGTGCATAACGAGGTAACTTGCTGAACATTGTGCCAAATAAGTATTGGGCAATTTTAGGGCAGGTAAAGTGTTAGCGGTGATATGAGCTGATGATTGTTCTAGGGGTAGAGACATTAGTCTTGGGGCAAGGAGGGGCAGGGCTGGGTGTCATTCTTATTAAAATGGCGTCAGTGACACATCTCTGTGACAGTAGCCTTTGATTTGCTGTCTGTGCCAGCAGTGTTGAAGATGATGTTTACAACTCGCAGGCATACAGCTCCATCGCTCAGCATGTCGGCAAGCCGTATGTATTTATATATGAGTCAGGCTGGTTTTACAGCTGTGTTAAGTCAATCTTGGGCCTGACAAATGATCCCAATGCCAACGGAAAGAGACCAAAAGATTGCCAAAAGGAGAGCGAAAAGAGTTAGATGCAACAGCGATGAAGAGAGACAGACACAAAAAGCAAAAGGAAGGGGGGATGAAGAAAGTGAGGCAGACACGAGAAGGAGAGAGTGAGAGACACTGTGTCTGCAACAAGCTGCTGCAATCTCTTTTTTTTTGTAGGGGGCGGATTGGACAAGGGGGTGAGCCATGCTTGCTTTGAGGAGCAAAACACTCTCCCCTGAATCATAGCTGGCAGAGGTGCCAGAACACATAAAAGAGCGGAGGAAGAGGAAAAAGGAGGAGTATGCGCAGTGTTTTTTTTATCAGTACGCCATTGTTTCATTTTTTAATTTTTTTCAAGCCATGTAGAACCTGTCTCTGCTGAAGCTGTCGGGATCTATGCCATCCTGCCATTGTTTGGAGCAGAAATCAACCCAGACTACCATTGTTCCATTCTCTGAGTTTCCCCTTCTGAAGCGACATTTATTTAGGCTAATATAGCGAGAGCTTGTCACATTTTCCTCTAATAACGCAAACAGGAAAATCGAGAAACAGTCAGAGGCTGCGAAGTGTCTTTCGTTACAAGATTATACGATTTTATTCGTCTCCTCCCTCCCTTCCTCCCTCCCTCCCTCACTCTTGACCATTGTCGACCGTGGTCGTTTTCCAATGAGCTGAACCCGGAGGTATTACTTAACTGAATGACCATGCGGTTAGGCCCGCTTTGTGAAATAAAGAGGTGCTTAAGTCAGATTAAAAGTTCTTAAGTCTGGGCTTTATGAACGTGTCGGCTTATGAAGTCGAGGAGGCAAGGCAGTGCACGCGCAAGCCTGTTTGTGTTAGAGACAGGATCAAGTGATCCCTTAGCACTCCAAATCCATGACATGTCAGGTCCAGGGAGACAGATGAGAGAGAGAGAAAGAGAGAGAGAGAGAGAGAGAGAGAGAGAGCAAGAGAGAGAGATGGAGCTACCTGTTAGCTTCTGAGATGAGTTCAGGTAAAGGGATGCAGACTTGTTGTAGGCATTTACAGACGTTCTACCATACCAACTGTCAGAGCTGTTTCAACACCTCAGGCATGGAAGACTAAACATAGCCTAAAACGAATAATTAGCTGTTTGAAGAACCCGTTTGTCATCATTTCAATTATCCAACATAGCAAGTCTATGGCCGTTTCTTATGCAGTAACTGCTAATGGACCAATTTGACAGCCTAATTTGTTTTTTTCATCGAGATTGTATATGGTATACACACACACACACACACACACACACAAAACACACACACACACACATACACACAATAGAGAACAACAGTTAGAGCTCATGTTCTGATCTCAGGCATGCTGATGTCCCTTAGGCCCTCTATTCTGTTTAATAGGAGTAGATGAAGTCATCCATCTTGACTCTAATCTGTCTTCTTTCTTTCTCTCTTTTTTCTTTCCTTCTTTCATTCGTTCTTTTTTCCTTCTTTCTTTCTTGCCCCTTCACTCCCATGTGCCAAGCTTCAAGAGGAGAATCTATGACTCTTCTCATCAAAAAGACACCATTGTCAAGGCGCTATCCACCCACCACCTCCTCAGCTTCAGGGAGTGTGGGAGAAAAAGAGAGACAGGTAGAAAGAGGGAGGGGGAGATAGAGAGTAGCAGATGAGCAGATATAGTGGAGATACAATGCGTGTTTAGCGGCGCTCTTGTATTACAGCACAGGGTGAACACAGTTCTTTATCTTTTTATCCTCGTCTGTGTGAGCTGTCATGTCTGAACTAGTGGTGCCGTATTAGAGGACATGTTTTTTTACTATATTTTAATTATTATTATATTTTATTTGTTTATGTTTAACTAGTATCACTTAGTTACACAACCCAGTTGGAGTTCAGATGCTGTTCAATTGATCTGTCTGTCATGGATGCTGGGTTTAGGTCATACCATATGGCTAGCGGCCTCCAGTGACCCTTTGCTCTATGAGCTTGGCTAGTCAGTTAGTTGGGAGAAAAAAGAAAAAGGCCTCAGGGATGAAACATTGTTTCTTTAACAGTTTGAAGTAAATAAATAAAGCTGGTGTTTTGAAGCGTAGAAAAAGAGAAGAGATCCTTTCTCAGTGCCGCTGTTCATCTCTCTGTGGCGCACTGAAGGAGAAGAGCCGTGAGATGATGAGAATCACCTGTCTCTGAGGAGAAGCTCTCTCTCTCTCTGTTTCTCTCTTTCTCTCCTTCGCTCTCTTTCTCTCTTCCCGTCTCTCTCTTGTCTTCTCTCTCTCTCTCCCTCCTTCCCCCTCTCTTTTTTCTCTTTCTCTCTACCTGTCTCTCTCTCTCATGTATCACTCTCTCTCTCTTTCTGTCTCTCTCTCCCTCTCTCCTGCTGCTGGCCTTGGGCAGTGTGAGAGAGCTGAGGGAATATTGTCACTGTGGTTATAAAGACTGATGGTGGCGGGCCGGCCAGATAAGCACCTCTAGCAGGATTCATGACCTAGGTGGCCAAAGACAGGTGGGTGTGTGTGAGTGTGTGTGTGTGTGTGTGTGTGTGTGTGTGTGTGTGTGATGAGGCTGATGGGGAACGAGGGGGAGATTATTTCCACTTGTGTGTTTTTCTGCTGATGCGTCTCATTTTTATCTCGGGCCACTGGTATGACACAGAAAGCAATCAAAGAGTGAGAGAGATAGAGAGAGAGAGGGTGAGAGAGAGGGTGTGAATGAAATAGAATGATGGTGAGGCAAAGGGGAAAAGAAGCCTCAGGAAGAGATAGAGAGAATGAGGGGGGCCAGGAAGGTGTGTGTATCTGTATGTGTGTATGTGTGTGTGTATCTGTATGTGTTTATGTGTGTGTGTGTCTGCGCACGTGTGTGTGTGTTTATATGACCTGTACCTGACTAGCTGCTGGAGTGAAATACAGCTGTGTGGGCAGCGGGGCCATCAATCCCAGTGATCAGCTGATAGGGATCCCCTCCATGCACCTGCGCTGGCCTCCATTATTGTATTGTCCTGAGCGCCGCTCGCCCATAACCTCCAATCCTCCAGTCAGAGGCCTCCCCTAAATAAGCAGGCCGCTTCGCAGAGATTACCCCCTGCTACTTATCGCCATCTAAAGCTCTCCTCTGCACTCCACCTCACACTTCTCTCTGTCTCCTTCTCTCTCTCTCTCTTTCTCTCTTGCTCTCTCTGTTTAACAACCTCGTAAGAAAGAGGGGAGAAAACATGAAAAAAAAAAGAAACTCTAAACAAACGGATTCTGAAGTGGCTCGTGAAGAGTCTCGGGGCTCCGAGAGAGACAAGGGCGGCTTATCGGGCCGCTTGCTCGAGACACACGTGCTCAAGCGGCACTTGTGGTATGGTCGCTCCTTACTCACACACACACACACACACACACACAAACACACACACACACACACACATACACACTTCCAAACACCCACTCCACACCACACCACTCACACTTAATGCATTGTAACGGGTGCGCATTAGTTTAAGAGTGAATAAAAACACAGAGGTGCATGGGATTGATGAGGTCATTCACTCGCAGGCTAATTGGTGTCTCTGGAGCGGGGCAGAAGAATCCGGAAGGAAGAAGCAGGGGCAGGAGAAGGCAAAGATAGAGCAGGAAGACAGGAGCAAGGGCAGTAGGCGCAGAAGGAACAGCAGTCCCTACTTAGCCCCGGCTGAAGGAGGTAATGGGAATATAAGTCATTAGGGCGCCTTTTACCGGCGCTCTGGAGATGATCAGGGATCAGTAATTGAGTGTTGTGAGCTAAACCTGGCAGAGGGGAGTGAGGGGGAGGGGGAGGGAGAGAATGAGAGAGTGTCGGAGAGAGGTAGGGAGGTCTGCAGGGAGATGGCTGTTTGCCTGTTCGCCTGTCTTTTTCTCCTCCCACAAGTTTTTTTTTTTTTCTTTGAAATTTGGCTTTGACTCGTGAGGCGTATTCATCTCCATTTATGCCTGAGCTTCCACAGCTCCTGCTTGTGCTCACACTCCTCGTGAGGATCTTTCTCTCACTCTTTCTCTGTCTCTCTCTCTCTCTCTCTCTCTCTCTCCCTTTGTCTCTTTCACTCCTGCTTTCTTTCTTACCCTCTCTCTTTCTGTCTCTCTGTCTCTCTCTCTCTCTCTCTCTCTCTCTCTCTCTAAAGGTTTTAACGGTTTGCCTTTCCCTATTGTACCTTGCCATGACTGTACTGTCACTGGAGAGGAGGCGGACTCTTGATGGCGGTTGACTGTGTAAAGCGGAGCCGGCTCTGATCTGACTTAGATCCGGCTCAGATCCGGCCCTGTTGCGGCCCGAATGTGTTTGTCCCAGATTCAGTCTGGGCCACTTGTACAAGCTGGATTGGGGCTCATTACACCTGCCTTTGTGCTATCTGATCTGCCAATCTTGCATTGTAATTGGCTGCAAAAGGTCTGTCTTCATCCTGTACATATTTCTCTTGTCACATGTAGTCACTCTCTATCCAACCCCCTCCATCCCTCTCTCTCGCTTCCCCTTTTTCTCTTCTTCTCATTCTCTCCCTCCTCCCCCTCTCTATTTCTCTTTCTCACTCCCCTCTCTTCTCATTCAAGTCTTTTCACTCTTTCTTCTCCCTCCCTCTCTCTCTCTCTCTCTCTCTCTCTCTCTCTCTTTCCCTCTCTCTCTCTCTGCCATTCTGTCTATCTCTTTGTGGTAATTGTGTGCGATGCGTCTGGCTGTGCATTGCCGCAGCTCCATGAGGGAACCAGGTGGCCAGGCCACATCGCTGGCCTGTGAGGGCTGGTCATTTGACTTGCAGATCAGCCGACTCGACAAAGACTCACATGTGCACACACGTACACACACACACACAGACACAGACACACACATATTGTGAAATACAGTATGTGCCACGCACATGTAGCCTCATATTTCTGTTTCAGAATGACTGACAGAAGGGCATGTATGTTACAGATACATGGAAATGATCAGAAGAGTAGAAATATGGGCTGTTGTCAGTGTTGTGTGTGTGTGTGTGTGTGTGTGCGCACAGCGTGTAAATTGACCAAGGCCAGCTGTCAAACAGATCGCATTCTCTGTGTGTGTGTCAGTCAGCCTGAAATAGCTAGCAAGTGTCAATAGCAATCTTCCTGAATAGAAAACAGCCTCTCTCTCGCTTTCTCTCTCTCTCTCTCTCTCTCTCTCTCTCTCTCTCTCTCTGTCATATTCCTTATTCTCCCATCCGTTATTCCCCCTCTTTTATACCATCTATCTTTTTTTCCTGTCTCTCTCTCTCTCTCTCTTTCTCTCTCTCTCTCTCATCCCTTATTTCTCATCTTGTCCATCTGTGCAATTCTCCTGAAAGACAGCGCTAAGCACGCGTATCCAAGCTCTGAGTTGACCATGCCACCATCGAACACAGCCCTCCCCCCTCCAACACACACACACACACACACACACACACACACCTCCACCACCACTTTCAACTCTTCTGACCTGTTTCGAATGCAAGTACACAGGGGCCCTAATCTAATTGTCGCCACTCACCGGAGGGTTCCCCTGCCTGAGAACACCTAGGCAGATCATCCTTCTGGAAAGGACCGGGAGATCCTTACACACCGCCCTGCTGTCAGACACAGAGGAGATTGAGTCATGACTCGCCTCATGACTTTGCAGTACCTCCCCTGACATCTTTCGTGACCTTCCGAGGTGTTATTATGCAGCAATAGGCAGTGTTAGGCACGGGAGAAATAGCATAGTGTAACTGCAAACCACAATAAACACACTTATCTGATAGTTAGATTACAATAAAATCTAATCCAGATCTGTAGAGTAATAACGCTATCTAGTATTGAAATATGCATGTACATTTCTTGATAACATACCTAATAACTACCATAATGTTGTGAATTCATACTAAAGTGTATGGCGGTCTAAGCATACTTACCGATCAATTGCTGCACTTATTATTCTATTTTGTACTTAAATGCTTGGGTAGGAGAAGGACAAGTATTGAAATAAATGAATGTACTAGTGTCTGCACGTAGACAAAGAGAAGAATAAGCAAGAAGTGCACTTCCAGTAGGGCCTAATCTGCACTTCCAGGAGGGCCTAATGTGTTTGGCCATGACTGATTTTGTGTGTGTAGGTGAGTTTGATAAATAGGAAATCGTGCAGCTGTGAGCTGTATTCACCCTACCACACACACGCGTGTGCGCACACACACACACACATACACAGACACACACTCACACACAGACACACACACACACGCATTCTGTCGATCTCTGGTCGCCACATCCACGCTCCCCGTCCACAGTCTTGGGGTTTGGATGGAGGCCTTCAGCACAGGAAGCCAGCTGGAACCCAACCTGCAGCAGTCACCCATTGTTCTGGAGGTGAACTTAGCTGCCGCTCACCATTAGCTAGCCTGTGACTCCACATACAAAGATCTAAATGCATTCCTTTAACTCCCCCCCCCCACACACACACACTAACACACACACACACAATGCTTAGAACACTTTCTAACAAATTATGCAAAGACATAACAAATAATATAATGTTAAACCAAAGACTCCCAACAAACCCAAAACAAGCAAAAGCAAAAAAGCATTTAATATAACACTAACGCTAACACTATTCCTCTGCCCCTAATACACACACACACACACATTATGCTTTTCCGGTATTTTCTATGTGAAACATGGTAGGGAAAAGTGCCATGTACGTCTTGGTCCATCCCTGTGAGTTGGCCCGCTCTTAAAGTGCTCAGTGTTTACCATTACGGGTGGGGCCACTGGTCTGCGTTGGGGTTTGGATGTCAACGCTCTTGTTTACGATGAGGGGATTTTTCCGTCCTTTTCTCTAACAGAAAAAAATCCCTCGATTCTTATGTATGTGTGTGTGTGTGTATGTGTGTTTAGACTGTGTGACACTAGTGATTAATGCTGCTGGAATGGAGAAGGGTTTTCTCTTATAACTTGTAACTACTTAGCCCCCACTTAGTGTGTCATTCTTATCTGTTCAGATCAAAAAGAAGGTGTGAGTCTCTCTCTCTCTCTCTCTCTCTCTCTCTCTCTCTCTCTCTCTCTCTCGCGCTCTCTCTCTCTCTGTGTCTTCACAATGGGCTTGCTGTACCATGTTTTGAAGATGCAGAAGAAGATTTTCCCAGTGTAGGGGTGATATTGTACATGGGAACCTGATGCTGCACTGTTGCACTCATCCCGAACAGGCCTCTTATGAATGGCAGTGACACGAATACTGTACGTTGCCATGCAAATAAACTTTGTTAAAAAGCTGTTGACATGCAAATGGCTTTGGAGAATAATGAGGGACAGGGAGTTATACAGCACAACACTGGGTTTGCGAGTGTGTTGTGTATGTGAGTGTTTGTGTGTGTGTGTGTGTGTGTGAGAGATAGAGGGTGAGAGAAAGAGAGTGTGTTGGTCCAGGAGTCTTTTTGCTTAATCTCTCTCTTAGCTTCTCTCCCCAAATGACCATGATGGGTTTGTGTGTGTGTGTGTGTGTGTGTGTGTGTGT
>JAGFZM010000004.1:878167-880667 GCA_017657215.1 Limnothrissa miodon | reverse complement strand
TAGAAAGTACAAATCACCATAAAGAGGAAGTGCTCAGAATGCACATGTTCAGCCGTAGTCGTAGTTGTTGATTGAAAAAATAAAAAACATTACAGTATTTTGTTTTCAAATGCATTTGAAAGCTACTGGGGTGGGTGTATGTCTCTCCTGCCATTACTGGAAACTGTTTCCTACTACATTGTGTTTAGTGGGGAGTATTGACTTGGAGAGGGGACCTAGGAGTTCTTCCTGAGAAGCTGTTTTTTTTTCTCTCTTTTTCACTTTTTCTTTTTTTCCGCCTTTTTTGTTGTTTTGTCTTGTCGTTCTCTGAACGTTGCTCCTGCACTTGGTGTTGTAGTGTTTCACCACATTTCCTCTTGGGCTTGTTTAAGGGGACAAAGTCTCACAGAGGCGTTCACGGTTAGTTCTGCTGTCGAGAGGACAAAAAAATATCCCTTCCTGTTAGTCCTCCCCTCCACACACACACACACACACACTCACTCACACACACAGACACACTCACACACACACACCTTCACTGATGTGGTGCTGATAAGAAAGCAGGCATGGGGTAACTGAACAGGAAGGCCCGGGTCTCGCTTTTACACACACAAGCATAAGCACACACACACACACACACACACACACACACACACAAACAGGCATAAGCACACATACATTCACACACACGCTACTGCCCTTGGAAACACCCAAACATCTCAAACATACTCATTTTTAACAAAGATGTTACACCAGTCTTTTTACATCAAGGATATCATTAGTTTCCTTCTAGAAAAATCTACCCACCTCTCTATCCATATGATTGACCATAAAGTGTCATTGCAAAACGACATCCATTTAAATGTCTTATATTTACTTCTTCCTGTTCTCTCTCCCCCAGTGTAGTTTAGTTTTGTTTGTTTGTGTGTTTGTTTGTTTATATATATATTTATTTATTTCCCCATCCCCTGTCAAAGTTTGTCAAAAAGAGGAACCAGTGGTCCGTGTGAGAATGCTCGGGCCTGGCAGGAAACAGATGTATTGTGTTGTGCTAGGTTAGGGCCGCACGCCAAAAAACTGGGATATATGTTCACACACACACACACACACGCACACGAACACACACACGTTTACTATGCTCATACTCAGAAAGAAAAGAGAGCTACAGGGTGATGAGAAGTCAGGGTACATACTGACACACACATATACACACACTCTTGCCCACACACAAACACAGACATGTACATATGCTCATACACACACACACATATGCTGACATAATGTTTCTATTACACACACACACACACGCAATATTGTATCCCACACAGACACACACACACACACACATAACAAACCCTCCCTTTCTCTTGCACACACTCCCGACAACAAGAGCTAGCAGAAGGAGTCACTGCAGGTCAGATGTTACTCACCACTCATTGTGTGCAGTGCAACAAAGCCTGACCCCTGGCTCTGCCTCTACTGTAAGATCCTAAGGACTTTGGCCCCGCTCGCCATGGCTGCCTGCATGCTTGCTAGCCTGCCCGCCATGCTGTGAGCGCCACTGATATTGTGCTTACAGTAATGCACCGGTGTTATGTGCTCGCTCGCATGCTGTGGGTTCTCAAAGCGTGGCCAGTAGTGCTGCTCAAGAGGGATTGACAATAACATGGCACAACATGACCAGAAAGGACCAAACCTGGGTTGCGCAATGACGCATATGAAGTGTGTGTTTGTGTGTGTGTGTGTGTGTGTGTGTGTGTGTGTGTGTGTGTGCCTTTGGCTCAGCAAGCTGCAGCTCGGCCATATTGATTTCATTTCCAGCACTGCTGGGGTGCGGAATAACAAACAGCCGCGTCCAGTGCCTATGTTAATGTGTGTGTGTGTGTGTGTGTTATTGAGCACTAAATACTACACTTCTATAGTGTCTATAGTGTTGCTATGAAGCTTAGAGCAGCAAACTCATAACCTGGATTACTTACAGGGCATAAAAAGAAGCTTTTTAAAATAATTTATAGGCTTCGTTTATATCTTTGCATTTGGACATGCTTTGTTTGCCTGCCACTGTGGGAATTACAGACACACACACACACACAAACACACACACACGCATGTGTGTGCAATACTATTGATTTGATTTGTGAGGAGTAGTATATTGCACAACACAATCTTCTACGGACTGGCTGCAGGGTGTCAACACTGCTCACCTAGCATCTTATTGGGATCGGTTGGGTGTGTGTTGACAGGGAGATGGAACGCAGACCACAGTTCTCTGCAGTTGTCTTGATTCTAAACTGCACTGGTAGTAGTGGGGGAGGTTTGTTTAGTTTTGTTCTTCCACAGGTTGTTTGTGTAATCAAGTTGAAGTGCTTTGCCATTAGACAAAAGACTACTGAGAGTGTGGGAAAAAAGGCTTGAAAATTTGAGCATTTTCAAGGTGATTCGTCATCCGTCACCCAGTTTATTTGATTGAACATTAGGCAAACACTAGCAACGCATGTCTAAAAAAGCTAGCAACACAAAT
>JAGFZM010000004.1:873167-875667 GCA_017657215.1 Limnothrissa miodon | reverse complement strand
TCCATCCGCCGCCACCATAGAGCGCCGTAAGTGCGGCTAGCATGATTAGCCGTGCCTAGCATGGCGAGGAGACCTCACGCCGTGCGATACTGTATTGCACTGTATAATTATTTCTTTTAGCAACGCCCCCCCCCCCTCCATCATTTGTCCACTGTTCAGTAAAATATATAAAAAGGTGTAGCTCTCAAAAGCCTATAGTGAATTCTATTAGTGTTATGTGCCCACTTTAAGTATTAGGATGTATGTGTGGTGGTGCATTTCATTTGAAATGTACTTATAAGTCATTGAGCTCTGGCTTAGTTTTTAGCTTAGTGTCTTTTTTACTGCACTTGACTGGCTTTTTGATCAGTGAAGTTTACAAATGTGGACTGCTAAACATTAAGAAGTATTAACTCTGAGGGCAATTGGCACCACAGTTATTGTTTGGTTTCATTCATTCCTCAGAATGTGTATCAGGGCTAAAAGACGAGATTTTCATCACCTTAGTTTAATCCTTGATTATTTTTTTTTTAATTTAGTTAGCAAGCAGTTTAGCAGTGCTCAGTTTAGTTAAACTTATGACTTGTCACAATGACTGAGAAAGCAAAAAGTCAAGAGGCTGAAACATTCAATTTGTGTTTGAAAAGTCTTTTTCCTCTTTTGGATGGATTAGTAGAAATAGGTAAAAAGTGTTCATTAATTCCTTGTTTGTAATATGACACAAAAAAATTTTCTATGGGACTGTGCTGAAACCCAATCTGGTCTCATGAGTTCCATCCAGCCCATGATAAGACCCTCTCACGGAGACCCACTCCCTTATACTTTAATGTCCATAGCAGTCATGTTAGTGTACAGACATGTCAGTAGATCAGCAGATGCCCCATGGGCAAACCAGGCCTAATTGACACTGTACCTTATACAGCATTGATAGAACCTTGTAAAGCATTAATAAGCACTTTATAAAGCATTGACTGGCAGGCCTATTTGACACAGACTTCAGTGGCACGTCACATCCCGTCCTGTGCTTTATAAAGCATCAATAGGCAGTTCTACTCTATTGTTATCTCTCTCTCTTTACTCTCAAATATATTATACACTATATCATGATATGTTCATATGTTGTATGTTGTATGTCGTATTGTATGTGTTCTTATATGACCAGATATACGTTATTCCTGTCTCTTACCGTCTGGCTCATCAGTGATAAGCCAAGTATTGGCAGAGGCTTGTGTCTGACAAGAGGAGACTCTTGAGGATTGAGTGGAGTGTGCAGACGTACTGTGAAGAGTGGGTAGCAGGTCGCCCATTGGTAGCCCAACCCTTTGGCTCCGTGTGAAAATCACAGCCGCAGGCAGCGGGCAGACAGGCGAGCGGGCGGACATGTGGCTAAGTTAGTTAGTTAGCGCCCACTCAAGAGGGGAGGCACTGTGCGTCTGTGCTTTAAATATAAGCGCCTATTTTTCCCACTCACAAAAGCGTTTCCATATGCCTCTCGGAGTTAGACTTGCTAATGAAAAGGGAAGGCATTTGGTGCAGGCCGCAGCCTCACGTCCTCAGACGCTAATAGAGACGCACTTCCGATGAAACGAGGGCTAACGAGTGAACAAACTGTATAAATATGCATCTGCAAAATCTCGTCTTTTAGCCCTGATACACATTCTGAGAAATGAATTAAACCAAACAATAACTGTGGTGCTAATTGCCCTCAGAGTTAATACTTCTTAAGATTTCGGAATGAAAACAACACCAGTGGAGACGAAAGAAAAGGAGGAAGAGGAGAGAATGAAAAACGCAAAAGAGCAGAAAAAAGAACATTTCTCACTCATCCTCACCCTATAATTCCTGTGTCTCCAGGGTATTAGTTCTTTTCCTTGCCCAGCCTCCTTTTGTCTCTGTCAGTCAAAATGATCGTCTTCTCCGCCCCTGACACCCTCCGCCAACATAGGTGTTCATGCTCCACGCATGTTGAAGCCTTTTCCGTTAATCAGCCTCACTGGCGTCTCACACTGAAAATTAGAATGTCAAGCTGTCAGGTTCGTTATATACACAAATGGGCATATGGACGTATGGATGTATACTGTAAATGTGCCTAATAAAGTAAGTCTACAGTATGGACTATGCTCATATATACACCATTTGTGGTCATTGCATGATGATTTAGGACAGACACACATCACAGAGTCCAAGAGAAATTGAAAGAGGTTATTTCCTCATTAAGTTGTCCTAAACAGCCTTTGGTGTAACATCGTAGAATAAGACACCTTTCATTCATGGTTACAGTTTCAGTGTGAGATGAATTTCAGGCAAGTAAAACGTCTAAATAATTTACCAAGTCCACTCAGAGTGAAGGAAGGCACCTGTAGATTCTTGGCATAAACAAAGGTGTCAGTTAGTGAGAAAGGCAGTTTTGTGTCCAGACGACTGTGAAGCGAGGTCTAACTGCACTCTTGGCACAGTGGCTTCGGTCATGTGATTGTGTGTGTGTGTGTGTGTGTGTGTGTGTGTGTGTGTGTGTGTGTGT
>JAGFZM010000004.1:799722-810608 GCA_017657215.1 Limnothrissa miodon | reverse complement strand
TGTGTGTGTGTGTGTGTGTGTGTGTGTGTGTGTGTGTGTGTGTGTGAAAAGTAGAGAGGGGGTGCTTGCTGTGTTCTGTGGGTGCTTTTTCTCAGTGAATGAAAGACTATGTGAGGGCCTCTCCCCTGTCAAAAGAACTAGACAGCCTGGGACGGAGAGCAGAGGAGGCATGAGTAAACGTGAGAAAAGAGAGAGAGAGAGGGAAGAACTGGCTTTAGTGGAGGAGGGGTAGAGTGGGTTTGTAAGCGTAGCAACTTCTCTCCATTATCTCCCTTGGGGGTATGGAGGGTATTTGGGGTGGAGTAGAACAGGGCTTGTTGGCCACTGGTGTGGGGGTGGGGGATGGAATGGCGACGAGTTAAAGCATGGAGATGGGTGGGGGTTGGGTGGGGGATGGGTGTAGGGGCAAGGGTGCACCCTGCGGAGGCATGAGCCTCTGTGACAATATGACTGGTGTCTCCCTGCACTCAACTTGATAGAGCTGTAACAGCTGACTACATTTGACCTAGTTACTGCTCTCGCTCTGACGGGGGTCAAAATAAGCTTGATTATCTCTCTCTCTTCTCTGTCTCTCTCTCTCTTTCTCGTTCTCGCTTGCACTCTCTTTTGCATTGACCTACTTGACTGATGCTGGGGACAAGTGTGGCTCGCGCTAGCTTTGGAATCAGGGCTTCAAAACAGAGCCCCTTTAGCCCCCAGACCCTCATAGCTCTTTTTTAACTGAGCAGGGAATCATATCTCATATCAACAACTCCTAACTTGGCATTTAATGTTGCCGTTTTTGTAGCTGATAATAATGTGTGTTCAAGTATGGCTTTTTTTATGGCATTATGGCATTTATTCATTGGCATGACACCCGTAGATTGAAACATTTAATTTACCATTGCCCCTTGGTTAATATTCACCATGTTTGGAACAGATGTGGACCAGATTTTAATTGGATCTGGAGTGGTAAAATTCCCAGATCTTTCTTCATCTGAAGCAGAGAGACATAGTTAAGTGCAATGCTGAAATAACTTGCAAGATATACAGAGCTTTGGTTGGCTTGGGGGTTGGCAGCAAAGATGTGGGGAGCAGTGTGTGTGTAAAAAGTAGAGAGAGGGGGTGCTTGCTGTGTTCCACGACAATGTTTAATTATCCCCATTATCACTTAACGGCAAAGTTTAGAATCTGAACATTTTATGGCGACACTAAATTTGCGGGCCTAGCAGAGTCATGTAAATAGTGCTGTCTCTTGTCGCCAATCTTTTTGGTTTGTTTTCTTTTGTTCTGTTTTGCATTTTGTTTGTTGTGTTTATCCTCAGAGTTGTCCTGCTTAGTAGAACAAAAAGGGAAATAATTTACCCTACAACTGACTGATGCAGGGACACACAAGAGTTTTGTGCAGGGCATGCGATAAGCTTCGTTTGAAATTAACCACCTGTGGAATCATCCACAATATAATCAGGCTCCTCTTTGTAACTCACACAATTCATTCACACAAAATGAAAATAAATAAATAAAGCATGAGCACCGATAACTGACGCTCGGAAATAAGATGATTGTGTTGTTGTCTGTCTCTTGCACTTGCGAAAGCTGTTTGCAACGTGCTAAGACAAGAATGCGTCTCCACGTCGGGGAGCAGCTTCCCACCCATTCATTACTGGGCCTGTGAAGAAATGAATACATCGCTTGTACACCCACCACCCCCCCCACCCCCCCCACCCCGATCTCAGTGTCACTCGGTTGTGAAATCACCATTTGTGTGGTCCACTCCAGCCTCCTGTAAACCTCTCTGGTCCCCCCCGTCCCCTCTTCAGGTTCTTTTCTAAACCCCCCCCCCCCCCCCCCCCCCGAATCTACATCACTGATTGGTTTGTAATGAAATCAGTTCAAGCTTCTTGTGGAAGACCCTGTGGATGAAGTGGGGTTCATTGTACTCACTGAAGTCCGTCCAATTGTAAATACTGAGGTCTGTTCAACACACCAGCTTCTCCACACACCCAAACCCCATCCCAAACACACTGGGACAAAGTTGGGTTGAGACACAAAGCCTCTGATGCTGGGAACAGAGCTGTCCATAATCATAGAGGTCGAACACCCCTCTCCTAAGACTTAGGTGGGAGCTTCCATGTGCAGGAGATCATCATATCATCATATCTTTTTGGGGGACTTAAAGCCTCTGGAGGGAGCCTCTGGAGGGACACGGGTAAGAGAGAAGGTTATGAATGTGTTTGTGTATTCCTAGGAAAAGTGTTGGGACAATGGGAAGTCGTCACCTACGTCTTCAGTTTGGGAAGATGTTTGGCTGGTGCACGACCTCCAAAAGATGAAAAGATCCCAAAAGAAAAAGGATTCCCAAAACTCTCAGTCCATATTTTGTCTCTTAATAATACAAAATGTGTTGGCACCTGCCTATGTGTCACCGCTATTCCTGAGAACAGTGCTTCATGCACTTCATGCACTTCATGCACATGCTTCGTTAACTGGTCCTCATTCAGCTCATCCATTTTAGGGATCGCCTGCCATGACCCTAAAAGTTACTATTTACTATTTACTAAGTTACTATGTGCACTAGGTGTTGGATAGGACACTCACTAATAGAGAAAAGGAGAAGGGTTTAGACTGCTGTGAGACAGGTCACCTGACTGATGATGTGTGGATGTAATTTTAAGTGTTTGTAATGGTCACTTTGTAATGTTAAATGTATTGCTGACCTACATTTATTTGAAAAGGGTAAATTATACATTTTTAGGCTTGCTACAAATGCTGAAACAACATACATTAATGGCAATGAATTGGTGTTAAATGTTAATATTTTTGTATGAACTGAATTATGGGTCATTCTGGATAAAAGTGTCTGCCAAGAACCCAAGCATAAATGTAAACATTAACATTAAGCATAACACACAAGTTCAGTCCTCCTTGGTCATCATATGACTCAACGACAGTGAGACTGTGACTGGGTGCACTTGATAACATGTAGGAATAGTCTCCTTTCTTTCTTCTTTTAGTTGTTATTGATGGTTGCAATTATTCCCTTCTCTGTGTAAACTTGTTGTGTTTCAGATATGGACATGCAAAAGAGTGGTTCAGACACAAGCAGGCAGAGCAGAGCAAATCTGTCTTTGTTTATGTGTTGTGCCTTGAACTGCATATTTCATTTTTTGATACTCTCAATCGCTTGATATTTCTCTTTTATGAATGCCCGAGTTGCATTATGAGGGGAAAAAAAAACGAAAGCTGTGTCAAACAGATATATTGGTTTGTAGCCAGTAAACACCAAGACAAATGATGGCGTACAAATAATGAGTTATACAGCATGCTAAAAGCATGCATAATTATGAATAATGCCTCGCTATCTGCGCAGTAAAACTGAGTTACAGCAAGCAGTTGGCCTGATCCGCATGCACCCAAACAGCTGTAGCGGGATATTGAGCCGTATATCAACTCCAGGGTTCGTTCCCCTGGCACTTTGTTTGCTCTGGCGCATATAAAAATGTGTTAGTGCTGATCAGATGTGCATTGATAAACCATTATGCCCTTGTTTCTCACTGGGCAGGACATACCCAAGCTGGGTTGGTGTTGGTGAAAGGGGGGGGGGGGGGGGGGGGTGTTGTTAAGTGCTAAAGGAGGTTTCTGAGCGTGTGTTGCGTCGAGCAGTTGTGGAGGGTCGAACATCCCAATCAGGCAGCACTGCAGCAGATGTTCTTACACTTGGTTATTTTTGAGGCTCTGATCTCTCAATCTGTAGCGCTGGCCGGGGAAGGGGGTTCAGTAGCAGCCCGAGGTCAGCCTGTTGGGACATCTGAGCTGAGACATGGCACCAAACTTTGAGCACAGCACACAAGCTGTGCCCATGCCATTTTAAAATTTTAATTAAATTCATATTTAAAGGGAAATAAAACTCCAGACTCTTTAAGCACCCTTCTCCCACTTGAGCTCCTGGTAACTCAGTCCTCCACTATCCAAGATGCAAAGGTGTGCACAGTTCACAAGGGGGTGTTTTACACCTACGGCATCTCAGCAGGTCACATTTATCCAGAGCTGTGTATAACTCACAGAGCATGTACTTAGGAGAGAACAGGAGCTTTTTATTTTAGGAGATAGAGCCATGCTGATCCAGAGGATCGGCACAGTTACAAACCCAACATGCCTTCGGGGTCAAAGGGCGTGCGTGTGTGTGTGTAGGGCCCCTTGTCAGTAAGGGCCCCTATTTTATCAAGGTGGGCTTCCAAGTTCCAACAAACCCCTAAGGCCTCCTAATCCAGAGCTGGGCGGTGAGGGGTTTGAGTCAGTCAGTTTGGTGGACTGGTTCGTGGAGGGTGGTGGAGTTGGCATCATTCAGTGAGCTTATGATGGTTCCTTGTGAAGCATCTGAAAGCTAAAGCAGCCCTAATGAGATCCAGGTCTGCTATAGGCTAAACATACCAGCTCAGTGTTTTCCTGCAGGTTAAAGAAATGCTTTCCACATGTAGGCTGTGCAGGGCTGACAGGCCTGTTGTGACAAAACACAGAGATCACGTATCAGTTAAATTTTTTTACGTTGCGCTCGGAAAAGATATCGGGTGTATGTTCATGTCTGCAGGAATAGAACTCTTGCTGCCTATCTGGGTCCTCAGGGATGCAGTAGGACAACAGAATTTATCGTATAATTCTAACTGTTTAATAATGACCATTTTATTAGTGCTTGAACAGAATCGACATTTTGTCGTCTATCGATGTACACTTACAACAGACCTTGGTCTCATGTCATTGGCACTAGATAGTGGAAGTACTGGCTATTCTGAACCAAAAGGAAAGAGAAAGGAGGGAGGAGGAGAGAAGAGGGTGAGGGGGGGAGGTCAGGCTGATACTAAGCCAGGTGTCCTCCACACAAGGTCTAGCAGTAAAGTGGATTTTCCGCGGTCGTTCGTGGAACTGGTGGGGCAACCCAGGGCTTTGATATCTCCTTCTGTCTCCCTGGAGTCGGCCGAAGCAATAATTTGATCATTAAACAAGCGGATCGAATGACAGGCAGCTGTCGCCTTGGACCTATACATGTGCACCCTACGGTATATATATGCACCCTATGCTATTTGACAAGAACTTTAAACACGTGCCAACTACTGTCTTAAGCGTTGATCTTGTCAGTCTAGTTCATCTGATCTGGTGAAGCTTAGCGGAGCTGAAAAGACTTCCACGATTCTCCTCTCCGGTCTCTTCCTCTGTTTGTTTGCTTTGCACCCGGGACAGACGATCCTGTTTTTGTTTGTGTACCCTCCGCTGTCACACCTTGTTGGCGCTCCGGTAGAGCTCCTATCGGATCCCTGGCCCAGCCTCTTGACAGGGTGTTGATGCGGACACCTGCCGAAGACACTGCAGGAGGCTACTGGCATCCCGACAAAACCCCTGACAGTGTTGTTTGAAGCATCGCCGCTACGCTAGTTAGCTTTCTGTCCTCCAGCTGAGAGACATAGTGAACATCTCCAATGGGAGAATAAACACTTCTGCTTTTATTCTCAGAGAGTATTTCTTTACTGAATCCTAATAGAATTAGATAATAAGATAAGATACAATAATACATCTTATTATATAATATTAATGCAATAAGAATATTATCTTACACTAAGGTCAAGCACACTTCAGTCATAACTATAACAGTCAACTATAATGTGTTTTTAGAAGAACTAGTATGTGCTTTTGAAGGGAGCTGGGGCTATGATGCAACAGATAGAATAGATTGGTCACAAGCACTAAGCAAGCAGCTGTAAAAGAAGGTTTCTTATATTTGCACAAAACCAGGGTCATGCTTCTATTTGTAAGTGTGCTTAGTGTGGCTTTCCAACAAGAGACCTCACACCCTGTTGTTCTATCACACTTTTACCAATGGCCTTATGGTCCATCATTAATGAGAGAGGGGGAGAGAAAGAGAGAGAGAGAAGAGAGAGAAAGAGAGAGAGAGAGGGGGGGGGGGGGGGATATGGGGGGTGAGAGAGGGTCAGCCTTGAACCGCGGCCTCTCTCACGCTCCCACACCCACCCCCTCACCACCCCCCCCCCACCCCCCCCCCCCACACACACACACACACTCCTAGCCCATATCTGGCCAATGCTCTCCAGCACCTGCTCTGTCCTTTAATTAGGATCATCGCAGACATAGACTTAATGCTCCCCCTCCGCTAAGGGCTGCCTGTTGCTCGGGGAAACCGTCTGGTCATCTCTAAGCTGATTCTCTGTCGCATAGATTTGTGTGTGTGTGTTTGTGTGTGTGTGTGTACTTTCATATGGTAGGTCACCCACTGTGATAAGCTGAGAACATGGAGGCACACACACACACAATCACAGAAATACAGTACACAAATATACAAACCCACACATGTTCACTTGGCAGGAGCCCGCAAACACACACAAACACACAGGTGTCAGCTTTGGCGAAGCAAACTCACGCACGGTTACATGCAAATTAATTTGGCATGCATAGACACACTCACACACTCTCAAAAGCAGCATGTTTTCCCTAAGATTCTCACTAGTGTAACACATGCACATGCTTCATTATAGCACAGCACAGCACATCTCAGCATTACTGTTATATCCTTGTTCTCTGAGGTGACAACATTTATTCCCCTTGTTTCACAAACCTTTCTTTTACATTTGATGCCACAAAGTTACACTGTGAAGGGTTTTGTATCTATCTATCTATCTATCTATCTATCTATCTATCTATCTATCTCTCTACTCCAGCACAGGCACTACAGATCTTATGTCCATTGCTAGTGACTGTGCTAGCAGGTGTTGAGCAGGTATTACTGTGCGATTGTCTCCTCACGTGCCCCAGAGGGCCTCCACCTCTGTCCCTTGATGACTTGAATTAACGCGTGTAGGTTCGTGGAACTGAGTACGCTCCCTCCCTCCCTCCCTCCCTCCCTCTCTCTCTTTCTCTCTTTCTCTTATCCATCCTCGGTAAATCAGCTTTGCCTCCTTCGAGGACTGCTGTGCATTAACCAATTGCAAATTGAATTTAGGTTGGATTGATGTGGATGCGACTTAGCGGGATCTCTGCGGGGAGGCTGAGGGAGGCAGGAGCTTCCCCCCGGCTGCTCTGGGCTTAAGAGGTGGAAGGGCTGGGGGTGGGGGGAGTTCACTCGCTGCCACTCTTTTGCCTCTATGGGCCAGGGTTGGGTTCTGGGGCTGGGGATGGGTGTGAAGGCTGTTTCTGGGGCTGGGGTTGAGCCTGGGGCTGCTGCTCCCCAGGACGTCCAGCTGGGTCTTTTGGCCTAGACAGGGGGGTTGGGTTAGATTGGAAGGGGGGCTTATGGGTGGCTGTATGTGGGTGCCACATGGGTGGGAGGTTAAAGTGGACGACTGTTTGATTCTTTGAAGACTGCGTCTGTGGTATGGGGACAGTCACAAGCAGACCTAGTTGAGGTGGTGACACTGTTGGTGCACTGTACAATACAATTGCCCCGTTGGGTTGCCCCATTGCCTGACTGCTTCGGAGTACTGTGTGTGTGTGTGTGTGTGTGTGCGTGTTGAAGTCTACATGTATCTGAATAGTCAGCATTTTCATTAGGATGAAGTGTGTGACGACTTAGTCATTTAATAAGTTTGGCTTTTCGTATCCTGGCAAGTCGGTCAGGCTTTCATGAGCATCTGTGTTGTGTTGTCAGCTTGATGTTTGTGAAAATATCCGAGAAATCTGCACGCCTTCATGGGGACACAACAGCATTTGGAGTCCATTTGTGTGGCTTTAGCAAAGATCTTACTCAAAACCGGACAGGCAGTGTCTCAGCGCGAGGCCAGCTGTTGTCACGGAATAATGGGGGTGAGGGAGTGGTGATTTGGCAATGGTTGACGTGGCGACAGCATAGTAAGATGCTTCTCCACTCAATACTGCTTTGTACTTTGTACTAGTTTGCACTTCTATATATCAGTGCGCTTATTCCTGCATGTATTTCTGCCCTCATGACTGTTGTATTGCATTGTATATGTATTATTGTATAACGTAAGTTATATAATATACTCACTATTGAGTATACAGAAAGTAGACAGAAAGTATGAAAACAAGTGAATAATAAAAGGAAGAGAGAGGAAGAATGTGTTGAAAGGATGGTAATCCATAAAAGTGGGAAAAAATACGTCCATCATCTGTCCCAGACAGCACGGGATGAACGAACGGACATTTGTGAGCCGCTTGGCAATTAGACCGACGCAAACGCAAACTCGGCGACACAGTGTGTATGGCTGCCACATGGACATCAATGCATTCCTCCGTCTCTACTGCGGACAACAAAACTTCATTTTGCCAAGTCCGATGGCTAGTCTGGCAAGCTTTGGTTTGTATGCTGTCAGCTATATGATTTCGCAAGTGCTTTGAAGTGCTTTGGAGGAGCGATTCTTGTTTTTTGTTGTTTTGGTCCTAAAGACATGATGGACTTTTTTTTTTTTTCCTGTCCCCTCGGGCTCATACACACACACACACACACACATACACACACACATACACACACACGTGCAGAATGTTGGACACAGAGGCAGGCAGACTGGTTTTGTTACAATTAATTGTGGCACCTTTATACAATTAAGAGAATGTAACCTTGATGTGTGCATTAGCTGGTGCACGCAGACACACACACACACACACACACACACACAGAGAGAGAGAGAGGGAAAGTGAAAAAGGGAGGGGGGCATTCCCTTGGCTGCCAAGTTACCTCCAACCATTCTGTCTTTTCCCATTACCAGGTTGGCATGGGCGGATCAGTTGTGGCATCTGGACAAAGACAAAGGGGCTTTTGACGCCAGGCGGGTATTAGTGGTGGTGGCAGTGATGGGTGGGTGAGGTGGGTGGAGGCAATGGCAGGGGTTGTTGTTGGCTGTTTTTTGTTGGTGTGTGTGTGTGTGTGTGTGTGTGTGTTTGCAAGGGGGGTGGGGGTGCTACTCATCTGTGCCCCTGTGCTGGCAGTGCCAGGGTCTTGAGAGAGAAAGAGAGAGAGAGAAGGGAAGACAGGGGTGATTTATGAGCCCCAACTTGTGCATGCCGGCTGCCTGTGCTGCTGGGACTGGAGGGGTTCCGTGTCCCGTTCCATCCAGTTCCATGAGGGGCATGAGTTTGCCAGTCTACCAGCAACAAGTGCAGAGAGAGAAACAGAGAGAGAGAGAGAGCGGAGAGAGAAGAGAGAGCGGATGGTTGAGGGGGAGGTGCCCTTTCTTCTGTTTTCTTTTTTTTACAACTTATTATTTTCTTTTTCCTTAAAGGTGTCATAGACAACCACTCCACACACACACACACACACACACACACACACACACACACACACACACAGACACACACACACACACACTGCTGTGGGCACAGCTCCCCTAGTTTTGCTCAGGAATGTCCAGCCACACCTCTATGGTGCTTGTGGAGTTGCCATGGTTACGGCTCCCTTGGCAGCCAACTCAGCCAACACTGAAAGTCACAATTTGTTTTAGTAGAGTCACTACGCTATTAGTGTTTAATCTAAATATGTTACATTACCTTTGCATTACAAAGCTTGTCCACTAGTAGTAATTTCATTTCATTTCATTGCAAATCCATGGTGTTCTCAAATTCAGTATTTTGGAGGGCACATTATGTTTGTGTTTATGTGTTTCACTGACACAGAGGTGTAACTAAGTTTTAGGACATCTGTTATTATTATTATTATTATTATTATTACTACTACTAGTAGCAGTAGTAGTAGTAGTAGTAGAAGTAGTAGTAGAAGTAGTAGTGGTCAATTAAATCTACCATTTACCTTTGTGAATAAAAATGAATAAATCAGATCACTTGCAGAGATTGCAAATCGTGTCGTTCTCTCCCTGTCACACACACTCTCTCTCTCTCTCTCTCTCTCTCTCTCTCTCTCTCTCTCTGTGTGTGTGTGTGTGTGTGTGCGTGTGTGTGTTTGTGTTTGTTTACAGTTTGTGTGTTTGAACAGCTACATGTTGTTCTCTACTTCAGATCATTCACAGTCATGTAAAAACAGGGCCACTGTCCTCAGGGAGAAACATGATAGATATAACCTTTTAACTGCCAGGACTTTGAGGGAAAGAAAACTGTGTGTCTGTGGGGTTACTGTTGTCTTAAGGCCATCTGTCTGTCTGTCCTCCTGTCTGTCTGTCTATGCTGCTTGGTAGGGAGGGACTGGCAACTGTACTGGCAAGAGACCAGTGGTACCACTGAAGGGAACAGGTGTCCAGTGCTGTGTGTGTGTGGTGCTTTGGGAGTCTCAGTATCTGCCCACCCTGCCACCTCTCTGGTAGGGCGAGCCAAGCACAAATGTGTGTTTCTGTTCACATTATTTTGCATACAGACCTCATTATTCAAACCAGAACTGCAGTGTAACCCAATGGCTGCCAAATGGTGGACTCCAAGCCCTACACAAGAAAGAGAGGAGGGAGGGAGAGAGAGAGAAGGGAGGGAGAATGAGAGAGATGGAAAGGAGGGTTAGACATTCAGAGTTGATCTATGTACTAGTAATTTAGGAGTCAGTATTCACAGATTAGCTTGTCGGGTGGCAGTTTAGCCGTTGGATACATGTTTGCTCTTGTGTGTTTGCTTGTGTGTGTTTGTGTGTGTGTGTGTGTGCGTGTGTGCGTGCGTTTGTGCTCGTGTGTGTGTGTGTGTTTGTGTGTGTGTTTTGGATGTGTTCACTTGAAGTGCTTAATGTAGTGCACAGTCTCCAGGCTCCAGTTTGGCAGTGCAGTGCTGCATGAGAGGCCGGCTTCACACACACACACAGTCTGAGAGACAGCGAGGAGGCAGACAATCCTTACATTGTGTCCCCAGCTCTGTCCCCAGTGGGAACAGGAGGGGTAGAGGCCAGTTCAGGGGGTTGTTGAGACTTAGACTCAGATGTGTGTGTGTGTTTGTATGTATGTGTGTGTGTGTGTGTGTGT
>JAGFZM010000004.1:754702-795176 GCA_017657215.1 Limnothrissa miodon | reverse complement strand
CTCTCTCTCTCTCTCTCTCTCTCTCTCTCTCTCTCTCTCTCTCTCTCACCTCACTGTTTTGACTGTCTGGCAGCAGAGAGTCAAATGTCATGAAACATGGGCCATGAGCCCCACCCATTGTGTTTATCCTCCAGAGAGCTCCTTCTGAATTTTGCTCTGCCAGTATTGTTCTCGTTAAGTGTAACAACAAGTCATTGGGAACCCAACCCCACAACCTTGTGAGCACTCATTATTAGGATGATTTAGAAGAGAAAATCATCCAACGTGAAGTAAACCGCACGTGTGTGTGTGTGTGAAAACAATATAGCTATAACTCATCATCCTTACTGTTGTCTCTCTCTCCCCCTCTCTATCTCTCTCCCTCTCTCTCTCTCTCTCTCTCAGGTTCTGGGGAACCCCATGGCGAGCGGGAACAACCCCATGAACCCCAGCGGTAACCCCATGGGCTCGGGCATGTCGGGGGGCAACCCGGGCATCAACTCTCCCCAGTTCCCCGGGCAGCAGCAGCAGTTCTCAGGCAAGGGCAACAGCAACCAACCCTACATGCAGCCCAACATGTACGGCCGGCCCAACTACCCAGGTGGAGGGGGCTACGGAGGCAGGTGAGTGGCCGGGCAGAGGGCAGGGATGGAGGGCCTGGGGAGGGATGGGATTCGTGGGGAGTGTCGATTCTATATTACTTTGGATAAAAGCATCTGCTGAATACCAGTTAGCTTTACCATGTCTTGCAGTCTATTACCATTCGGACTGCAAATTCTTGAAATTTGAATAAACTGTTACAACTTACAGTACACTATGGTAAATAAAATTGAAATAGAATCCTTACGGTTACAGTCGATACATCATGTGAGCTGTACTGAGTGTTCGAGTGGCTTTTGTTCCTGCAGTTATCCCGGAGGTCCAAACACTCCCGGAGGTATGGGGATGCCACCCCACTCCCGACCGCCCTCGGACTTCACCCAGCCTGCTGCAGCGGCAGCCGCAGCCGCGGTCGCAGCTGCCGCCGCCACGGCGACTGCCACTGCCACGGCAACGGTTGCCGCCCTTCAGGAGACCCAGAACAAGGACATGAACCAATACGGACCGGTAGGAGGAGTTTAAAAACCTAGCTATTGTTTGCTTGTCGGCAATACAATGACGGCGGTGACAACAGCGATGCATTTAAACATGGCCCTAATTCAGCTCCATTAGGACGAGACACACACACCTCTCATGCACACAGTAATAACAAAGGCAGAGCAGAGACAGCAAAGTCGTTAAACAACAATAGTGCATTGCTTTGCATGCACTGTAAGGAGATGTTTTAAAAACTCAGCGCATGGATTAGTTTTTATACCTAAAGGATGTGGGTATTAAGGGTATAAAGGATCTGGTATAAAGGGAGCACTGGCTGTACTGAGACAAATAACCAACCTTGGCACGGATGCTTAGTCACTAGGGCAGAGAAAGCACTCTCAGTGTGATGAGCAAGACACACACACACACACACACACACAAACACCCAGACATAAGAATACTCAGACACACGTGCTCTCACTCACACACGCACCACATGCACACACTCAGCACACTCAGACACTCACAGAGACCTAATGCGGGCTGCCCCTCTCTACAGATGTGTTCCTCTTTCCAGATGGGACCCAACCAGTACGGCGGCCAGTTCATGAACCAGCCGGGGCCCCGCGGGGGGCCTCCAACCCTGCCGGGCAGCATGAACCCCATGGGTGGCGGAGGAGGGGGCATGAGCACACCCAGCATGGGGGGCCCTCCCATGGGCATGAACCAGCCGCGCCCCCAGGGCATGGGGCCCTTCGGGGGCCACGGCCAGCGGATGCCCCAGCAGGGCTACCCGGGCCCCCGGCCACAGGGGATGCCAATGCAGGGCATGAAGAGGCAGTACCCGGGGGAGGTGGGTGCGGGCACCAGGGCAGTGCCAACTAATAGATTCAGCAACACTTTATATGAATGCATAATTAGCATGCAAATTAGTAACGTTCCAGCCATTTGTTTGCCATTTCAAATCCTTTATTAATACTTTATCTGCCATGACTTTATTCTATGTGTTAAATTATCCAATGTTAACTCTAATTTACTGTTTATTTACAGCTAACAAATTAGTTTTTGTAAAGGAATCATGATTAATGAATATAATTATGCTTTAGTTAGTATGGGGATCATAAGATGGGAGTACAACAGGAGCAGTTACTTCCCTTTAGTAATCCTCAGGATGAATGGTCTGTTCATTGGAACAACCCCCAGAGCTAAGTATATCTAAGCCCTAATGACATCAATGGAGTTGAGAATAATTGCTCCAGACAATAACTGTTCCTTGTGACTGTTCCATTATTGATATAACTAACTTACTGTGAGTCACAGCTGTAATTGGGAGGTAATATAGGGGTAATTCTTTGTCAGTGTTCAGAATAAGGTATTAATGAGTTATTTAATGACTAAAAGATGGCCAGTATGGTATTTGCAATGCCAATGGTGAATATGTGTGTGCTCATGTAGTATAAGAAGCTCATGAAGTATTTACAATAGTGCCACATTAGTACTCCTTCTTTTTGGGGATGCAATACACCTCACAAAACAAGTTTTGTTTTCCCCTATCAGAGTGCAAACGTGAGATAATTGTCATATATGAGAGAGCAGCAGGAAATATACATCACATTTGTCTGTGTAATGAGGCAGAGAAATCATTTCCTCTCTGCGTTCATCAGAACTCATTTCCTGTGTTGTCACCGAGCGCCAGTGATGGAGGGCCCGGTGGCGTAGCATGGCCCTAGCGTGCGGAGACTGATGGCTCTCTCCCCTCCCTCGTCTCTTTCCCCAGAGCAACTACGGGGGCCAACAGTACGGACCAAACAGCCAGTTCCCCAACCAGCAGGGGCAGTACCCCAACCCCGGGGCCTCCCGACCACTGCCCTCGCCTAACTACCCCGGCCAGAGGATGCAGGGGCAACAGAACACGGGCCAGTACCCTCCCCCCGGGACAGGCATGGGCCAGTATTTTAAGGTGAGCTCTCTTACTTCCAGAACCCTGCGGATCAGTACGGCTGGACTGTGAGACGTGATGATTCATGGTTTTTATCTTTCACCATTACAGCCGGAGCCTTTTAATGGCCAGGGTAATAATTTCTCTGGGAGCGGATTCCAATACAACCAAGGGAATATGAATGGGGTGAGTAGTCGCGCAGTCATTAGGAAGGTTTTATTATACAGGACGTCTGCCCATATGCTGTCCATTTGCAGCTTTTCCAAGAGCTTTAGAAGAATGTTCTAGAAGGCATACTAAGCACTACGCTTACAAACTACACTTGCACACTTCTATCTTCTAGTGAACAATAGCATACTGAACACTCTAACATATTAAAGACTACACAAGCAACACCATTTTACAGCAGAGTGTACTGTGCATCTATACTAAGTGTACTTCTTTTCCTCAGGCTCCACGGCCAGTAGGCAACTACCCCCATTCGCCAGTTCCTGGCAACCCCACGCCCCCCATGACCCCAGGAAGTAGTATGCCACCATACCTGTCACCTGGCCAGGATGTGAAGCCACTCTTCCCACCCGATATCAAACCAAATATGAGTGCACTGCCACCCCCACCAGGTACAAGGGAAAACTATATGCCCGTCCTGCACTGAACTACAGGCTTATGGAATATGTAAAACATATATTACCCTATTGGACTGTGTTGTGAAACATTACCAGTATCTGCTTATATACTATACTTAGGGTTAGTCTCAAACAAATAGTACTGCATGAATGTGTTTAGTTCAGTAGTAGTATAGTATAGTATCTGTACTGTTAAATTGTATAGTATGTTTATTGAAGGAGTATTATGTTCCGTGTACACTATATACTAAAGTACATAAGGTTACGGATGTGGGCGAACACGGGCAAGCATTTTCACACCTATTAAAAACATTCAACTTGCATTTGGATGGAGATTGCTTGGGAATTATAAACCCAACAATTTTCTGTCTTACTCTTCACGTTGAGTTCAACACTGATCCCTTCCAGCCAGTGCACATATGTTAGTCCAGTCAGATGCAGTGTGCGTGTTGAGCTCAACGCTGGTCTCCTGTTTCCCCAGCAAACCCCCATGAGGAGCTGAGGCTGACGTTCCCCGTGCGAGACGGAGTGGTGCTGGAGCCCTTCCGGCTGGAGCACAACCTGGCCGTCAGCAACCACGTCTTCCACCTGCGGCCCTCTGTGCACCAGACGCTCATGTGGAGGTGAAGCCCCCCTTGACCCCTGACATTTGATTTCTTTGTCAACATGAATATACATTGACATTTATGCAGGAGAGAAATTGCATTAAGGATACAAAGACAATGGAGAATGTTTCCCAAATAAAGAAAGCCTTTGAATCCAAGTGTAGGAATCTAGTACCCTAGCAAAAGCGAATGATTTCTAGAAACAACCAATTAGGGCCTGATTCACTGATGCACTATGTGTCTTTGCTGACTCCAGGTCAGACTTGGAGCTGCAGTTTAAGTGCTACCACCACGAGGACCGCCAGATGAACACCAACTGGCCAGCGTCGGTGCAGGTGAGCGTCAACGCCACACCGCTCACCATCGAGAGGGGCGACAACAAGACGTCCCACAAGCCCCTGCACCTGAAGCAGGTTTGTCAGCCAGGGAGGAACACCATCCAGATCACCGTCACCGCCTGCTGCTGCGTGAGTACCATTTCTGGTTTGTGTGTGTTGGTGTGTGTGGGTCCATGTGTGTGTGTGTGAGAGAGAGAGAGTGAAATAAATGTGTCAGATACTGAACTGTGCTGTTGCTGAAATCGGTTGTTGTCACTGCCATATTTGAATCCTGGTCTCTCTCTCACTTACAGTCGCACCTGTTCGTGCTGCAGCTGGTCCATCGGCCGTCTGTCCGCTCGGTTCTACAGGGCCTGCTCAAGAAGAGGCTTCTCCCGGCTGAGCACTGCATCACCAAAGGTGCCCTTCAGCACCAGCACATTTCCCCACAGTCCTTTTTTCCCTACATTCCTCTACACTGTTTGTCACCTAAAAGGGAATTCTGGTGTGAAGTAACCAATAGTTACCAATTGTCGACGAGTGCTGTCAGTTGGAAAAAGAATGAAATATTCAAAATAACAAATTACTAACTTAATGTAACAGGGCATGAAAGCTCAGTTTCATTTCACTATGTCCTATTTTGTTAACGTCAACGGTTCACTATTCGGTCAGTGTATCAAATTTTCAGATTTTAATTTTCACAGACAGCACTCAGTAATCTGAATTAATAGAGCAAATTCAGATTATCTCCACACCCTTAAACCCTCAAAGACTCATTGTGGCCTTGTAAACGTGGCAATGGTTAATTCAAGCTCAAGCTCAAGTCAAGTTGATTTTAATGACTAAGGGACAGCATTTCAAAGAGCCCTTTTAGCCCATAATTTCAGCCACTTTTCCAACTCCCTCCTTCCTGCTGAAGGTCTCTGTTACCTATATTTTGTCTTTCATCCTAACTGGGTTTTCTTTGTTCCTCTTTTTATCGCTTCAGTGAAGAGAAACTTCAGCAGTGTGGCGGCTTCGTCCGGGAACACCACGATGAACGGAGAGGATGGCGTCGAACAGACGGCCATCAAAGTGTCGCTCAAGTGTCCGATAACCTTCCGACGAATCCAGCTTCCCGCACGGGGCCACGACTGTAAACACGTACAGGTGTGCATTCCACCTGACGTCCTGTGCTGTCTGTCTTCTGTTACTGTTTAATTTAAATGATTAAAATCGCCAAATTATACTGATGATCATTTTTCCCCTTCTTATTGCAGTGTTTTGATTTGGAGTCCTACTTGCAGTTGAATTGTGAGCGGGGCACGTGGCGATGTCCTGTGTGCAAGTAAGTCAGCATAACAGGGCCCTTTGCTTTTCAGGCTTTTGTGAACATGAACATTGAGTTGTTGACCTTGAAGTTATTTCGAAAGAATAGTAAAAACACTCATGCAACTGCCATCTCTCTTTCAGTAAAACTGCGCTGTTAGAGGGCCTGGAAGTTGACCAGTACATGTGGGGAATCTTAAATGCTATTCAAAAGTAAGTCACACTTTCTAAGCATCCATGATTCTAAGAAAACCAGCCTGTAGTTTGACTTTAACCTCAGTACGAAAGTTGTACAAATGTATGCCTTTGACTTAATCAATATCTTTACAATAGTTCAAAATATGTTTTTTTTTTAAAATATGTATGTCTCATTGCAAAAAAGTGTCAGCTACATTTTATGAATGAACATAAACTTAAATTTGAACTAAAATGCTTCTGACAGTTCGGAGTTTGAGGAGGTCACCATCGACCCGACGTGTAGCTGGCGACCCGTGGCTATCAAGTCGGAGATGCACATCAAGGAGGACCCAGATGGGCCACTTGCCAAGCGCTTCAAGACCATGAGCCCCAGTCAAATGATTATGCCTAACGTGATGGACATGATCGCCCAGCTGGGCCCCGGCCCGTCGCCGTACCCCAACGTGCAGCAGCAGCAGCAGCCGGGCGGAAACACCAGCGACTACGGCAACCAAGGTATCAAGGCCCAATCACACATAGGCTAAGCTAACTAAAGAACACATAGGCTAGGCTAACTAAAACACACATAGGCTAGGCTAACTAAAACACACATAGGCTAGGGTAAATAAAGCACACATAGGCTAAAGCACACTTTTGCTAGGCTAACTAACACTCATAGTCTAGGCTAGCTAAAGCACACATACAGTAGGCTAAAGCACACATAGACTAACTAAAGCTTATAGCCTATACTTAAATGGCTCGTCCACTTCCCTGCTCATTTATCTAAATATGCTACTGGTAGCCGATAATACTGTAGATCACTGGCTGTGACACCACCCCTGTGGTGTACATGTCTGTTCCTGTCATTCCCTGATCCTGTTCTTTACTCAAGTCTCATTTTTCAAACTAATGACATTGTTTTTCTAGCTTCATGCAAAGCATTTTGAGTAGCAGACACTCCTTTGACCCCAGCTTCTCATTCCACTTTGATTTCCACAGCCCTTGCTTACTGTGAGATATTTGTTTTAACACTCCAAACACTCCTTTGACTATTCATGTGAGCGGTGCACAGCACAGAGCAGCACAGCATCACTAAAAACCAATAACTTTAGTGCAGTCCATTCACTATTGTGCTTCCTCTGTGTAAATGCTACCCATTCACTCTTTCTCTCGCCACGCTTTCTCTCCCAGGCAACAATTTCCAGGGCCACGGGCACTTTGACTTCCCCCATGGCAGCGTAGGAGGCTCGTCGGTGAATGACTTCATGCACGGCCCCCAGCTTTCCCACCCTCCTGACATGCCCAACTCGCTCATGGGCCCCGACAAGCCTCTCAGTCACGGCATGCCAGACACAGTGAGTGCCCAGATGCCCATTTAACGCAGGCCAAACACTAATAGCTCTTGCACAATGGGGCTACTTCACAATTTAACAGTGGCCTCAGAATGTGTCGGACATTTTGGAATCAGAATTTTAAAAAATGTACATACATCATACATCAAAGTAATTTTTAAAGCAGCTGCTTTACAATGGAGTTGTTGTAGTCTCAGCAGTTTTATGATTATATAGAGTTGAAAACAAAACAAAAAAAATCCCTAAAGTCCTGACCCCTCATAGTCTTAAAGGGATTATCCGGAGTGAATCAACAGCTCTGTTGATTAAGGCTGTTGAATGGTGTCTATAGGTATCAGAATGACAGCAGTAGGTACAACGTAGACCGAATTCACGAACTGGCCGCTAACGCTAAGCATATTGGGCATATGAAAACGAAACGGACATGCCCTAATCAGTTGGCGCTGGCTGCCGTTTCGTTACTCGGTCTACCGTGCATGAAAATCTGTCGTTCTTATACCTATCGATAGCACACAGCAATGTGAATCAACAGAACTACGTGTTGTTTCACTCCGGATAATTCCTTTAACTGACATAAATCAACTTGATGATTGGGGGATTCACACCAGCAAAGACTGTTTCTGGGATTTAGGTTAGGAGGCAATATGGAATACATCCATTGTCTCATTATATAGGCCAGCAGCATAAAGCCTATCAGTTGTATTAAATTGGAATTATAACCTCTCTCTCTCTCTATCTCTCTCTCTCATTCTTCAGGTACCTCATTCTGTCAGCACTGACTCTCCCCACAACCCCATGCAGCAGAGCCTGCACGGCCCCTCGCACCCGGGCACCCCTTCAGGCCAGCCTCTCCACCACGGGGGTCCTCCAGGCCAGCAGCCCGGCCGCCAGCAGCCTCCCCAGCCCCCGCAGGCCCAGGCCCAGCCTCAGCAACCACCCCAGGTCCCCCAGCAGCAGCAGCAGCAGGGCCCCAATAGCCACCCACACCCCGACCTCGGCTTCAACCCGGGTGGCTTAGAAGGGCAGGGTGGAGGTGCCGTCCCAACTGACATGCCGGAGCCCTCCTTGGATGTAAGTAGCTTGATTGTTATCCTCCTTATAGCTTGATTGTTATCCTCCTTGTAGCTTGATTGTTATCCTTCTTTGTAAGTCGCTTTGGATAAAAGTGTCTGCTAAATACTTAAATGTAAATGTAAATGTAGGTACAGACACTAGTTTAGTGATAGGGACAGGGTGATCAGGTGACAGGTGTTGTTTTTGCTTGGACTTTTGGACGTTTTACTCGTTGTGCACCTCAAACAAAAAAAAAATCAATTCCAAGTGAGATGGCACCCATCAAATTCTAAGGAAGAAGGCACATGTTTTGCACTTCATAAACAGGAAAGAGCTTGATGTGTTCTGGTGATACTGAATGAATACTGAATACTAGTGCCCAATAAGAAGGGAAAGGGGCAGAACATTTTTGGGAAGTTACCAGCAAATTCCCAGAAGCTTTTCCTTGCAACTTTAGTTCAGGAATTTTGCAAAAATTCCAACAAAATAATATTCCACCTCACCGCTAATGACAGCAGCAACAGAATAAAATAAAAAAAAAGCCATATCACATAGCTGAGTCAGACCTAGTCATAAACTGCATATAGATATGCAAACAACACTCTTAAATTCAATATTATAAAAACAAAAATGTCTACTAGATTTTATTGATAATAGGAATACAATGATGTGGTTTGTAGCTGCACATATAAATTCACAAATTGGGTTTCGTGCTCAGATTGGCATTGGTATTAAGTCTAATGCATCATTGATGACATCATTGATGTTTTTTTGTTTTTTTTTCCTACAGCTTCTTCCAGAACTTGCGAACCCTGATGATCTGTTGTCTTACCTGGACCCTCCAGATCTGCCCAGCAATAACAACGATGACCTTCTGTCCCTGTTTGAAAACAACTGAGGCGACGAACACTACGAACTTTGGGGGTGCACCCTGGGGTGGATATCCACAGTTTGGGACAACACAGTACTTGAGAAAACAAACAAACAAACAAACTAACAAACAACACAATGATGCACTCCCTCTCTCTTCTTCCTTGCAGTGAACAGATTTCACAGGTCGACTAAACTGTTTTATGATAAAAAAAAAGAAAGAAAGGAAAAAAAGAAGGAAAGTAGGAATGAAAGAAAAGAAATATGAAAAGAATGCAGCTGGCGTTTGCACTGATGGCCACAGAGTGAGATCCTGGGGAAAAGGCAAAAAGACAAAAAAAAAAACAACAAAAAAAAAAAACAGTGCAGCTATCCTGGATTCATCCTTTTTTATATTACACGTGGGATCTGTGTGTGTGAATCTCTTCAAAAATGTAGTAGCATTTTTTACTCGGTTTTATTTGATCATAAGAGGATAAAATGACTACATTTGTCAACAAACAACCCCCCTCCTCCCCCATCAAAACAGTCCATCAAGTGTGTGTCCTACAGTTAACCCTGTTATATCAGTCCGCTAATTATTGTGTCACTAACAGTTTGTTTTTCAGTCTGACCAGTAGCACTGTTCATTCCTTCAACATCATTGGAAAGCACAAGAGATTTACAGTTTTACACATTCTTTTGTTATTCCTCAAAAAAGGAACATATCAAAGGGATAAAGGCTATCACTCACAATCATTGGAAAAGGAAACTTGTAATGACCAATGCTCTCACAGCTCATAAATAGTTTTCAAGTTGTCATCACGTTTGTTCACTTGTAAAAACACTCGTGAGGGATTGTGTACTTCATGTATTGTGGTCATTTGCCCATAATCATTTTGAAGGCGGAAAGATGCGGAACCTGCAAGTACACTGATATATTGGTTATTTCTCTGTGCCACTCCTAAATGTACAACATATCCATCTTATGGCAATATCTGTCATATATACGCCAGAGAGTACATGGAGTTTATTAAGTAGGATTAGAGCTGACACCAAGAGATAAACAGGCAGTGATGCTCAGAGTTGGTTGGTATGTATATGAGGGGGGGTTTGTATCAGTGACCCATATGCTGTTTTGTACAGTATCCTTGGGGTTGACATTCATGTGTAAAGTCTGTTTTAATCCTTGATCACTTTCATGTTACATGGTCTGTGTGTGTGTGTGTGTGTGTGTGCGTGTGTGTGTGCGTGTGTGTGTGTATGTGTGCGCGTATGTGTGTGTGTGTGTGTGTGTGTGTATGCCAACGCTTATGCCTTTCTTGTGAAAAACATTCAACGTCCAAAAGGTTTCTGATTAGGAGAACTTGCTTGGTTCGGCAGTCTTTTCTAAAAGGGATACCCCTGACATTCGCAAGACATTTGGTCTCTCTTTTTAAACTATCTGCGGGATTTTAAACAGCAAAAAAAAAAAAAAAATGCCGTACAATGTCGTTTTGTAAATTGTTGCCACTTCGAACCTTTTCAGTGGGGAATCTTTGTTTTGTCACCAAAGATAGGCAGAGGCGACAGTCTGTGTGTCAGTACTATGGTCAAGGACTTTGAGATAGGACTCAAAAGACTATGATTCCCCGCGTTCCTGAACCCTGGGAGCTCACATCTTGCCATCTTTAATTGTGTTCCAAAATACCCTAGATGACTAGTGCAGTCCAGTATGCAAATGTATTATTTTTTAAAAAGAAAGAAACTATTGTAAATATCCTTGTGAATATTTTTGTATCGTCTTAGATGATATTTGTCCTTTTTCCTCTTTTTTTTCTTTTGTTAAAAACTGATCTGTGTCCAGCTCTGTGCTCAAAGCCCCAACCTTTGACCTTTTTAGGATCAATGGACTCACACACATACAGTAAATGCACACATGCAAACAAACATCTCTCTGCATAAGCTATAACTCTCACAAATCTGTCTGCTGCTTGTTGCGTCTTTCTCTCTGCGTGCGCTGATTTGAATGCACATAGACCGCACATACTCCTGTTCATCAGGGTCACTCGGTTCTCAGATGGTGATCAGCTCCGGCCCAGGTTTGGCCCAGTTAAGTGGTGCTGATCGATTACTGAGCTAGATTCAGAGCCCCCACCTTACCTAATCATGGTTAACTTCTGGATTATGTTTTCCATGTCTTGTTAAGCAATATTAATGTCACGTGTTGTTATGTTGTTCACTGTATCATAGATACAATTAATTACACATCCACTAGAAACCTAACATTCTCATTGCCACCTGTGTCTTGTACATGGTGGATTGGACAACCAAGAAAAGTGCGTCACACAAGGGGTTATTGTTGTACTGAAGAGACTGTGTGAATATCAGATTTGTTCGTAAAATGTCAATATGTACAAGTGGTATTTTAAAAACTATATCACAGCCTTACCATGAATGAAATATATGATATTGTTTTTATTTTTGTTATCAAAAATGCAGCTTTTAGAAAAGCAATGACCATTTAAAAAAATTGTATCCCATTTGTTGTTTTAATTTTTGTTTTTCTTTTGTTTTATGGTTTGTGTTTTTGGTAAATTATTTTGTATTGGTTTTATTATTGAAGTGTAAGGCTAGGCAGATAATTTCATTTTAACATTATGTAGCCATGTACTGATTAAACACCAAATCATCTAAACAAGTTACTTCAAGCGGCTTATGTGTGTAGAGAGCAAATTCGTTTCAGTGCGACATGATTTTAGGTAGCGTTTAATATCAGCATAGTCACTAAAAAATCTGTGTATTCTACCATTGAAATGAATCATCTTGACACCATACAGCCACATTTTGTGTTTAATCATTATATCATCTGATATCTATAAAATTATATAATGAGATATCACCAGATCAATCATTTCTAAATCACATGATACCATTGTTTACCAAGGCAATTTAATTCATGCATTTGACCCTCACTAAACTTTCACCGAAGATAATCTGTTGCTGTGTTGCACAGTCGTCAAAAGAAATCACCTTTTTCTTTTCTCAAGGAAATATTCTCACCATACTCCACAAACAGCGGGAGAATTAGGTGTCCGCCTGACCAGCTTAGTTGTGCCTCGGAGGGCTATAGCTAGGCCACGAAACAGATGACACCCAAAAAGATGCCTGTACATATTGTAAATGAGGATAAAGACTTGTTATCAGAAATGTATTCATCTTAACTGGGAATGTGCATTGTTTCTTCAGAGTTATTGAAAAAAAGAAAGCTTGCAATCTCCCCTCTGAAAAAACATATAGCTGGAAGTGGGAAATTATCGGGTTTTGTCAGTTTTGTCAACATATGTGGATAGCTCTTGCCATTTGTTTCATCTTTTGTGATACTCTGACCTCTTTGGGGAGGGGACAAAGTGGACAAAGCTGTTTTACCTACATGTAATATTTCACCTGTGAGTACCAGCACATCACCGGCAAACACTCTAGGTGCTAAAAGGCAAAAAAAAAAAAAATTGAAATGATTTGGGAATGCTCTTAAAGAAGGTATTATTAGGAGGTGTATGGAGGTTTTTTGAAAGATTGTAACCAAATTCATAGTTTGTACCCTTTTTATATCACGATCTGATAACAAATCAAAATGATTCACACAAACAGTGGCCATTGTCTTTATGTTTGTACATTGTATGTACAATCATTTCATACTGAAAACAGGTCAGAAATAAAGAAGCTAATTGTGGTTTTTAGTCTTGCAGAACTGTATGTAGTTAGATGATGTGACAGCCTAATATTTATCTAATAAATATGTATTCAGATGATACCTGTATGCCCCGTGTTTTGTGTCATTTTTCATATTTTGCTGACTGAGGGTAAACTGCATTGCATAAGTTATACATAAGGGAAGATGGATTATGTCCCTGGTCATTTTTGGGAAATATTTCCAGGCAGGATAAACAGGACCATGACGCCAAAGAACCTTTTGTTGTTAGGAAGGCCCAATCAGAGTGAATAGTATATGTTAGAATCATACAGTGCGTTTGATGGAAATGTGTATTTTGATTGGACTCTCTAGTTTTATGACTAAGTGTTATTTAAATGTTGTGATGCATTTTCAGATCAACATACTATTTAGAGACATGTACAAAAGAAAAGACAGAAGAAAGCTAAAGTTGAAGTAAAAGTTGAAAAACTGACCATACAGGGAATGTGGAATACTGGGCAAGTTGCTTAACTTCCTGGTTCAGATCATGTTTAAAAGTACCTTGATGAAAGTCTACTATAAAAGCAGTGTGCAGAATAGATTTACAATGTCAATCACATTCCTTCCTTTCTGTTTCCTGAGTACTTTCTTCCCTGCAACTGCCGTCAGTGACTCCAGCGCCATGTCTGCCACAGAGCCATGAATGCTGCCCCCCAAAGGGCACTGGCAACGACAGACTGATAGGACATAAGCAGGAGTTTGCTGCAGTCACTGAAGGACGCCAGCTGCTTGGCCCTTTCTTTCAAACAGCATTGGTATTGGTAGACTAGTCAGACATTATTGGCACAATGTAACCTCTCGCTGCACTGACGGTCGGCCTTTTCACCCGAATTAGTGTTGGCCAACAGCAAGGGCACCTCCATTTCCCAGGTGGTGTTAGTTCTACACCTTTCTGAAGTCCTCCACAAGGGTCCAATACCCCCTTACTGCCCATCCTTGGTATACCCCACATATACTGGATAGCAGAGCACTTTGACATGGCACAACTCGAACTGTGTCAACAGTACTCAATAGGCTATTGCAGAAAGGTCTAAACATTTTTGTCCCTGGCAGTGATGATTGTTTGGGTGAAAATAATACCAAGAGTAGGTCTAGACCGGTCATGCTGGTGGGACAGCCTGTCAAATAGACCAGAGAACCAACATAGTGACCAGATGGCCCTCTAAAATCATGCAAAAATCTTGTGGTGAACTGTAATCTAAATAAATCAAAAATTACAATTGAATGCAAGTGACCAGACATCTGAGATGAAAATTTGGGCCATTTCCTTGAACCACCTTATGAAAAGTTATCAAAACTGCCGTTTCTTCTGCAGTATTAATGTGGTATACTGCATTAGGCCTACTGCACTAAATATTTTGAACCGAATATACTGCATTTTCACACAATGCTGTTTTTCTTTATGGGCCAGAAATATTTATAGGTGAATTTATTAATAAAGATATGTTGAGAAAGATGTTTTAGCTCCTAAAATTGGGAATAAATTTGTATTTGTCAAAAACTGTTGAGCTATTTCACGGATAAACCATCCAAATCGGTGGCTACGTTTTATCATTGAGTTAGGCTATATTATCTTTGTCGGTTGGTCTGTTTTGTTTTTGTAAACAAATTATTTATTATTTATTTATTTATTACTTAATTAATTATTACTTGTTTATTTATGTATTATTCTTTTTTAAATACTTTTAATTACAAAATGTATGATACACATAGACAGAAATAGCTTAAAAAAAGAACACGATCATAAAGAGGTAGTCCAACATTATTATATAACGTAACATTTCCGGTTTAAGTTGTACTTCCTGTTTAAAGCAGACACGCGTGACGAGCGTTTCGGTTTTGCAACGCTGTAGAGTTGGACTGACCCCCATTCAGTAGTAGAGTGAAGTTCCCATAACGGTATCAAAATGCTTATTCCAGTAGCAGGAAGATTCCGACTTTGTACATTGGCGTTTACTGCCGCCAGGATGTTTACGACTGGTCCAAATCCAGTTGTCTACTTTGACATCGCTGCAGACAACCAACCTCTTGGAAGGGTAACCTTCGAGGTGAGCGTGAATTGTCAATGAAATGGCATGCATGCATGCATTCATGCTCTGTGACTGACCTGTGGCTACTGCTTTTCTTTCTTATTTTGTGTCTCGGTGTACAGTCTTGGTAATATATTTGCAAGGATATTATTAATGAAACATTTTGTTTTAATTTTATTATGATGACATTTTAAGAATGAATGAATCGCGTGAAATTTCGCAGACAGAAGATGACCTTCTAATTTTACTTTTAGAGTTATAAGATGACCAATTCACCTACGACGTTTAATTAACTGTATGTCTTTAATTTTTCAGTTGCGAGCAGACGTGGTTCCAAAAACTGCAGGTCGGTAATTTATTCTTGGCGATATCAAGTCATGGCATGTAGATGTCAATTCGTGGAAGTTCTATGGAAGCATATTGTATGCTAGCCCCATTCATTATCAAACTCAAACTCACTGTTGTGTGGGAGGAAAATGCGCCCTAAATGCGCACGAAATTAGGTTTTAGATCTATCTTCACTGATCCTGACCAGAGATAGTTTCAGATTTGATAATGATGTTTTTTTTTTTTAATTTAATAAAAGCTGTCAGTGTTGTTATCTTCAGTCTCTTCAGAAATGTGTTAGAAATCTTCAGCACCATTTTCTTATTACAGTATGAAATGTCTTTTCCCCTCAGAAAACTTCCGCGCTCTGTGCACAGGAGAGAAGGGATTTGGTTTCAAGGGATCAATATTCCACAGGGTCATCCCCCAGTTCATGTGCCAGGTACAGAATCTAATGTCCAAATCTTAATGAGAGTTCAGGTCTTATGTATGTAGCTATACTCAGAAATGGGAGAAAAATTGTAATGTTTTTTGAGGAAAAAGGTAGAGCTAACCAGCTAAACCGGTTCTGATGGTTTGATGTCTCAGCTGTTAATGCCCCCTGCGAACACCTCTGCAATTGTCATTGTGTCACTGCTGCGGCAGTCAGTCAAACATACATCCTCTAACTGTTGACTGCTCAGCCAGCACCCCCACCCCTCCTCTGCCTAACGTCAACCTCTTTTTCCTTCCTGCTACCAAACACAACTAGCAAACCCTTACCACCCTACAATCAGCACAAAAGAGGAGATCTCTAAATAAGGCTCTGCTCTATGGCCTAAATTCATATTGTGATATTATTTTAAGCCTACATGGTATTCTTAATATAACCTCAAAATACAAATTTACAGTGTACACTATTTTTTCCTCCAAAAATGATTATCTATTTGAATTTATTTCAGATCGTGTTGGGCCCAAAATAATATTGAGTCCAACATCAACTGCCAGTATGAGTCAAAGGTCAACTTGGTTAAGCATCCAGGACATCTTTAGGTTAAGCTAAAGTCATCCTGTAAATAATTGCATAATAGTTTAGTATAAAATGCAAAAATAGATGTGAATTCCTCCACCACCAGTATGGATTAGCCTATACACAGGCAAACACCTGTGTAGGCACGCATGGCTTCTAATTTATTTTCCACCCTGGAGGTGTTTGATGCCAGGTAGTGTGGTTAAAGGCCCACTATGCAACATTTTTCATTTAATTAATCCATTTCATACTGTTTAGGATGCTAAAATCAGTCATTACACGGCGAACGAACGGTGTAGAATGCGCCACCGTGGCCAATAGCGGTAGATACAGCACTTGCAATGTTCAGCAGCGCGGTCCGCCTCCAATAGAATGCAGTGCAATACAATGCAATACAGCGGTCTTTAGAGGGAGCTTGTGAGAGAGAAAAACAGAAAGTTGCTTAGCCCCTATTTAACAATCCTTGACCTTTGCTTGTAGGGAGGAGACTTCACCAACCACAACGGCACCGGAGGGAAATCCATATATGGACGGACATTCCCAGATGAGAACTTCCAGTTAAAGCATACTGGTCCTGGTAAGGCATAACTGTCAACTCCCAAAGTGTTGGATGTTGAATGCGGGATGATATTAAATTTTTTTACTATTCAGCATATTGTTTGCAGTTGAGTGTAGATTTACACAGTACACAGTGAACACAAAGAATTGTGTCACAGTTAATGAGTCTGAATAAAGTTCAGCCAATGAAATTATACTTTTCTCATGTGTCCAGTAGAGAGATTGTATTCCTGTCCATCAGGATGATGAATACCCCTTTCGGTCACCAGAGGGAGATGTTGAGCCTAGCACATCAGAACGCTGACTTTTTTTTTCCCAGATAGGCATGACCCACTTTTCAAACCACCTGAAGGAGTCAGTTTACTAATATAATTGCTCTGAGTTCCTCGCATTCTAAAAGCATCCCCATTCCACCTGGGAACAGGACTTTGGGTGATCTAATCGGTTCAGATAAGCTGGGGATTTGTTTGTGTGTGTGTGTGTGTGTGTGTGTGTGTGTGTGTGTGTTTGTTCCCAGACTTGGTCTGGCCAACACAAAGATCTAAACAGTCAGTATATGGTCTAGCGGGAGGGTCCTAGAGGGACTGTAGTTTTTTTGTTTTTTGCATAATTTTGAGTTGTAACCTAAGCAGCTCATCTCCATGGATATCTTAAAGATTTTCCATTTGTATTATTTCTCATAATGCCTAATTTGTTGATTTGTTTTTAATGAATAAGCCCTGCTAATAATTCCTGTAGATGATTGAAGCACAGTGTGCATTCAGTCATCACAACCTTCTTTACCCTATTAGGGTTGTGACAGAGCTAACGTCCATCACTTGGGGAAATAAGGCCTCAGAAGGACTGTGGTACAGACTTTATTGATGATTGCATGTGGGTGTGTGGGAACTTTTGTGTGCGTTCTCTGAAATTGCGAGAGGCTGCTGTTCAGTGAACGGCAGCGGTGTCTGTGAAGTAGGAGGAGAATGGGACTTCAGTTACTTGTGCTCAGTATGGCCAACTGGGTGTAAGTTCATAGCAATAAAGTTGTGGGTCTCATTCATTACAATAATCAAAATGAACAATGGAAAGATGGTAGCAAACAAACTTACCAGACACGCTGCCTTCTGGCAGCCAGTTCACAAACCCATTGGAGAGCCCGAGAGGGGTGCGCGGTGGGTATTTCCTTGTTCCGTGTGCGTCATTGTGTGTCACCCGTACCATTGTGCTTACTGACAGATGGAGGTTTTGTGTGTGCATTTTAAAACGTGTATTAACCAAATGTAAAAGTATAGAGGGTGGAATTTAATGTATTGTGTAATTGATTGATATGGTTAAAACTAAATTTATTTAAGCAACACCAAAGTACCTTAAAATAATGTTTTCAAAATAGTTTCAGTGGCCCATTAACTCATAACAGGGGGAGCAATAGTCATCTGCTTCCTAGACAACGCACATCTCTGGTGGAGAACGAAAACAAACGATGTGCTTGTACGAAGATGGAGGTCATCGTGCGTCAGTCGCAAAAGCCCTGACATGTGGGCTGTAGGAGTTTAAGGGGTTAGAGTTTAGGGGTTAGAAGTTAGGGCTGTGAGAGGAAGATTGAGATTTGGCGCATGAATCTTAAGAGTGGGTGTGCTGTTCTGTTGGGTATTGTAACGTGAGCTGGTGTGCTAGTTATTTATTGCTGGCCTAAGTTTGTGCGTTGATGCTTTGCAGGGATCTTGTCCATGGCCAATGCAGGGCCCCACACAAATGGCTCTCAGTTCTTCATCTGCACGGCCAAGACAGAGTGGTGAGTGGCAGAGGCCCCCAGGGGTCAGGGATACTTTGTCTGACTTGGGTGTGTGTGCGTGTGTGTGTGTGTGTATGTGTGTGTGTGTGTGTGTGAGAGAGAGAGGGAGGGAGAGAGAGAGTGCACCTTTGGGTGAGTGGGGTGGGGCTTGAAAGAGTGATGTGATGGATATGGATTGCTATTGCTGTTTTTATGTGTGTGTGTGTGTGTGTGTGCGTGTGTGTGTGAAGTGTAAGGTGTGTCGTCCAGTGTGTGCACGCGCAGGGTGTGGTCAGAAATGGCTGATGTGAACTGTTACTCCTGAGTGTACATCTGCCTGTACTGTGTGTGTGTGTGTGTGTGTGTGTGTCTTTTGGGTTTGACCTATAAATCTGTTGTGCATTGGTGCGTGTGTGAGTGCGTGAGAGAAAAAGTGACATGGGGAAGAATAAATAATTGTGTGTGAGTTTACTCATATTGTGAATTAAACCTAGCTGTGTCTGTGTGTGTGTGTGTGTGTTGTCCTGTCCCAGGCTGGACGGCCGGCATGTTGTGTTTGGCAGTGTGAAGGAGGGCATGGAGGTGGTGAAGAAAGTGGAGGCGCTGGGCTCTCGCTCTGGGCGCACCTCCAAGCGGATCACCGTCACCGACTGCGGTGAGCTCCAGTAGACCCCCGGTGCTCTGGCACCCCCCCCAACCAGACACCCCATCCACCCCACTCCAACACCTACTGGGAATGTCAAAAAATGAGCCCATTGTGGAGACAGTCTGACAGGCGGTGGTGCGGTCTCGAGTGGTGGTACAAGTGGTGGACGTTCAGGAATTTTTATTTTTTTTTTGTAATTTTTCTCTCAACTTTGTTTATTGTTCTTATTTTAGTCGACCACGCTGTGCTGAGACTCGTTTGTCAAGAGTCTGTTAATGAAAAGGGGTTCAGGGTTAAAGGGGTTTTCAAAGCTGTGATTGGTCAAAAATTATTTCTAATCTTATGTGGCACTTAAGTGGCTTCCCGGCAACTCGGGTTGGCATAGAAGCACTTGAGTGTGCGTTGTGAGCGGTAGAGTTACCTCATGAATTTGTCTCAAAATGTAGCTTTTTTTAAAGAACAGTACTGTAATGTGACAAGATGACATGTGAATTAACAGAGTATTTTTCAAAATTGCATAAAGCTACAAACTAAATAAAGTTATATCAGTGGTACGAGCTTTGATTTGTCATCTTGGTTTTTGAACTTGTCTCCTCCATCTTGCTCCCCAACCTATCACTAGCTGCCATCTTTCTGTGAATGGGCTAAATGTCTTTCTCTCTGGCCCATTGAAACATGTAGCCTATGGATGCATTTTCAGGGATTCAGGCCCACGCTTGAAGCATCTTTTGTAGATCTTGATTGTGTGTGCCACATATTTGTGTGTATACATATATGTGTGCTATGGGTCTAATGCTATTGTATAACTGTTTTTTCTTCATTCAAATATGTTGTATGTGTAGAAACGGATGCATTCTACTCCAAAGCAATTCAAATAAAGAGGGAAAAGTCTTGCACAAAGCTTTCCAACCAAAATGTTTTAATTTGTCACAATGATTATTCCATCGGCCTTCAAATACTGGTCACCCATATTAAAACCACATACAAGGCACCTTGTTTTGTTTTCAGACCCTGCCATTTCACAGAGGCATTAGTGATCTCTCCCAGGGCATAGAAACACCTGCACAAAATGGCAATGAATCTATCCAAACCTTTTAGACAACTGTCATCTCCATGGCTTTGAGCTCTCATCCTGTAGTCAGGTCAAGTATATGCTCATTGCTGATGAACTCACTGTGGCTGGCATTTTATTCTTTGTTTACTTGTTTATCAAAAATCACAGACTTGTGAGTTCCGCCCATGTTTTACAGACACTCAAAGGTAATAGAAAATAAGGAATAACAAACAGAAACTTTGGCATTAGCTGTAGTTCATTCCACCGTATGGACATGCCTTACAAATGTGGACGTTTTCATTTAGTGCTGTACTACGAGTAAACAGAGTAATTATGCTTAGATTTCAATATAAACACATTTTCACAATAATACATTGGTACAGCTTTATGGTCAAATTAGTGATAATGCATTGAGTTAATATGTATATTCCCTTTTCACACAATAAACATCCGTTATAAACATACAACATAACCATACATGGGATATAACGCACTGCATGCACAACATTAACCTCATCTGGTAAAATTCTTTCCCTGATAATGTTAAGACAAAGTAATACTCATTCCACTCAACAGTTATTGCTCACCAATGCGTAGTCATTGTTGTTCAACCTCTGATCAGATCAACGACAAAGAGTATTGAAAAATGGCAACAATGTGTAAGGTAATTTGATTAGAAATCTTACATGATTATATGTACTCAAAATACACAAAAACATATTTTACTAATCATAACAGGCACTTGGAACACAGACTGGTTACTTAATACTGATAATATAATCTGTAAGAAATTATACCAAAACCATATTTCCATATAATGCGCGTGTATACCATTTCTGTAGACATCTAGGCTTCACATAATGATGTACTGTTGCATATTTTATACAGATACAACTGACAAAAAAAACTAAATACACATAAATATTTCCTGTAGGATATCTCCGAGATTATGAGATACTTCAAACTCCCAAGTTCCTGGTAACTCAACAACCAAACCAACACGTTTTAGAACTATATGAAATACAAAACGTCTTAGATGGCTGTTATCAAATATATACAGACATGTGCAATACCACCTTAATGATGCAGTCAGTGATATTTTGTGGCTTGTAAACACATAAACACTTTTTATAACATAAAGATAAATTCTTCTCATGACCCGCTAGCCTTTAATTCTCATGGGCCACTGTAAAAAAGAAATATAGGGAAAAAAGTATTTTTATTTTACACAGGCTTTAAAAACTGAACTGAAAACAAACAAACAAATGGGGACAGTGTGCCCTCCAACCAATAACACAGAGGACACATCACATATTCCTATAAACCCTCATTAACAATTTTAGTCACACTAAGACAATCTGCAGCATGTCTTTGACATTTATTGATTACCCAAATTAATGACAGCTGGGCTGCTGCTGAAAACTAACAATGGACAGCCTGCCCCCCAAACAATAACACAGAGATTCTCCAGAAGGACCGAAAACAGGGGACCATGGTCACCCTATCCAGACAAAACTTCTAGGGTCTGCGCATAATACAAACATTAAGGCCCCCATAGACTTCCATTCACCGAACTAACAAGCATTTTTTTTTCCATCAGACTAGAATTCATGCAGTAACCATTTCATTTTTATAAAGAAATTGTATAGGTTTATAAACCAAAAATCTATTGAGCGGGTCTTGACATATTACATTTTCAAAGCCCGTAGCACATGTATACAGTAGCACAAAATTTAAAAGCAAAGCAAAATCGTTTGAGCGGTTTATCAGAAATATAAGTTTAAAAAATTACACGTTTTTGAGGGAGCGTCTAATATACAAGTCACGTTTTTATGACCACAAGATGGCGCCAATTAAGCACGTTTTTCGTATTAAAACGTAAATTACATAAACACGTAGGTTTACGTGCCTCGTAATACAGGAAATGTATAATAGATGCTCCTTCAAAAATGCTCCTTCAAATTTACATTTCATACTTACATTACAACACTTGTCAGTTTGGTGAAAGGAAGTCTGAAGGGACCGTAATGTTTGGATTATACGGACTCTAGTAGTTTTGTCTGGATAGGGTGACCCCAGTAGACAGGGGTGGGCTACCTCTCTGGCATGGTTTGTTTGGTCATTGGATTGGACAAAATGGAGGTTTTGCTGGTCAAAGGCGTCTGCTTAGAAATATAAACATGAACATAAACACAATCCTAAATAAATGCGATTTCCACTAGAATCACTGACTGCACCTTTAACTAGGGAACAAACTCTTTTTTTCTCCTCTTGTCGTTGTTCTAGAAATGCCTAACAAAAATATACAACTTTATTTTGGTACATAAAACGAATCATAGTCAAGTACATGTGCTACTATAAAGCTACAATTTGTGTCACAAAGACACAGTTGACTGCCTTATTGGCCTCATTACAAAATCGTTGAAGGAACAGGTAGATTTCATCCTAAAATAAAAACAAATCAAATGCTGTGGAGAGAGCCTGGATGTTTCTCTTTTTTTTCAGGCCATGAAGATTTGCTCGCATACTTCACACTGTGCCAGTAATGTACATACAATCAGTATTTTTGTGATTAAGAAAAAAAAATGTGATCAAGCACATATGTTGCTAAGTATGCATGTATTGAAGAAAGTGGTTTAAGCTTAAATTTGTGTTCTACTGGCACTGTCAGGGAAGAGAGATTTAATGAACTCCAAACAAGCATTCCAAACAGCCATCTCCTACCAATACAGGGAATGTGAGTGCTTTTAGTTTTTGCCATTACACAGAAGGTAATGTACTAATTTGCTTGGCTGTTATTGTCTTTTTAGGGGGGTGAGGGGGTGGTGGGCGTTGATTCAAATTAAAATGCTCACTATTTTTGTTTGGCGGCATACATGCCTTTTGAGTTACCTTAGAAACCCTTAGGAATATTGCACAAGAACATGTGATTATGTTTTCTATACTAAGATCTTTGTATGTTTCAGAAAGGGGTGCCAACATACAGTATGATACACATGAAAGCCTTTGGGTGCACTGAGAGAGCATATCCAATTTCTTACGTTTAATGTACCCTATATAATTTGCACAGTCTGCAAAGTCTTCAATCTACAGTAGTTCCTACAAGACCTATTTAGAATGTTCAAAATAGACAGATATATATTCGGCAAGAAAAAAAAAATAATGCAATTGCACAAAATGAAGGTCTTAAGTTCAGAAATAGACCCCTTAATAAATATCTGTAATGTCATGCACTAAGGAGATGTACTCTGCATTCCCCCTTTGTTTGTGGATTCACAGTTGAGAAGATGTGCTACTGACCCAATGGCTGTGTGAAGGCATCATGTGACACTGTGCAGGACAGCCTCCATGGCCTTCCTCTTCACTAGGTTTAAGAGGAGTGGAGAAAAAAAGCTTGTAAACAAAATGAGTGAAAAGAAAAAAAAAGAAATAAAAAACACTATTGTGGCCTACTTCATTCTGACTGACTGGGTTTGTGGATGTGCATGTATGTATGTATGTATGTATGTATGCATGCCTGTGTACTGTATGTGTTGGTGTGTTTGTGTGTGTGTGTGTGTGTGTATGTGTGTGCTGGGAGTGTTTATAGGTAGAAGTGTTTGCACTGGACGGCCGCAATCCCTTTTCCTTCCAAATAGAGAGCACTTAGGTGGGTAAACAGTCACAGTTCTGTTGTGCTGTTGGTAGAGGCTGGTCAGGAGTGGAGGTGGAGGTGGAGGTGGAGGTGGGACGGTCACTGCACCCGGCGACAGTAATAGCCCAGCACCTTACACTTCTCACACAGGTGCTGAGGGTGCTCTTTGCTCTGGTCAGACACGTCCAGGCCATCAGGCTTCTCCAATGGTCGCTGAAGTAAAGAGATACGGAGAAAGATTCAACTTGTATGAAGTCATTACACCTGCCGCTACTGCAACTGATTATGCTACAATAATGAAGATAAAGATAATGAAGACTGTTTGTTTTTGTTGGTTTTTGTTTGTTTAAAGCATTATTAGGCTGATTTTGTTTTTTAAAACCAACTGAATGCAATTTCGGGTTCTCAGTTTCAGCTTCATTTTGTTCTTCTAACTGTTCATGACCAGGGACTGCCTTCTGTCACCCTGTACTAAGCCATTTAGCCATCACTAGAAAACTGGTACATTAACTTAAAACATGATACATTGTTGCCTGGTGTTCTTTTTAAAGAGGCACTCAGTAAGTCTGTTTTTTAACCCTGCATTAAACGCTACAAACCTGTAGGGGGAGCTCTGTACAGTTAACTGTATTGCTGTAGTGTACACTCCCTCAGAAGTTGCAAGTTCCGTATTCACTATACAGGGCTGTACAGCAGTGCGCTCAATCGCCGTTTGCTACACAACAGACCAGTCTAACAGAAAAAACTATTTCTAAGAGATTTTATGACCACAAAAATGGTCACATAAACTTACTGAGTGCCTCTTTAAGTCTGGCTTTTGAAACAATGGCTGACAAGAAACAGGGCAATGTCACCATCAGAACTCATATCATGCCCTACTGCTGAGAGCAATGACAATAAAGATAATGAAAATATATGTTTTAGACTCTTCTTTTTTTAGCCGACATAAAGAAACACAGAAAGGGTCCGCACCAGAACAAGGACACTGCGTCTGCTACTGACAATGATGACGATAACGCTTCTCAGGAAAGCACTTAAAATAAAATCCTTTCATAACTACAACTAATATATTATTATTGACATGTTGTATTTAAATTTGACAGCTTTAAAAGGTAACAGAAAACACCTCTTACAGCTTATCTAATCTAAAATGTCTTTCACAGCCACCTGCTGTTAGCACTGCTTCTGCAAAACGATTAGAAATAAGACATAAAAGACATTTATCTCAGTTGAAATCCCAAAGACTCTTGCCTGGTGGTTGTTACACTGAGGTACCCTCGGCCCTCTCTACTGATTTTGACTAGAGGGGAGCAGCAGGTCAAACATCTGTGCTGATCACCCAGCTTTTGGCTGGACCAGTGACATTGATGCGATCCACAAACCCTCCTGTGACTGAAGGTTTTATGGCCTAAGAGGTCTTGGTCGCTCCTCTTTTCCAGATTCTCTGTCTATACCATTAATCTGGGAGACCTAGTTCACCGGAGGGTCACATAAACTTAGCATGCTCCCTCAAGACACAACAGCAGATTGGCTTTTCGTTTGTCTAGCTAACTGTCGAATGGCAAACATTTAGCCTCGGCAGAAGTTTTTTTTTTTTTCTGGTTCTTAAAACAACAATAAAGAAGGATGCTCAATAACCATGTTTATACAGGTGTTTTTTTTGTCATTCTGATTAGAAAAAGATATGCCCACTGTACAGGTAGCCAAGGCAACATTATACAATTAAGACATTGACGTTTACACATTGTTTAATATCAGCTTGAAAATGACAATCAAGATGTCTTCTCAGTGCTAGTTTCAGTGCAGTAGGAGGCTGACACATCAGGTTGAATTGGCAAATTTAGCATAACAACCAATAGGTTGCTAGTTTGAGCCAAACTCCATTCAAAGTATCTTTGAGCAAGATACTGAACCCCAAATTGCTCATTGAGCAAGGTACTGAACCCCAAATTGTTCCCAGAGGCAGGTTGGCACATTGCATGGAAGCCTCCGTCACTAGTGTGTGAATGCATGGTATGAATGGGTGAATGGAAGGCAAAAACTGAGTGCTCTTGCGAGTAGAATAAATGCAGTCCATTTATGTTTTACCATTTACAACTGATGTTAAAACCTGATTTGGTTTAGGTCTCACTAACCTATATGGTACCATAGTTGTCTGGAGTGTGGATAATACATTTAAAATGTTAATTTTGAGACATTCTATTCCGATCAACGTGTTCACACAGGTCATTTTCATTTCAATTATTTTATTTTGCTATTTGTAATTGGCTAAATGTAGCTTTTACTTGCTGGCAAGACAAAATAAATATATCAATAGCGGCACCCCCTAAATTAAATTTGCGGCAATGTCTTCAAAACAACACCAAAAACGTTCTTCTCAGATCCTACTGTCGGATTAGAATGACAGATCTCCAAAGGCTTGGCGACAGAATAGTGCTGCAGATTCCATATAACTAATTTAGCCTACATGCCTTTACCGCACGTAAATACTGCTAGATATTAAGCTAGACAGCAAGCAGCATATCTATAAGGAGAGTCATCGTCCCTCTGGACAGTTAGTGCGCTGTTTTTACAGCTTGAGTTGATTAAAATGTTTTGATGAGGTTTCTCTATTAGTGACAAACAACTCAAATGTTTTGGCGTGTCACCAAGAGGTACCTCATGCATTTGAAATCAGTGGAAATATGGGTGGTATCCAGGAGGCTAATGATGACAGTTTGTGTTTCAAATAAGCTTTTAAAAGACAGAGGGGGAAAGAGATGGGGTGAGGAGGGGTGGTTTAGCTTTAAAGTTGCAAAGACTATGTGCATGTCCACAGATGTTGAAACCGAGAAACATGCCAAATTTGAACAGAATGAGAGCTAATGGCAGGTTTCATAATATATATGTTGTTGTTTTTTTACAGCATAAAGGGTCCACTAGGCCTATTCTCCTTGACAGATAGCGTGCCATTGGTGCCCGTCTCAATGTAATTGTTAGCAGGCTGCCCAAACACACCAGGCCTTTCTTCACGGACAGATTATAGATGCCTACAGCGACTTGAGATGAGTGATGTCATGGCATTTGAAGTGTCTTAAATGCATACAGAGCTCCCATCCAACACTGCTGCGCTCTGGAATTAAGACCAGAAACAGACACTTTGGCTGGGCTCCCTGGAGAACCATGCAACGTCAAACTAACCATGCAAAGCTGAAATCAGCTCAGACCAAACTAAACAATGGGCCGATGCAACAAGCAAACTCAGTTAGACGCTTGAAAAGCGGCCTCTTAAAAATCCAAAATTTACGTTTGATCATGCAGACCACAACCCGATGACAGACCATGTCTGTCTAGCAGTCTTTCCCTTTCTCTCTTTCCATATATATATATATATATATATATATATATATATATATATATACACACACACACACACACATACATACATACATATAGCATATGGTATATAAGTAGTGAATATGCATATGCATGTGAGCTAAACAGTATTAGGAATGTTTGATCCATGTGTTTGACACATAGAACCAAGTGGAATATCTCTCTAAAGTTTCTGCTTGTATTCCTGGTGTCAATACAGGATGTGTTCTCACTGATGTCTGAGTGCAATAATGTGTGGTCAAAGCTGGTTATTCTGGTTTCGCTGTTCAGCACACACACACACACACACACACACACACACACACACACAAACACACACACACCTACCTGCTTGTGGGGGTACACGTTGATGTGGCACTTGATGCATTCCTGCCCCATGTTGGCCCAAGAGTTACCGCTCATCCACTTCCTCTTGCATTTGGGGCACTTGTACTCTCCAAAGCACCTTTTCTTCCCCTGGTACGGTGTCAGGCCCTCTCCTTTGGGTCGGGCCTTTACGGATGGAAGAAGGATAGAGAGAGAGAGAGAGAGAGAGAGAGAGAGATTTAAGGTCATATTCCAATCATACTGTGGCCCCATCATACGAGCTTGCTGAGGGCTGCTGGTAGGAAAGAGAATGAAAGACTTTGGAACAAATGACCAAACACTGCTAACTGACACCACAACTTAACTCACTTATAGAGTTCATGGTACCATTCACTTAGCTTCCCTTTATAATGGTTTACAGTGGTTGTGGTATCCCAGAAACAGAGCCAGGAGTAAGAGACCACTCAGAGGGTGGGATGATAATGATCAAAGAAAGCCTTGGAGCAGAGAGAGAGAGAGAGAGAGAGAGAGAAAGAGAGAGAAAGAGAGAAGGTGTTTTGCATTATTATTGTAATGCCACTTGAATCATATGGGTTATGAATATTAGGTTTCATATCCCCCCTCGTGAGAGTAAAGATTTTAAACTAAGTATCAAAGCAAGTGAATCTAGTTCTGTACAGTCGTGTCAGTTTCAGACAGTTACGCATCCTCAGTGTGAACAATCTGTTTAAAGTCAATTACTGTTTCCTCTCATTGCATCATGGTGCCCCACTTTAATTCAAGACAATGATTACAAATGTGCTTGTTATATTTGCAATCTTTTCTTTGTAAAACTGGAGCGATCACGTCTGTCCACCCATTTGGCCACAAACTAGTACTGGCATTGTAATAATTTGTCATACTACTGATCAACAATTCACATATCAAAACCTTCCGCCTTCACACCTTAAAAAAGAAGTAATACATACATTTCTTTCATGTTTGTTGCCAAAATTCTTCCTGATTCCTTCCATTTAACAGTGTCTTCAAATTTAGCTGAAGAACTCGAAATGTCCTTGGCAATCCCAAGGCACTATGTCTGTAAATAACAAATTCTACCTTTTTATATACAGAGGCCACTCCTTTCAACACAAACCTTTAAGTATCACTTTTGTTTCACCAGAGGATGGACTTTGAACATCCTGCATGCCAATCAACCCCTTATTCTGTTATGGTGGTAAGAGGAGACGTTTCAAGACCAACTCATGCCAAATTCATTAGTGTTAGTGTAATTACTAGTATGTTTGTGTTTTTAATAAGTATAAACATCTTAATGAAACCCTAATATCTCTAATACAGTACAGGTAGGTAAGATTGACTGGCACCAAGAATCAAAACTGACAGTGAAAGTTTGACTACCTTCCTGCTGAGAGACTGAAAGTGAAACTGATAGTATTTCCAGCATTGTAAAGGCACGGAAAAGAAACTGGATTAAGTTCGCAATCTACGCAATTGCAACTACTGCAATCTTTGTGATGAAACAGTTACACTGCTCTACAAATAGACATTTAAAGAAAAATAAACTCATGAGGGGCTCTGTAGAGCCAAACCTGAATGATATACGTGCTTGGGGGCCGCTGTGAAAAGTTTCAGCTGAAGTAAATCTCCCTGTAACACTAGACAAAGATGAATAATCGCATCGTTGATATTTACGGCACAAACTATCAAGACTGAGCAAAACGGTATGTTTGACAAAGCCCATCTGGGCGTCGAGACAGGCACCAAACCCACATGCTTCCCATTGGACTGGGACGCTTTCATCTTCCATCAGGGCAACCACAGAGAGGGATGCCTGCTGTTGCTGCTGCCAGTGAGGCTATCGCACCTGAGGCCCAGAGGTGCCTCGTCTAAGGGCTTCCAGAGACGAGAGCCCCCTCGGACGCAGTCGCGGTTGTGGACGCTTTTTTCTGCATGCACTGACCGCGCCCACTCCATCTCGGCACACCAGTGTCCCGGGGATCTCTTAAGATCTTTTCTGAAGGGTTTTTCAGAGACAACCCACACTGGTTGCTATGGTTTTCTGCAGGGTGCTCAAAGCACATATTCCAGATTAGCACAGTGCTGCTGGTGGTGCTGGTGGTTTTGGGAAGACTCTTTAGGTTTTGGCATGACAGGATTCCATGTTGGATATCAAAGTGAAATGTGTCTCTCAACCACCTCTCCACCTCATTTCCTCTCTTTCTCTCGCTAGTAGTGGTTTGGAAGCTAGGTGCCCCTACTGCTAATCCAATCCACCTAACTCTTAACCCAACCAAACCCTCCTCCATCTCCTGCCTCAAACCAAGTCCAGATCCCAGGGATGGGTGGGTGGGGTAGGGTGTGTGTGTGTGTGTGTGTGTGTGTGGAGCAGGGGTCTGGGGGATTGGTGGGGGTTGTTATGGAGGCCAGGGAGGCGTGAGGATCCAAGCGGAGTCACGGAGAGCTGTGGCTGCTCCCTGTGACTAATGCGCGGCATAATCACACACAGCTGCTCCCAGCACTGAGCTCTGAGCTCACACTGCTCCACTCCCCCAGCCAGCCAGCCAGCCAGCCGCCTTTACTAGCCTAGCCCAGGCGCTTGTGTGTGTGTGTGTGTGTGTGTGTGTGTGTGTGTGTGTGTGTGTGTGTGTGCGCGCCTTGCCTAGCCTAGCCCAGGCCTCACAACTTGCCAAGGACCCAGGTTCTGTGTGTGTGTGTGTGTGTGTGTGTGTGTGTGTGTCTTGCCTAGCCTAGCCCAGGCCCCTCACAACTTGACAAGGACCCAGGTTCTGTGTCTGTGTGTGTGTGTGTTGCCTGCCTTTGACTAGCATACGTCTTCCAGCCTTTCCTTTGCTTAGTCCAGGCCTCACCGCTTGCCAAGGAGCCAGGCTCTGTGCGTGTGTGTGTGTTTGTGTGTGTTTGTGTGCCAAAGGGTGCCTATGTGTGTGTGTGTGTGTGTTAGTCCACTGGCTGCCAACACAACCTATACTTCACTAGTATAATTTAGTGTAATTTGTCTGTTGTTGTGTTCGTTTCACAAACAGAGGTGGGGTGATGAAGAGGAGGGACGAAGGCCAGCTCTCCCCAACGAGCCCCTGGGGATTTGGTGGAGAAACTTCAGGGAGTTTTCTTTGTTTTGGATTAGCAGCTATTCACTGTAAACACTAACAGAAAATGAGGCTTTACTCTTAAATTGCCTCTCGCCTCATCTGTTGTTTTACTTTAGAGGGAGTCTGGGGGAGTCGACGGGAAAGGTTTGAAACCTTTTCAGTAAGACCTTTGAGAGATAGACTACTAAGTCAGGGTCGGTCAGTTTCTATGCGTTCGCAAAGCAAGGTGTTTACACAGAGAAGACGAACCCTGGTCAGACCTGGAAGGAATCTGACACGGGAGTGACCTACATGTGTCGTGAGACCACCGCGGCCTCATAGCTGCGATTATTATTTCCAAAAGTACGGCTAGCTAAGGGCTGAACCATGAAATTGTTTCAGAGTCCGACTTTCATGCTCTCGATGTTCTCTCATTTCACATGGGAGCAAAGAGGAGAGAAAAATGACCACCCATGTAAGTATACTGTAGATAGATAGCAATGGTTCAATAATGACAAGGACCTCTTCACTAGTGGACTGTAAGGTTTGTGGACATTTGAACAACGCTTGAATGTTCTTCTCTAAAAAAAAATCAAGTTAGTATCTAAACAAATGTGGGAAGACTTTGAGGAAAGCAGGCAGCACCTTCCAAAAATAAATAGCAACAACCCAGAGGTAAACAAGCGGGGAATATATGAAAAACACAAGTGAATGCATGCATCCCGGCCAACTCTGTTACCCAATCCCAGCGACTGCATCCAACCAAGCCAGGTCGAGTTTGGATCATGTGTTTGTTTAGCGCGATGCTCCGAGGCTAATGAACACATCAGAGTCCTTCTCTCCACGGTGCTTTAAATAGAGGAGACATATTTGGTTTCTTTGGAGGGCGGCCAGTGTGTGTGTGTGTGTGTGTGTGTGTGTGTGTTTGTGTGTGTGTGTGTGTGTGTGTGTTTGTGTGTGAGTGTGTGTGTGTGAGTGTGGGTGTGTGTGTGTGTGTGTCCACAGGCTGGGGCTGAATTATGACAAGAATTGATAACACTCACGCTGGTGGTCGGGGGAGATGTTTGTCAAGCAGTTTATAATCGGGGAATGGTATGTGGTTTTTCTCTTCTGTTTTTTTCCTGTCCTTTCTTTTCTTTTTTTCCCCTTCTTCGGAGCATTCTTCTGTCATTCGGGGAGGTTGAATTAAAGATAGATGGGATGGGGGTGGGGGTGTGCGGGGCTCCACAGTTGTCTTCACTACAGGACGATTCTCCCCTTTGCCAAATAAGCCCTTTTCCTGTGCGCTTCAATTTACGCACTTTCGAACTGAGAACCATCTCTTCTTTTGATGTCTGCCACCACTCCTATGGAGTTCAAAATCAAGGGCTCCTAATTAAAGAGGCATGATTTATATACATTGGAACCGGACTAAATCTAGACGCATCCTAGCGGTGGCAGATACTTTTTGCTTAGTGGGTACGCTAACCACACACCACTGGGGCCCTTTGCAGGGTTGCTCCTACCAACTCTTGGTAGAACCAATCACAATGCTCTCTGTCTTTGTAATGAGTCACTGAATAGGCTTACCACGATGATGACAAGGCTGCAAAGGTGTAAACCAGGTGGCGATCATTTGAATCGGCATTTACATTGGAAGAGTTAGACTCTTGACCTTTCTTTGAGAGCAGAAAAAGGCGCTCAAGTCATTTGTTTCAAAGAATGACATTTTTTGGTTTTGCCCATGTTGCTCTGATTGGTAGTCTGCTTGCGCTACTGAGTGCAGAGGCAGTTCGCAATTCCACCTTTAGAGTTTAGCCCAATCTTTCAGTCATGGCCTGAAAATACAGTCTGATCAGCTGCAAACATTAACGTCGGTTGTCATGAAAACATGGAATGTGGCCTTTGACGTTACCTTCAGAATGCTACTTCAATCCAGGAGGATAAATGAACCTTTGATTTTGAAAATCTTTGGAGTAGAGACAGGACTAGCCTGCCAAAAGGTTTGAGCTTCCAGAGTTTTCAAACAAGGAGCACAGAGAGGAGGGTTAATGAAAGCCACAATCTTCTTTGAACTTCCTTGTCAGCTTTGACTTTTACTGAAATCAACAAGCTACTGGTCTTCTTCACAAGACCAAGTATATGCTATTTGCAAAATGAAAAGCGCACAGCTTGTACTGAAGCAGCTGGAAGGATTTTAACCAGTGCAAAATAAACTGCCTTTTCACACCACATTCACAAGCTGGAATGGCATTACAGTTTTTACTGGTAATGGTAAGATCCTTACTGGTGACCACTCATATCTTTCTCCAAAACAGTCAGCACCAACACGTGGGTCAACCCAAACTTTATATATTAAGAGTTGAAAAGTACATATAAGAAATTAGACAGATAGATTTTAGATTTAGGTTTTGCAGGTAGCAGTATGAGCGGTCCTAGTCTGCTAAAGAATGCTCCATTATGATTCATTCTCCACCTTCTCTGCAGCAGAGCTGAAAGCGAATGGAGGGACACATTCTCCATATTTCGGGAAGCACTGGGGCTCGAACTGGACGCCCTCCATTTCCCAGCTGTGCTCCCACGGGGCCCTAAAAAGGGGGCCAAGGCCTCGGCCGGCCCCACCAATCAGAGCACGCCCTCGATTCTATAGGGTGAATACCTCCGTAACACAGTCATCTCTCCACTAGCTGGCCCACTCTAATGGGTGGGGGAGCAAAGAGAGAACGAGAGAGAGAGTGTTTGTGTGTGTGTGTGTGTGTGTGTGTGTGAGAGAGAGAGTGAGTGAGTGCACGTGTGTGTAAGTAAATGTGTGCGTGTATGTATGTGTGCATGAGTGTGTGTGTGTGTATGTGTGAGAGAGAGAGAGAGAGAGAGAGTGAGTGCACGTGTGTGAGCTAGTGTGTGTGTGTATGTATGTGTGCATGAGTGTGTGTGTGTGTTTGTGCACAGTACAGGGTGGGGGATAGGAAATCAAAGCCAGGTGAGGTCCACACGAGTGGAACACGAGAAAGCACCAAAGCCCTAGTGTCCAGGCACCGCCGTCAATTCAAGTCATCCCACCGCATCTGGTTTATGTTACAGCACCGATCAGGGTCAATTACTTTCCATAAGCACTTTAATGAAACATGTTCATTTAGCCATTTGCTCAACATATGACCTGCTGTTTAAATGTCTGTTGTGCAATATATAATACATATAAGGGGATTTATGTATTTAAAAAATGTTGTTTATTGTCCTTTTGTGTTGTGTTGTGTTGTTGGTCAAGCCAGCCTATAAGTTGACTGAAAATACTGAGGTCATCTGTTGCACTGTGCCTGTGTTGCAATGCAAACATTGCTAAATATTTGTCTATTTCTGGCTATTGCTGCTCCTAATTTTAAATACAGAAGTTACTCTGCTTATCCAAACACCAGTCAACCAACAGACGCGAATGCCTTTCCCTTGCGCTGCAAATGTGTAGAGAATAGCCTACATGTGTCACTGGATCTGTCTGGGAGCTGAGAATTCAGAGTACAAGGTTGTGACTGAAAGTGAAGCACCATTCGAGGCAACTCAAAATGAAGGTATTTCTCGGACTACACATCTACACATCTTTTAATAACATCTATATCACTGTGTATACCACCGCTGTCTCGGGGGTTAGATTGTGTAGTTGCAACACTTGGCCACACAGGTGTGCAGAGAGGAGTGTGAGTGCTTTACTCTGGAGGACACCCACAGAGTCACTGTGTGAGGATGCATGTCTGTGTGTGTGTGTGTGTGTGTGTGTCAGATTATATTTTTCATCCTTTATGAAAATTCAAGGATCCCGAGGCATCCATAAAGATAAACTATACAGTTACAGTGTGTGTCATTCAGGGGTACTAAATTGTGCAGGTGGTGATTTGGTTATGAGCAGAAGGATGCTATGGTGACCATAGTTCAAGAAAGTGTCAGTGTCAGTGCATACATTTCCCAGTGCAAAAAAACTATGTGTCCGTGTGTGTGAGAGAGAGAGTAAGCGTGTGACACACAGGCGGACAAGGCTGAGCGCAGGCTTCCTGCCGAAGGAAACTGCGAGAGCAGCAAAACAAACAGGAGCCGTGACCGGCCCGAGGGCGAGGGCACCGCTCCTCCAAAAACTCCTCACAGTTTCCACGGCAACCCCCCCCCCCCCCCTCAACACCACCCCGTCATAGCCGCCCTGCCGCTACCGCCACCCAGGGCGGAGAGAGCTGAGGACGGCATGAGAAAGGAAGACGGCTGTCCGTTTGTCCGTCCGGCCCTTTTCACCACCCTAACAGAGAACCAGCCAGTTGGCTGCTTTCCACAAAACACGTCGTGCCGGTACCACCGACCATGTTCCACACATGTGCAACATTTTCCAGGTCAGAATGCGATCAAAGGAATCAAAAGACTGTGTGTGCTGTATGGTTGCAACAATGTTTAGATTTAAATCGGACTTAAAAGGTCAAGTCGGCTTTAAGATATAGACATATTTTCAAGCAACATCTCAGCTGATGAAGTGTACTCAGTAAGTATATTTGAAAGACCTAAAAGAACAACAGAGGAAGTGGCACTTGAAGTGGAAACAGGGGCTTTCAGGGTGTACTTGAAGTGAACAATGAGATGGTGTCAGGCCGTGATAGTTACATGTTACACACTGTTTTTTAAAGTGTATGTGATTGATCACACCATCATCTTGCATAACAGTGGAGTTTTGGTTCTAAATTGCTTAACTTTGTTTATAAATGTTGTTCTCCAAGACTGTTGCGTTCACTTTACCGGGCACGTAAACACTAACAATTGTGTGCATGTGTGTGTGTGTGTGTGTGTGTGTGTGTGTGTGTGTGTGTGTGTGTGAGGGGGGGGGGGAGATGTTACTGTTTAATGCCAAGGTATAAACACGTCAAATATAAATGTTTACAACCATGCCTTGAATCATGCAGGGACTTAAACAAGTTGGCCTTTACAAAAGGCGTGAATTCAAAGTTCTCATCAAAACACCACTGACAAGCTCACAGCAGCTTCGAACCAAACATAATTTGCAACAACTGTGCACTAGCTTACCAAAGTACTGATTGCTCAGTCAAATTACATTTCCCTTAGCAGAATGGGGGTAAAGTGATCTCAATTACTGCTTGATGTTTTATTCAAGCATTTTTTTTTCTTTTTGTTCTTCTTAAAAGTGATCGTGAAGCCTAACCACTTTCTCCTTCCCTATAGTGAGATCCAGATAGGTGCTCTGGACAACTTCCTGGTTCCTGCTACGCCCGCCCCACCCTCCCCCCAACCCCCACCCCTCCTCCAGCACCACCACCACCTCCATTATGCCCCCCTTCCCCATCTCAACCCCCGTCTTCTCCACCATCCATCTGGAAACCATCAGTATAAACAATAGAGATCTGGAGCTGAAACTCCCACCCTTGGATTTCTCTCTCCCCTTTCTCTCTATTTCTCTCTCTTTCTCTATCTTTCTCTCTCTCTGCTTCTCTCCCCCACCTCTGTTTCCCTCTCCTTTTCTATTTCCCCCCTCTCTTTTTTTGTAGATTACCCCTTTCTCTCTCTCTCTCTCTCTCTCTCATGGGGTGGGTCCCAGGCCTGGCAGCCGTACATGAGAGCGCCCAACGCACTGGATAGCATGTGGTCAATTACTCCACACTAACAAACCTCCAAATCGCTTCCCTCGTCTCTCTTGCTTTGCTTGGCCTGCTCCCACCTGGCTCAGTGGAGGGAGGGAGAGAGAGAGAGAGAGAGAAATAGATGGAGAGAGAGGCCCAGTTGTGGTAGAAAAAAAAGTTGGAAAGGGGAACGAGCAGAGAGATAAATGGATGGAGAGATGTGCACTCAAGATAAGGGAGGGTAGATGGGAATGTGGACGGAGGACAACACAAGCACTCGGGATTTAAGGTGGTCCGCCTCCGCCACCCACCCCACCCCCCCTCCTCCCGGAAGTAAGCGCATGATTTACGAGGAGTGGGGGTGACGCTCGGAGGCATGAAACATGGTACAGTATGTAACCTAGCTATGGCTCCTCCTTCTCCTGAGAGTTCACCTGTATTTGTTCAAGCCCAGGTAGCTTTAGACAGGAAAACAGACGCTCCGAGTAACTACAAACAGCACCAGAATCCAGGTACAGAGAAGCCTTCCTTTCTCAATGTGTATTGACAGTTATTTTCAGGTGTCAAAGAATCCAATTTCTGCTTTGAATTACAACTAATCAGCACCGTTAGTTTGTTGGATTATTTAAACATGTCATAATTGTCATAAGCTGCTGAGTTCTTTGCCAACAAGACACAGAAATATGACCTTTTTTCCTGGAGAAAATATTATTCAATCTCCTCTGGCGTTAGGTCAAGTGATCAAAGATTACTCCAGTGGCCAGGAAATATCTGAGAAAAAAAGAGCAAAAATCTTTAATGACACAAGCAGGATTTCATTAACCAAAGGCAGTTCAGCCATTCGATCTTTGTCAGGAAACAAATTGAACAGCAACAGACTTTTTTTATTCTTCCGTTTGATTGACTCTGCATCCAGCTCTATCCATGGGCCAATTGGCTTTGCCAGGAATATCCGAGGGGTTGACTCATTGAGATTGCAGATACGCTCGAACGCAGGGCTTTAGCAGTACAACCCGTACACTCGCTCACAAAGTCCCATGGGGAGAAATCGCAACCAGTAAAACTGATACAGCACTTGTGGTTTGTGGTTAAATGTATACCGGTCATTTCAAAACTCCCAGAAGACCTCTTAAAGTTCTCTCTCCTCCTCCTCCTTCTCCTCCTCTTCTTCTTTCTCATTCTCTCTCTATCTTTTGCATTCCATCTCCTTTAAAGTATAAAAAGACTAAAGCCTGTATTTCAGCGTGTACCTCAACCTACACTGTGCGATATAAGTTGACATCCATACAAGCAGAGGTTTTAGCCTCTAGTCCTTTACGGTTTCTCGGCCTTGTAAAAGGAGTCAGATGCTATTTCAGTCGGGAATCAAAGATAAATGTCACAAAGTCAAAGGTAGGGAACTGTTAACAGTAACCCCCCCCCCCCCCCAAAAAAAAAATTGTCCTGTTATACAGTCAATGATTCATTCATTAATTAATTTTCTATTAAATCATACATTAAATGAAACAGCCAAGATCAGAGTTTCTCCTGCCTACTTTAAGGAAGGTATCTGAGTTTGTTCACACTTAAAGCAAATAACTGGGAAGTAAGAATCAATGAGAAGGAGTCCCAGTACAGTAAGTACAGGCGCACTGTTTTGACAGCGTGTGATTATAGTACCTGTCCCACTCCCCCACTGCATAGACAGAGACAAAGTTAGGAGGGATTAAAAAACTTGCCCCTGTGGAACGAAGGATCATGCTATCGCTTCATCCATCCAACACCCAGCACCCCATTGCACCAGTGTGTGTGTGTGTGTGATAGCTCCACAAAGCTTTCCCTTGTTAACTTCTAGTGGCCTTTTCCTCTATGTGCTCCCAGCTGTTCAGAGAGTGTGTGTGTGTGTGTGTGTGTGTGTGTGTATCGGGGGGGCGGGGGGTTCTGGGGTCGGGGTCGGTGCAGTCATAAGTGCTGATATCAGCATTTCGCACCCCGGGCACAGTTGGTCTCCAGCTCAAAAACACGCCACACCGTCTGGTCGAGTCGAGTCAGATTCACTGCTACACGTGCTTAGATTACAGGGTGGCTGAGGACACTGAAGTTTGGACTAAAGTTTCAGGTATCACTTCAGTTCCACTGGCAAGTTTTCTCCGTCCACAAAATCACCGTTTATATTCTGGTTACAGTCAGAAATACAAATAGGCTTAAGACCTGAGGTTGGGTCCAAGGTGATAATTATGGTTGGGCCTGTGTTTCGTGTGAGCCCTCTTGTACCAGTAAAAGATTCAAGGAATAGAAAAGGCTAGCAAACACTATTCTACTCAAACAATATTTGCTATATTTTATAAAAGTCAGACAATCAATAGTTATATTAGTAATATTGATTTTTTTTTCAATGAAATGTGTTATCAAATACTGTAAGTATTATCAAATACTGTAAACATTACCCTGACCGTATTGACTCAAAGACGTACTAAAGTAATAACCCTCAAGATTTGAATCCATTGCCTTTCCTTGCACTCTGTTGGTGTTGTATATTTCTCTTGCAAGTCCACAAAAAGAATGGATGAGAGCAAGATGGAGGAAGTTCAGTGTATTTGGTGAACAGTGAAGTCCGTTTCTCACGGAGGATCGAAAGGAGACATGTGGGCCATTGTGTGTGCAGTGGACAGGAAAAGAGGAGGGCGGGTGAAGGGGGAAGACTGCTACCTCACCCTGCCAGGGCATCATTGCTTGTTGGCTTTGGCACTGGAGAGGTGTGAGGTGTGGAAATCATCTCCAGAACATTCATATTATTGCCTGTACCTTCCCCTCCTGCATCTCACTCCCCTGTGGTCAAAGCAACCACTCGGGGGGGAAAAGAGGCAGAACACAGCAAGGTCAGCCAATTTTTTTTTTTTTTTTTGGAGGGGAGGGGGTGTAAAAATAATCCTCTTTTCTTGCAATGCTATGTGGAGGAGCAGGACACTGGATGGGGGATTTGTTTTAAAGAGGGCTTCCTCGTCTTGACGATGGCATAGTTTTGTGCGGGGGCGAGCACAGTCAGACGCCGGTGGATTTAAGAGAGCAATGGATAGCAGAGGGTTACGACAGAACCAGCGTAAGGACACTAGAGTTGAAAGAGAGTAGTGTAAGGAGACTGCAGTGTAAGGACACTAGAGTGTAAGGAGACTAGTGTAAGGAGACTGGAGTGTAAGGAGACTAGTGTAAGACTAGAGTGTAAGGTCACTAGAGTGTAAGGAGACTAGTGTAAGGACACTGGAGTGTAAGGACACTGGAGAGTACTAGAGTGTAAGGAGACTAGTGTAAGGACACTAGAGTGTAAGGAGACTAGTGTAAGGACACTGGAGTGTAAGAACACTGGAGTGTAAGGACACTGATGTGAGTGATGTGAGTGTAAGGAGACTAGTAAGGAGACTAGTGTAAGGGGACTGGAGTGTAAGGAGACTAGTGTAAGGGGACTAATTCTGAATTTGCCCCCTGAGATACCTGGGTGTGTTGCCTTTGTTGCATCTGGAAATGTGCTTTTACACATGTTTGGTTAGGGGTCTTTGCATGTGTGTGTGTGTGTGTGCGAGTGTGTGTGTGTGTGTGTAGGGAGGAGAAAAAGTGAGTTAGTATGGGTATGTGTTTATGGGAGAGACAGAAAGAGAGCATGAGTGTGTTTATGGGAGAGAAAGAGTGTGTGTGAGCATGAATGTGTGCTTGAGAGAGAGAGAGACAGAGACAGAGACTGTGTGTGTATGTGTGTGTGCTGCACGTCTTACAATGGCGCTGGCCCTGAGTCTGAATACAAGCATATGGGTCTTATTCCTCAAGGGCTAACTACATGCAACATTTGAACACACAATAGCAAGTGCGTGCATTTGTGTGTTTGGAGTGTGCATGCAACATGTGTCTACCAGCTTACTTTTGCCTCTGCACATACTGTACACACGCACACACACAGAGAAACCCAAGACAGCTGCACTCTGTTCACCAACAGCTTAGCATGCCACCTCATCCCTCCATCAATCATCTGCCTTTTCCACCAAAACAAGCAGCAGGGGGGGAAATGAGTGCAGGAACTCTCTATCTCTCGCTATCTCTCCCTCTGTTTATCTCTCTCACACTCTATAGCTCC
>JAGFZM010000004.1:741821-752968 GCA_017657215.1 Limnothrissa miodon | reverse complement strand
GGGGGGGGGGGGGGGGCGTGAGAAGGTAAGCTGATAGCTGGAGCTGTACCTTGCTGTGAGATTCTGCAGCACTTCCCAGATCCATGGGCTGGCCTGTGGCCTGCAGATTGCTTTTCAGCACATGCGTTGACTGCATGCCAAGGGGATGTTGCTTTATTGCATGTCGACCAATGAAAGCTCATCTCCCCTTATATACAATGTGGGCCTGCAGCCAAGTCCTATTTCACAAGCAAGTGTACATAAAGAGCCTCTGACTATTTTTCGTATGGTTTAATCTTAAAGTCCCCCCTCTTGCTCTGCTTCTGCAAGCACTCTGGTCTGGCTTGGCTATGACCCTGATATTTTACTTGAGAGAGAAACAGCAACTGTGTTCAGCACTGAAGTGTAATTATTTACCAGTACACCTTTAACTGGAGAGATTGAAATATGCATAGAACTCGAAAAACTATCGTCCTCAGTTTCTGTATTGGATTGGACTGGATTGGAGTTGGGTTGGGTTGATGACAGAGCATGGTGCAATAGGCATGTCTTTCTCCTGCAGGATATTAGTGAAAAAAATAAGGTGACTTGGATTTCAAAGCTGCACCACCTTCAGGAGGATATAATGACATCCAGCCGCCTCTGGATGATGCGAATGGTCTACATGTCACTCATGGAAACCAACTGGAGCCATTTCCTGTTTTCAGAGGGAGGATGGCCAGCAATGGCCTTTAAAGACGAGAGCTGCTTAGGCGTAACAACCCAAACACATGCTGTAAAGTGCTCAGCATCTTCATCTTCCCTCATACAAAAAAAAAAACACAGCAACTTGAGAAAGGTTTTTTTTTCCCACACACACGCTTCGAAGCCTTCCTGTTGGGCATGACCCATAAAGGACCATAAAGTGATGTGTTCGCTGTGTTTTACAAAAAAAAAATCTCATCCTATTCACACTGTCTCCTCTTCTTCCCTCTTTCTCCCTCAGTTCCCCCCCCCCCCCTCTCCCCTACCAATACAGTTCGGCTATCTGTCCGTCTCTGTCTGTTGCTGCCGTCTGCCAAAACCAACAGACGTACATCCTTCAGATAAGACATTTATCAGTAAGGCAAACAATCGAAGCTCAGTTTGCAATGCTGGCCAACATAACGCTGCTCCAAAGTCTGCTGGTTCATATGGTTGTCATTTTGCAAAAAGGAAAAACGGCCTACTCTGTTGATAGCTCCATTTACTTATTGATTTACAGATCAGGTGCACTGCCTATGCAAACACAAGACAGGAGAATATGCTGAATAAAAAGTCAAGATAATTCACTCAAAAATGAGGCTATTCTTTAAAGTGCTTTTCTTGGTGATTCTCGAATTATTTGTGTGCAAGGCCAAGCGCAGAGTCATTTTGATGGCAAATGTTAAGTCCATGATTATGTGGTTGGAGTGATGGGGTGAGATCAAACGGCATCCACGTCTGAGGCCGCATTCCTTCGCTCGACAGCATTGTCCAGAAGCGTTTATGGTGGGCCTGCAACAAGCTCTTTCTGCCTCTCTGTGCACATCTCTATCATTCTTGCGGTCGAATTGAGGCCTTCAAAGATTCTGGTAAAGAAAGGGGTGGGGGGACACTGCCAGTAATCAGGCCAAGGCTGTGGCATCGAGACCAGGGAAAACCCACAAAGATCAGCTGGAGTTCTCTGCCACTCCTTCTCCTCCTCCTTCTCCTCCTCCCTGTTCTCCACAGCATCCAACAATACAAGCTGACTTCCTGACCTCTCGCCTCCCAGGCCCTTAAAGACAAACAATAAGACCCTTATTTGGCCCCGGCCATTCCCACAATCCCGGCTCGTACTGTCAGCGAACTGTCAGAGCCGCGGAGGAATTCTGCCGTTTCAGAGTTCAGCCGCTCTAATTGGGTGAGGGCTTGAGTGAGCCCTTTTTATTAGTTGTTGGGGGCACTTTACGCAACGTGTGGACAGGGCCACTCATCCACTATTAGCAATAAAAAGTATCACAGCTGATACATTAGACTGGGCACTAGTATTACTCAGCGTGCACTATATATAATTATGTTTTTTTTTCCAGATGCCCAAGACTCTTGGCTCACAAGGATTAACTGAGCAATAATAACTCCTAAGGGCAACGTCATTGTGACACAGAAGAACTGTGATGTGTGTGTTGAGCAGAAGTGTGGAGACCTAGAAGTTTGACTGCCTGTTTCCCTCTGGGCTATACGGCCCATTGTAAAAAAAAAAAAACACCCATGAGAAAATGTCCACAGGGCCAAGAACAAAAAGAAGTTTGTTGCCTGGGAAGGACATCTTGCAGAGGACATATTAAAAAGGGCCTTCTTCAGGGGGACTGAGGATGCCTTTGTTGTGGGGTGAAAAAGGGGGCTACCGTTGCCTCTCCTCATCCACAGGCCCCGGATTTGAAAACTCAGGCAACACATGATAAAATCTGACATCATCATCCTACTGCGGAGAAATGCACAAATGGATTCCAGGCTGGCCCGCGTTTAGTTGGGCACGACGTCCAGAGCCGAGGCCGTTAAAACGTCCCACAGCGTTCCTCACACGACTCTTTTTTTCACCATACTCGTAAACCGCTCAACTTATACTGTACTTGACTTCAGAGAAAACTCTTGGATATGGTGAGCCAGGCAAAGAAAAAGAACTCTATCCAGAGTCATGCATTATAGGTCCAGTGTGCTGGGCTGTGCGCCGCACCACGCCGCCTGTATGAAAGGCATCATTCTTTATACACACTGACAAAATCAACATAACAAAAAATCTGTGATTGATCATGTAAATATTTGTTAAACAGATTTGTGAGTCCTGGATGCCTTTGAGTGTTAGAGGCCATTTATGGTTTCGCTACTTGTTAAATTCTTCTCCAAGCATTAAAACTGCTTGATTAGCATTTTCCTTGATGCATATCTACTTTGATAAACAAATGACCTAACTTCATTAATACTTCTCATTTTATATTCCTCTGAAAGAACAAAGCACCCATCTGTATTAGCGATCCATTACACACACTGCACACACACATTTTTAACCTCGTTAAGATGAACGTTTGAGAATCTCCAACGAGCAAATTCTTCTGTAATGATGTGGTCTCGTGTCAATAACCTTTGTTATTACTATGTTATAACAAGAACTTAATGAGGACCTAATGTGACATTTCTCAGCACATGTACTGAATGGATGACAGCTGACCTAAAATAAGTGCTTTCAGCACTTCTGAAGCCTTGTATCATCCGGCCACACATACGGAGCACCAAGAATTCCCAACAGTACAGAGGATACATTCCGAGTTTACCAGTGAGCCCAGCAGCCTTGCCGTGTAGACAGCCCTGCATGCAATAGTGGAATTCTGGCACTATCCGCAAGTGCTGGTAGCTTCTGAGTGCAATCCTGGTGCCCTTGGCGTGCACAGAAACTATTCCTGGCATTCCAATGCTGGCCAAGCTTGCCAACTCCAAACTCACTTCCTCAGTTGTCTTTCTCTGCCTTTTAACAGAGGTCGTGACCTGCTTTTCATTTGTCTCGTCTCTCCTAAGACGCCTCTAAATGCTGGGCTAAGGGACTAAAAAAACTTTCTTATTTAGTTTATTTAGAGTTTATAGAGTTTATTTATTCATTTTATCCAAAGCAACTTCTATTCATCAGTTACTTCAGGGACGGTCTCCCCGAGAGCAAGGTTATAATGAAACAAGGGTATAATGGAATACAGTGTGCTAGCCTGATTCCCTCACTCCAACTCCACCACCGAGCCACCAGTACATACAGTATAAATAAGGGAAAACGTTACGCGAGGCGGTCATTATAGTGGAATAACTCCTGACAGAATTATTCCTGGGAGTTTTTCTACAATAATGGCAGCCTCGCAGAACATTATCCTACACATTACACAGCTATCTATTGAAAATATCATTGCTGCTCTTTGGCGCTATGAGACATGTCTTTTGTAAAATGCGCTATACAAATGAAATTGAATTGAATAATGTGACAATAAAGCATTGCTTTCATAGTCATTTTCATTATTACAACAGATGATGGCTACCGTGAAAAAAAATTATTCCTTAAAGGGGAAGATCGGTGTGAATCAATCCATATTCTGTCTGTTGTTCCAGATCACCAATTACTGTCAATATGAAAAGCACAAAATATATGGATACAACATAGTGAAGCGGTGAAGTGAATGGGGCATGATCACTTACTTTTCATTTCGCTTGGCTTGTTTGACATATTAGTTATCAGCTCGTTATTTGGTCTACGTTGCATCAAATTTGCTCTTGTGTACTTTTTCCTACAGACAGCACTCGGTGACCTTGAACAACAGGGCTATGCATTGATTCACACCAAAATTCTCCTTTAACAGCAGTCTTTTACATAACAGTCTGCTATCAAGAAATAGCAGGCTGTAGCATGTAGGGAAGTCCCACGGAATTGAACAGAGCATTCTACAGCATTATAAAGAGAAGTGTAATCATTTAGCAATATAACCCATGTGGGGGCGAGGTCATTCCTAGATATTCCCATGGTGTGGTTTGCCTACAGGCACAAAGCCAAAGGCTGAGGGCTGTAGGTCACCACAAGTAGATCCACGACCACAAGTAGATCCAACCTTGGTTTTGGGTCTCCTGTCTTTAAGCAACACAAAAGTTAATTAAACACCAAGATCCATATTCACTCTACTCCATTTAGATATTCTCTCTGGAAAGAAATGCCACATGTGATGTTATTAAAAACACTTTCCTCTTTAAAATTAACGTTCACATCAGTCAACTCAATGGTAAATGCAAAGTGATAATTAGCTGTGAAGAGTATCATGGGAGTACCCTATGGGCAAGAGACACTTAGAATGCATCTCGTCAATCAGAAATTGATAAATTATTCGACTAGGTCTAATTGTCAATCAGAAATTGATAAATGCTTCTAGATCTTTTACAATACACACCACAAAAAGATCTTCATAGGAAGAGAGCTGGGACTTATGTCAGATGGCTGAATTAGTGAAACTACACAAGGTCTCTCTCTCTCCTGAACCTTACACCCCCCCCCCCAAACAGACACACACACACACACAGCCACACACACCCACACACCAAACACCTTCATTCTGCCCTCTAACCCCCACCACCTCTTCATCATCACCTTCATCACACACTCCAGAGCTCACTGATAAATACACCACAGCACATCTTCCAGGAAAACATGTCCACAGACTGAGCGACGCATACAGTACGCATACACATATGCATTTGCATACGCATGCGCACGCTCATCTGCAGCCCACATCCCACATTTAAGAGACACAGATATGCATTAGAAGCTCTGGCCGCAACCCACGTGCACCAAGGCAGTACGTCTCTCCAAAGGCTGCTCTCCACACCCACGGCTGCATTTTATTTCCTCCCGCGCTCAGGGCCCTCTGCCGCATTACAGCCTGCTGTTGGAAGACATGCCAGAGGCATCACTCATCCTAACCCTACAGAAAGGCTTTGAAGAGGTTTTTTTTCTTTACGACCCTTCTTATACTTGCTGATCACTACTGGGCACATCAACACTAAGTCATTTACTAGACACTGTTCACTGGACACTCAAATCCACAGACATTTTTGTTTTATAAACATTTTCCTTGCATTTGTGTATTCTATACCTGCTTTTATGTGTGTGTGTGTGTGTGTGTGTGTGTGTGTGTGTGTGTGTGTGCGCGTGTGCAAGTACTTTTTGAATTCCTGGCCTGATTCTTTTGCCCTACCAGTTAAAAACACTAATAACTGTGCCGATTGACATAACCATCAAAGTATTAAAAAGACACATGGTGATGATAGCAAGCGAGACTAGGGGCCAACTCTCTGAAAGTGTCAAAGTACATACACCATGACTCATTTAAAGTCATTAGTCAGTTGACTCTTTTGATTATCAATTTGACGTATCAATCAAAACTGTTGCCAGTGCCTTTCTGGCACCTCAATTTGGAACAACTGTGACATCCTAACAATCTGCTCAGTGCAGTGCTTTCACAAATTTTCATCTGTGTTCAATTACTTCATTTTTTTTTATTCACCTTCTTATTGAGTCCAGCGTCATTCATTAAAACAAGTTATTCATGTTTGTCTCAAGTTAAATACACATTACGTTTGCAAGTTTTACAAACATTTTCCCTTCACCTCTTAATTGCCACCACCACGCCCCTTTCACACAGACTGATCCAGGAGATGTAATTGAGCGACAGTCGATAAAGACGACAGAAAACTGCAAGGCTTTTTCATCCTCAGGGCCAACCAACCTTGTCAAGCTCAGCAGGAAACCTGATCATATTTCATAAAGACTACGAGTGAGCGCAGTCCTGACTGCATCTGGAGCTCATTTTGAACCCTCCAGCACAATGAATTGAAATGGGATGCAAGGGTGGGGCGCTCTTCGTTTCATTTTTTTTTTTTCGCCAGAGAAGCCAGAGGAAAAAACAAGATTGTATAATGAAATAAAAATCTAATAGACTATGTCACAATCTCGCAGGTCTTCAATTACAGAGAGCAACTGGAACGCAGTCCACATTGTTCTAGGGTGGGGAAGCCGGAGAAGGGTCGGAGTTATTCCAACTGTGGATTCCTCTACATCTCTTCCTGGCCCGACCACAAGAAACACAGCAACTTTAGTGGCACCGACACCCTCTCAGGCTCTGCTTTCAAACGACGCCAAGATACATTCACAAGACACTGCACTGCTGGGAAAATATTCGTTTTCTTTTTTTATTATCTGAAATCGAGTTGGGAGTTCAAATGGCGGCAGATTTCAAGTCTGACCCGTGTCAAGCCTGTTGAACGACTGCTGCAACAGGACACTTACGCTTCTTAATTTCACTAATTTGTCAGCGTTCAGCAGCTACACAGGCTTGATGGTGACAATGCGCAGACCTGCACCGAGGCTTTTGCCTAGGAAGCCTTTGATTGATTTCCGTTGCGCTCAGAAGTCGCAACTAGATCGTAATCGTGTCATTCGATATGACATTTTCCTCCAACTCGAACCATGTGTTCCGCACTAGTGCGCAGACTACTTAGATAAACAGGCATTTCATCACAACCAAGAGATGCTTGAGGAGACGAGGGAGGGCAGCCCTTTGAATGCTTTTTTTTTTCCTTTCATTTTTTTAAGTGCCATACATCTGACATCAGGTCTTGGGTCAAATGCTCTGAGGCTTGGTTTCCCCAACACACTCAAGGCTCTGCATTCATATTCATATTTAAAAGATTGCATTGTTGCCGTTACTATGAAAGAAGTACATTTTTTTTAAATACACTCCCTGGGTTATCTTACTGTATGTGGGTATCAAACTGGCATGCTGTAATGCTATTGTGCTATGCTGTTTTGAAAATAAATATGCACATATTCCCCAAGAATATCATCATTGAACAGCTGACTGTGATTACGGAAGCCTCCTAATCTCCAGACATCTGGAGGGGCTACACCTTGCTTACCTGCGGGCAGTCTTTGATATAGTGTCCCTTGTTGAAGCACAGGTGGCACAGGTAGTTGGGTGGCGGCCGCTTGCTGGGCTTGCGGGGCTCAGACGAGAGGGAGAGGTCCGAAAAGTGGTCCGTCAGAGAGCTCAGGCCCTCGACAATGTTGTTCAGAGAGCCGTAAGGAGACGTGTTCTTGTACACCCCATTATTCAAGCCCTGTATAAGAGAAAACATCATTGCTATTAAACATTACAACATTACTACAGCATTATTACTGTATGCAGTTTTCATGTGGAACTAGTGGAGTCAAGTCAAGTGGGTTTAATTGTCATTTCAACCATACACACTGTGCAAAACATGACAGTCTCCCCTTGGGGATCAATAAAGTATCTATATATCTAGTCTCATACCCTGGATCAAGTGGTATCAACAAGATCAACAAGACATTTGTTACAAGTTACCTGAAAGACACAATAAATCTTATATGCATGAAGATGTTACTTGGCATTTGACAGCAATAGGCTACAATCAGCAATGTCGTGAAACTTGTTTTACCAGAACTGAACAGTGAATAATCTGAATGGCTGGTAGTAAAAACACTGGGGTTTATCCACCCTTCATTTAACCAAATTTATCTAGAGATGGTACCACATAACTGATTACCTAAGTTACCTATAGTTCCACTTTATCCGATGCATTACACCTAGAGGTAAAAGCATGCATGTTATAAAATTATTAGAATTTGCGTTTGGTTGAGGCTTTGTGGTCATGTGCATATCAGACAACAGTGAAGCCATTTTATGGTGGTTACACTAAATATATCTGACTAGTCAGGAAGTGGTTTTAACCATGACATATTCAAACCCAATGCATTCTTCTCATTGCTACTGAGTCATAGTGATTAATCCTATCGAGTCACGCTACACTTGAAGAGTGACCAGCCAATTGCATCACTGTCTTGGGCACTTTGATTGATCGCTCTGCCCAGCAGCAAAACAGCGTCAGTCTTTATTTCAGCTCAGCGGTTGCGACTCCAGCGCGCCCAGCGAAGAGGAAGTGGTCATCTTTCCCTTGGCCGGACACAGCACCAGCCTTTGTCACACACTTTTCCTCCTCGCTTGCCTTACACCCCATATCAGCCCGACAATCAGTAGCATTGTGCTGGTGGGTGACGAGCACCATGGTACCGCAGAGGAAAAAAAAAAGTGTGAGCAAGGCTGATGATTGAACGTGCCCACACAATAGGCATGCCAGCTATGCCACCCTGCAACAGTGTCATGCTGTGTGCACGGGAAGAAGACTGTGATCCATGATGTCTGTGCTAAAAAGGAGCTCCAAAGCGTGATAAAGCGTGAAGGAGCTGATAAAGATGTGTGGCTTATTGATCATATGGGCCTTCATACTCTCTCTCTCTCTCTCTCTCTCTCTCTCTCTCTCTCTCTCTCTCTCTTCATTTCTCATGACAGATCACAAAATCTGTAACAGAAACTATTAATTTTTAATAATTATTAATATGGGCTCTAGAAGAAAGCACAGTATGTATGATATAAATATTTGTAGTAGGTATCTGAATAACACTAGTATGTTCCTTCACATTTTGTTAGACGGTGCCTGTTTTCTTTTTGTGCCTCTTATAGCAAAGTCATCAGGAGAGGGAAGGGGGGAAAATCAGGGCTAAAAATAACAACTCCAACATGTGGTATCAACTATGCTAGTTGCAAGTTCTTGCAAAGATATTACAATTGACCCAGATCTTGTTGTAAAAAAACACTTTTTCAGGCTTCTCTCTCCCCAATCAAATGAGAACACAAAGCACATCCCCAACCACTGTCTTTCTACAAAAGATGTGCTTCTAATTCCTGAAGGCCTTTCTTTCCACTAAAGCCCTGGGAAGGAGGTTAATCAAATTGCAACACCCCACTACCCCCCCCACCCCCCCCCCCCCCACACACACACACACACACACACCTCCAGAATGAGAGGGAAAAAGAAATACCGTAACGCTTCATACCCTAGTGGTTGAGAGAATCAGGACCCAGGTGAACTCGAGCATTCACAGGGCCTGCGATGACCAGTGTGGGGCCTATTTGGGTCTGCCAGTCCTCAGAGGTCTACTCCGCAGACACCAGTGGTCAGAGGCGAACACACACAAGCACTATATCAGGGCACAAGGAGGGCTTAGTCCTTCGCCTAATTACTGCAGTGCATCTCCCCACAGAACTAAACCCCTGCTGCTAACAGGGAGAGAGGCAGAGAGAGAAAGAGGAAGAGGGAGAGGAGGAAAAAAAAAGCGAGAGGAACTCATTTCACTAAGAGAAATCCATTTTTTGGTTGATCTCTTTAAACACCAAGAGTGTCAGGGAATCAGAGTGGTCGGATTTGGTAGGTGATTTAAATTCTTTTGGTTCTCTTTTTTTTCTAGTGTGGATTCCCACTGAGATTATGCCGATCCTGTGTGGCTTCTGTAGGTGTTTTAAACCAAAAAAACGTCCCACTGAATACAGGCACTGTACACTGGTGTGTTTATATTGATTCTATACAGTGAGGTTTTTTTTTTAGTGTTAAAAAACTACTTGTGCAAAACACCCTTCAACGTGCATGCTGTACAGATTCATTTTGATGAGACACAAAATGAGTCCCCAGGACTGGGTCTAAGCTCTGCAGGAGACGTAACCAGCAGAATGCAGAGGCACAGAGACATTGTCTGACACTCTGTTGGCCTTTTGTTTTGTGTGTTTGTGTCAGCGCCCCCAGAGAGAATCGCACATTCCTATCAGAAACAGTCGACGCTATAATTAAATGCAGAGCTAAAACTATCCAGTTATAGCCACACAACAGGCTTTGCTTATAATAAAAGCCAAATCCGTTTGGATTCACGTCAGGTTTGTTATAGCAATGCACAAAATGGGCCATAATTACCACTCACAGTCAAGTGTTTCAGGAAGACAAATGCCATGATGCAATGTGCAGTCCTGGAAATGCAAATGACAGAGTTCAAAACGGTGTCCGGCAAAGTAGTGAAATTATAATCATTGGATTATTGAGACTTCCTTCTATACAGACCTGACTTGGGATGACAGAACTGCACTAGAACAACTTGCACATACTGAAAGGTTTCACTGATTAACCGCAAGACGGTCAACAAGCATGAAACTCTAACCCCAGACCTAGCAAAATGCAGTTAAGGATATTTTAAGTGCTAATCTGCAAGACAACATGGGAAATGAGTGTTATTTTCAAATATGAGATAAGGTATTGGATACAGTACATTGGACCGAAAACTGCACTTTACTTTTTAACTTTTTAAATCACTTTACTAATCTAAAAGGTTAGGATATTAGAATCACATTTAACTGAAAGAACAAACATGATGTGTCATTCTGAAATAAATCCCAGTGCAAGTTAAGATGAAAACCTGCTGAAAACATCTCCTTGAGGAAGTTGAACTTTGTTTTATTTCTCCAGCCTGTGCTGTATGTCATTTCTGATGGGCATCGTAAATCTTGTTATATGTTGTGTGTAAGCCCTTGAATGTAATGTCATTCCAGTTCTAAAATGACATTTCATGCATCTAAAAGGCAAATTAGGGAGAGACTGTATGTTACCCAAAGAGAAAAGCATTTGGGTGTGGTGTTCATCTCACTCTTAACAAAAGTTACAGCTAAATGCTCTCTCTCTCTCTCTCTCTCTCTCTCTCTCTCTCTCTC
>JAGFZM010000004.1:720504-733871 GCA_017657215.1 Limnothrissa miodon | reverse complement strand
GTCATTCACCCATAGTCATCACTAGTACTGACCTTTTAAGGTAGTCATTCACCTGATAGTCATCACTAGTACTGACCTTTTAAGGTAGTCATTCACCTGATAGTCATCACTAGTACTGACCTTTTAAGGTAGTCATTCACCCATAGTCATACTAGTATGGTAAGACAAAACAAAACATGGAGATTTTCAAAGCGTATAATACAGAGAACTAATGTATTGCTGATTCATTATGTTACTGGGCCAATGGCGAAGTGCTTTTTCTGCCAGAAATACTCTTGTCATTCATACTGTAGATATCCCTGTCGGGCATTGGTAGTCAGGTAGTCATTCACTCACAGCATCACTAGTGTTTACCATTGAGGTAGTGATTCACTCAGTTATCACCAGGGTTTACTATTAAGGTAGTCGTTCACCTATATTCATCAGTAATGTTTGCCAGTAAGGTAGTCATTCTCCCAAAGCTATCATTAATGTTTTACATTAATATAGTACCCATAGTATTTACATTGGCAGGACCTGTATTTCAGTCTAGCATGGTGTGGAACACACACAACTATTACTCTGTTCACTTAAGATCATAAACCATGTTGGCAAAACCGAGGTGAAGGCGTAATTTCAGGAAGATTGAGGAGAAAGCAGAGATCGTCTGTTTACAATCAAGAAATAAATGTTTCTTTTTGTTTTTCTGGATAGGGAGCAGGGACTGATGAAGCATGCCTTATTGAGATCTTATCGTCTCGCAGCAATGCAGAGATTAAAGAGATCAACAAGATCTATAAATCAGGTGAGTTTATTTGATCTACTAACTGATTGGGTTGTGGTTGTGGTTCCACATGTGCATGCCAGCTACGATTGTGTTTAGACTAAACAAGCAAACAGTAGAATAGTCGATAATGGTTTATTAGTGTTATGTGCTGTTGTTTATGTTTTCTTCCTGGTTTTATACATTTAGGATTAATGTACTAAAAATATAAACAAAATGAGGAAAAGCATGTTTCATGTTTATTCAGATACTCATAAAATCCATGTTAGCAAGTTAGTAGGCAAACCAGCTGTAGCACAAGGCTGGCTCTGATATAGCGCCACACTGTTCCATGTGTTAATGAATGAGTCAGTGCAAGACTATGAAACACTGTTCTGTGATTCAGCTTGAGGCAATGCAAGAGTGGTGTCTGGTCATCATAGCCCACAGAATTCCACACAGCTCCTCTAATTGAATTAAAATATTTTGTCCAGTTGTTGTTTACATGTGCTGCATGACTTTTTCTGGTTTCTTTTTTATTTTCCTCCAGAGTATGGTAAGTCACTGGAGGACGCTATCAGCAGCGACACCTCAGGCCATTTCCGCAGGCTCCTGATCTCTCTCTCTCAGGTACACACACACACACAGAAACCGGGTTTCTCCTTCACAAGAGAAGCGAAACGGAGAGAAGCAGAGCAGACAACTCTTTAGATTAGCTTGTCTAAAGAGTCATCACAGTGTAATTTTCTTTGGTAACTTTGGTAACTTTGGTCAGGACTCTGGACATGAATATGTTTATGATCTGTTATTGACCATACGGTCGCCTGTTGATCAAACAGGTCACAGGACAAATGGATTATTAATCCATCATGCTTTGCTTGTATTTATGTTATGAACTTTGTCATTGTTGCAATTAAATGGTTGCTGTGTGGCAATGTATTTTTTTTTATTTGTAAGTTGCTTTAGACAAGTGTTTGTCAAGCAATAAAGAGAAGTAAGCATGCCCATGAAATATACTCTTAACTATTCTTTAAAACATCCCTGTTTGGAAATGTTTTCTCATTTGAAGGGTAACCGGGATGAGAGAGAGAATGTGGACATCTCTGTAGCAAAGCAGGATGCCCAGGTGATTTTTTTTTTTTCACTGCACACATTGTTTCTGTAAACATTTTACATCATTTTCTTGTACTGTAGTTGTCGTCATCATAATGTTCAGATTCACTGTACAACAGGCATCCATCACTCACTCTTTTACATTGTTATTTTTCTCTATCTCAGAAACTGCATGCGGCCGGAGAGAACAAAGTGGGCACAGATGAGTCCCAGTTCAATGCCATTCTATGTGCCCGCAGCAAACCCCACCTGAGAGCAGGTAAACCTGAAAGTCAACATAGATTGTAGTAGAAGTGTTGCCCGTAAAAAATAGTTAGTCAAGGTTCAGTTTCTCATAATATATTGTTGAAATCACAAAAAAATAAACAGCCAATTTATTTTTTATAAAGCAACTTTTATAAAAAGTTTGTCAATGTTTTCTAAACTGTAAAGCACTGGGAAACCCTGCCACCTGTGTTGACAAACAAAAAAATTAACTACATAAATATGCAACTACATACATTCCCACTGACCTAACGTCAGTCTGACTCGTTCAGATTTGTTTTCCCCCTCTGGACAGATAAATGGGTAATTCAATGAGTAATTTGCTTAAACAACCTGATACTGGGCATTGGGCAGTGTTGGAACAAGTGAGATTTTCTGTGGTTCCAAAACAAAACAAAAAAAAGTAACAGCTCACACCCATAGGCCAGGAGATAAAACTAAAACATCTCCAGTTAGAACTAATGAACCTTTCTGGATAGAAAGCTCCAAAAAGACTATCACTGTCATGACCTGGTTGAATGAGAATCTTTACAGATGTAATGCACTGCTGATTGTGTATTTGTGGTAGCCTAGAGATCCGTCCCATCCCGTCCTGTAAACAATTTCATGCCTACTCGCATCAGGAAGCTCTATAAGGTTTTATAGCACTTTTCACATTGACTATTGCTCTATGAGGTTTTAAAGTCAAGTTTAATTGATTGAAGTTGAATTGATCATTGGTGTTTCCACAGTGGTTCATTAGTGTTGTATTATAGAGCCAATTAATAGTGACTCTGCCCTCCCTAATATTTCTACAGTATTTCATGAGTATCAGCAGATGTGTGGGAGAGAGATTGAGAAAAGCATCTGCAGAGAGATGTCTGGTAATCTGGAAGATGGCATGGTTGCTGTGGGTAAGTGCACACACACACACACACACAATCAAAGCACTGGACACTGAACCATTTTCAGTCTGTGCTGCTTCATTTTCACAGCCTTTTTGGCCCTTTCACAGCCTTTTTGGCCCTAGCCAAAAGCCACAATGGTGTCTTGTTACTGATTTCCTATTGGTGTCTATCTTATAATTGTAATTGTTATAAACATGTAATCTAATAAGATCTTATCAAACATTCAAAATAATCAATAGAAAAGTCACTGACATAATCACTGACTTGTTCACTAAAAAGAAACATATACCAGTAAAAAAACAACTTATTCTCTTTACATTGGCACTAGGTACTGTATATTGCAACAAAATATCATTGGAAAACCGCCAATGATGCAACTAGTGCTTGTAAGGCAATGACAATGATAGAACTTAGCTAGTAAGTCAATAAGCCATATACTGTACCATTATGGGTGTGGATTAGTTCATAAAATGAAATGTAATAACAGTCTTAACCGTGTGTGTGTGTTTGCGTGTGTGTGTGTGTGTGTGTGTGTGTGTGTGTGCCCTTTCTGCGTTGAGGAGGTATTCTAACGTGTGCTTTTGGTTTTCAGTCAAGTGTATCAAGAACACCCCTGGTTATTTTGCTGAGAGACTCCACAAAGCCATGGCGGTGAGCAAGAATTTCAGTTCAAGATCAGTCATTCAAGCATAGACATTTGATTAGTACTTGCCACCTCTCTGTTCTAAGACTTGACATGGCATTATTGTTTACAGTAATCAGGGTTCCTACGCGGTATGGAAACGTTTGTTTGTATGGAAAATTTTAATTTGAGTATTTTCCAGGTCTGGAGAGGTATGGAAAAAGGAACTTAGGTTCTGATTCTGTTAACTAAACAAAGCCATCAGGCTACTCTATTATCAGGTTTATCATTTAACTACCTTGTTGGAATTCACTCCTGTTCCTCAGCACACAATACATCATGACTCAGCTGATGGCAAGAAATAAGGCATCAGATGAAGGGATGAAGGCTTTAATATATAGGGCTCCATTTTCATGATCACTAGCGCATTGTCAGAAGTCTACGGCACATTTGTCTTTGGGGGCGGTCCCAGCAGAAAAACGGTATTTCGCCTACTTGAAAAGTAAATTAGTGAATTAGTTATGGGTGTGTTTGGGAATGGAACAAACCAATCAGAGTTCACACTTTCATTCCCTGTAAAAGCCCAGTGCATTGTCTCATGCCATATGTATTATGATGGCAGATTAACCTTGGCAAAATGTTTTCATGTGAAGAAAATGTGCATGGGAGATTTAAAGTATATATAACCAAAATATGAGCTTAAATGATGTTCTGGTGGTGTAGTCTAATCTGTAGTTTCCTGTTTCTTGACAACCTAGCTGGAAAAGTGTATTTATATATGTGTCACCATGTATAACCATGGTGTGAAGTATGTGATGTACATTTGAATTTTATATTTCGAGGACTCTATATGCGCTGCTGCTCGCTCCTGCTGATGAAAGAAGCAGCGTGTGCCTGCACTCTTCCATATCCCAAAGCACCAAGCGCCCATAAAATAGCCTTTGAAGAATGATTCCTGACCCGTTTTTTTTTTTCTGGTCAATGGCGCACTGACTTTCAGTACCCATATAATAGCAAATTCCGCGCTAAGTGCCAGACCACACCCATTCTTTTCACTGACACGCCTGACAGAGTGCAAAGCAATCTGCTCTCTTGACAACATACATTTCTGCCGGAAAAAAGAACAATGCGCTCGCACAGAATAGCAATGATAGGTTGCGCAAATCGCAAAAGCACAGTGTGCCATGTGCACGTTGGAACCCGAAATGTCCTTCTATGCACTCATGTTATTTTGAAGTAATTTAATTATATAAGTAGTTGTACTATGATGTCTCCAATATCTGAGAATTTGAGTATGGAAAAAGTCTGGAATTTTAAATGTGAAAAAGTGTAGGAACCCTGAATAATGTATAGCTCATATATTTGTACTGTATATGGGAAGGCCATGAGGTACATCTGGTAAAATAGTGTTATTTTGATAGGTAGCAATAACAACTATAATTGGTTAAACATAGTCTGTATTTAGTTTTGTAATATACACAACAAGCCCTGCAACACCCAGACAAATACAAACGTTGGGAGTTTACGGGGTTCTCTGTGTGACAGGGGGCAGGCACTAAGGACTGCACACTGATTCGGATCATGGTGTCCCGCTCCGAGGTGGACATGTTGGACATCCGCCAGGAGTACATGCGGCAGTATGGGAAATCCCTCTACAACGCCATATCTGTAAGTGCCATATGCTCTCCACTCTCCTTACACAGGAGACGGCACACTTTTTCCCCCATCTTTTTGTGGCTATAAAACATTGAACCTGATACAAACATTTAAAACTTTGGGGGACTTTTGTTGGTCTTTTGGTCGTTTGTTTATTTATTTGTTTGTTTGTTTGTTTGTTTGTTATGTCTCTTTAGGGCGACACCTCTGGTGACTATAAGAAACTGTTGCTGAAGCTTTGTGGAGGGAGTGACTAAAGAAGACTGACAAGAGACTGCTGACACAGGAAGACAGGGTGGCAATCAGTGTAATCAAACATTTTAGCATCATGCAATTCTATATGCAAATACATATATATATATATATGTTTGTGTGTTTTTTGTTACATATAGCCAATAATATTTCCTGCTTATGCTTTTGTAGCTTAATTTAGGTGGTTTACAGTTTTCATTTAAAATGATTTCAGCTGGTTTATAGCATATCAAGATGCTCCTTTCTTTTTGTCATTATCAAATATTTTTTTTATAGATGATTGAACAGATCCTGTGGAGTGTCAAACTTTTTTTCAGTAACTATTTTTATATTAGAATTCAACTTGCAACCATGCTAGTAATAGCCAAATATTTTCAAGTAGTATCTATTTACTTTTTTCACTGAATTTCACATTTCCATGACTGAGATACTACTTGTAACTTGAATGAATGTATAACTTGAATGCACGAATATCCTTTATGTGTGTTGGAAAGCTGATAAGTCTATCCACTTAATCTCATATGAAGGCCATTTTAATGTGTTAATGGAACAAGGCACAAGGACATGTATTCTAAATTCAGAATATATAAACGATAGGCCTATTTAGCTTACGTCATATCACATGTACTCTGAAGTACGGAAATACTCCCAACCATAGCCTAAACCCCATCCATAAGTACATTAAAATGACATTGTTGTATCAGGGACTATAGATTATAAATATTTCAGAATTCTTTGTATTCTCTTCAATTATGTTCAATTGTGTTCTGTTCTGTGCGCCAGACTAAATTTCCAGCTGTTAATGTTTATCGCCTATGGTTACCACATTCAATACACAATACCACATTCAATACACAATACACAATACCACATTCCATACCATATCAGTGTGCCATTCCATTTCTTGCCATGATCACATTACTCTGATGATGATTGCCTCTCAGAAATAGCAGCTTTTTTTATGTCCAGCATACGTTATATCCTGCTTCCATAGCTTAAAAACTCTGACTAACACCATTAAATACACGCTCTAAATGCTGTACTAACCTGTGCCTTGCACTAACTCCTACTAATGCTTGCTTTGCCCATGTTACAAGCAGTGCCTTCTGTAACTGGAAGTGAAGGTTAATAGCATGCATCCCTAATGCATGTTGGGTAGTTTGAATTTATTGACTTTAAAGCAAGATAGTCTAATAAAGAAGTTTTCAGGAATTGTGACATGTGACAGTGTATGTCATTAAAATTATGTAGTCACAATAATAAAGAGCATAATATTTGTTTTATATATTTGAAAGACTGCAAAAGATGTCATGGTCATTAACAGGATTTTTCTGCTTCCTTCCCTCTTGAATCATAAAATGACTTTACTAAATCATTTCAAAAAATGTATTTTGCAAAATAGCACTTCTTTTCCTGTCAATTTTGGTGCAAAATGCACTGACATATTTAAAATCTATTGTCAAATCACTCTGTACAATCAAACTCTGTGATGCAGCCAACCTTGTGAAGTGAAGTGACAAAAAGTTTTGTGTCCATTTAAATGAGATTAAAGATCCTGAAGTTTGCAACGCAGCAATAATGGAATTATGATTTCTTTCTCTTTTCTGTATACATTTTGTATGACATGGTCAACTAACTGCTGTATCTACTGTTTTTACTGTTTCTATTTTAACACTTCATTTTTATATTTCCGTGGTACACTTAAGTAAATGTAAAACAATAATAGGCAACAGTTACCAAAACAAAATGGATAGGTATATATAGATAGATAGATAGATAGATATACACACACACACACATTCCATTACAGTCATTTGTCTACACATGTATCAAATTGCAATATTATCCTATGTGTCACGTCCTCCATTATGTACATCTCTTTCACAAGTTTCAACCAGTCATGAAAAAAGGGTAGTAAGCGCTCTGACGCACGCAGGCAACTACTTAGACAGCCCTGTGTGACGTCAGAAAGTCTATATATTGACTGCGCTTACGCTTCAGGTCCTCTGCCTTTTTCACCTCGCCTACTGCGTGTGTGTTTCTGAGTCGATCTTCGTTTGCTTTTGCAAATAATTCTAAAACCCAACGGCTTTTGTCAAAGCCCACCACAACAGCTTTTTTCAAAGCTCTCCGAGGGATTCCATCTTGCTCAAAGTGCTCACGCCGGTCCCTAACTTCTGGTACCTTGAGACGCAAGATGGCTTCTCGTCGCTGTACCGACTGTGATCGTCCCATGGCGCTCTCCGACCGCCATGCTGTATGCTTCATTTGCATGGGGAGTGAGCATGCTATGCTAGCCTTCTCGCAGCCTGATCTCTGCTCGGCCTGTGAACGCCTCTCCCCCGCTGCTATTGCCAATCGAGCGGCATTTTTCGTGGGTTCCACTGGCAGTCTAGGGGCGGCTTCCACCCCCGTTGGCATCAGTGCTCCTCCTGCCCGCCAGTTGGCCGAGCTTCCCCCGGCGTCCTCGTACCCGGATGGGCTACTCGGCCGGTCTTCGGTGGCTACTCGGCCGTCGGTTAGCTTCTCAGCGGCTAGTCTGCTACCGGCTAGCCAGCTAACCGCGGCCCATCCGGCTAGCCCTGCTAGCTCCATCGGCGCTGCCTTTGCTCGCGCGGCTACTTCGCCGCTCCATGCCGACGACTCGGACGACCCGGTCATCGAGGCTGTTGATGAGGAAGAGCTCGCCTCCTTTCTCTCCGCGAAGGGATGCGCCACTGTTGAGGATCTGCCACCGATCCAAAAGACCCACGCCGCCCAGCTAGCTTCAGAGCTAGCCACGATGGCTACCCAGGCGGCTAACAGGCTTGGCCTGCCCCCGCCTCAGCGCTGTCCGGGGGGGGGGGGGGGCGTTTTGACCCTTTCTCCGGCGAGCTGCCTTCACCTGATGCCCTCCCCCTCCCTGCTCACCCCACGGTCATGGCGGATGCGCAGGCCTCCTGGGAGGCTCCCTACGCTGCCATTGCCCCCATTCAGGGACACGCAGCGTTTTACGCGATGGACTGCGCGGGCGCCATTGGCCTCGTACAACTCCCGCGCGTTGAAGATGCGGTCGCTGGGTGCTTAGCACCATCTTCTGCCACCACCTGGACATCGCCTCCTGAGCTCCCTTCTAAGCCGTGCCAACGCACAGAAAAGCTCGTCTCTAAGGCCTTTATTTGTACAGGCCAGGCGATTAGGCCGCTTAACACCGCCTTCCTCCTCTCCTCTCTATCTGAGGAACTGGTGGCGGATCTCTCAGCGCAGCCGTCGGATCTCACACTCCACCAGCTGCGCAGGGCCACCGCTCTCACCTCACTGGCCATCAGGGCGGCCATTAAAGCCGACGGGCGCTCCCTTGGCTCTTTGGTCGTCATCGACAGGCACCTCTGGCTGAACCTCTCGTCCATGCCAGAGAAGGAGAAGCATCAGCGGACGCATCAGACGAAGGCAGACGTGCCCAAAGCTGCGCCACTGCCAGCTACTGAGTCACAGCCTTCATGGCAGCCCCCGCCACGCGTCCAACTAGCCAGGACCGGCGCAAGAGGCCACAGCGATCCTGATACGATCGCGTGTGTGCGGCAGAGCATGTCATGCGACCCCTGTCCATTGACTGCTATGCCTCTGAGTGCTCTGAAAGGCACGGGTCTTCGCTCTGCAGTCCCCAGCTCAGAGTGTTTACCCCCGCTTCGGTGGTCCTCTCTGATCTCACCCCCTCACGGGGCGCTGAGTTTGCCTTGTTCACAAGCACCCCGCACACACATTCCCGCCCCTCTGGGGCAATGTTTGACAATGAGCCCCGGCTCCGGCCGGAGGACGCTCTCTGTTCTGTCAGCGCTGTTGCGCACCGGGGCACCGGTCCGGTCTCCACCGCGCATTCAGCTTACGCACGCCGTGCACTCTGCGCCTTGCGTGATGTTATGCCCCGAGGGCGCCCAGGTGGCGCCGGGGCCTCTACTGACGTCGCGACCCCCGCGTCCTCTTCCTCACTCGCCCCCGGGCAGTGGGCATGCGACGCGTCAGAGTCATTTACGGTCGAGAAGCACTCCCCCAACTCTCTCGCCGCCTCTGTCGGCCTTTTCATCGCTCAGATACGAGCAGAGCTGTCTGCTCAGTCAGATGCATCTGCCATTGTGCGATCGGGAAACTTCTCCCCCCTCTCCACCGACGTCGCTGACGCGCGATCCAGGTCGGCCGCCCCATGGGGCGTCGCGAGTGATGTGCGCGGCTCGCCAACCACGTGTGAGCGCTGATGGGTCTCACACACGGTCGGCTTGCCCTCAGCCCCCACGCTACGACTGGTCGCTGCCATGTCAGTCGAACGCTCTCCACCTTCGCGGACAGCCTCAGTCACTGACCTCTGCCCCCATAGTGCCACTCGGGGGCAGCATAGCACTTCGTTTGTCCTTGCTGCCTCCTCACTCAGCCTCTCTGCTCAGGCAGAATTGGGCGATGTGCACAACGTCACGTTGGGTCCTTTCAACAGTGTTGAAGGGCTATCAACTGCAGTTCAGGTGGCCACCCCCGCCCTTCAGAGGTGTCCTAGAGTCAGTGGTGCCCCCCTCCAGGGCCCCTGCTCTCAGACAAGAGCTTCGCGATCTTTTGAGAAAGGGTGCTATTCAGCGCGTAGATCCGGCACTGGCGCGCGCAGGTCGTTACAGTACGTACTTCCTGGTGCCCAAGAAGTCGGGCGCTTTTCGCCCTATTCTAGACCTCAGAGCGCTCAATGCTTCGCTCAAACCTCTCACTTTTCGCATGCTCACGGGGCGTATGGTGGCGGAGTCAGTCCGCCAGGGGGATTACATGGTCACCATAGACCTTCAGGACGCAGGATTTCCATATAGGCATAGTCCCGAGGCACAGGCATTTTCTACGCTTTGCCTTCGAGGGCAGAGCTTACGAGTACACAGCCCTCCCCTTCGGTCTGTCCCTTCGGTCTGTCTCTTCGGTCTGTGTGGAGGCGGCGATCGCTCCTCTACGTGCTCAGGGCATCAGACTCCTCAATTACTTGGACGACTGGATGCTGCTGGCAGATTCCAGACAGCTCTTGACGTCTCAGGTTCACACTGTACTGCGTCACCTGCACGATTTGGGCTTCTTAGTCAACCTAAAGAAGTGCATGCTCTCTCCCTCTCAGGAGGTCGAGTTCTTAGGCGTGAGGCTGAACTCACGCTCAATGGTTTTCGCTGGAACGAGATGCGCCGCTAGGGTTAGACGCGCTGGCACATCCGTGGCCGCGGCGTCTACTCTACGCTTTTCCCCCACTTCCTCTGATGCGTCAGGTGTTGGCCAGGATCAGAGTAGGGGCTCACAGGGTGATTCTGATCGCCCCCCATTGGCCATCTCAGAGCTGGTTCTTGGATCTGGTCTCACTGCTGGACGGCCAGCCTTGGACCCTCCCAGTGCGGAGGGATCTCCTATCTCAGGCCCGTGGGTCGCTGTGGCACCCCAGGCCGGAGGCGTGGAGACTGACGGCTTGGCCCCTGAACGGGCGCGTCTCTTAGAGCCAAATTTAGAACACTGTCACAAACCAATCAGTGCGCATGTGGTGAAAATGAGGGAGAAACGAAAATGGAGGAGAGGTTAATAATTGCCGTGTGTAATCAGCCAGTATTAGAGTGCACCCAATATCGCCGAGGCCGAGCACAAACTTTATTAATTTCATGCAATGCATAAATAAGCGCAACTAGGCCTTCTCCTCTCAACATTTTGTCTCGAAGTGCCGGTAATTTTTTGTTTGGTGTGCCCCAGCAGGAACAAATTTCATTGATTGGTGCTGCTGTCTCAGCAAGTCTGCCGTCAGATACGCCTACCATCGTACTTCAACGGACGCAAGCGTGTGTAGGCACCGTTACCCTGATTAACGACACGTTATGGAGGTTGTCGTGTGCGCAGCAGTCATTCAAGTCAGCTGGAAGTAGCTCAAACGTAGCCTTACTTCTAAAGCGTTTTTGATGTGTTGATGTGGGTAAATGTGACTATTTAGACAACAGCTGGTGCGAGAGTAATACATTGCAATTTGACGTCTTGTTTCATTGGATGCGCCGCATTACCTGTAAACAATCTCTATTTAGAATCTGCCGAACGTGCAAGGCTACCAAACTCGCCGACAGCTACATTTTGCATCCAAAGCTGTCATTTAAAATCTTTGCATTGCATTGTGTGCTACAGACTTGTAATGAATATTCATGTTAGAGGTTGGCTGAATAATGCACATCCCTATTACCGGTATTAGTATGTAATGTGTATGTGAGTCTTGTGTATGGATGCTTTTGATGTTTACGGTTGTTTAATTTTTAACCCTAAATCTTGCTTCTGTGGAGGTTAAATGTCCCAGGTGGGATAATTAAATAGTTCTTGTCTTGCCTTAGATTCTCCAGTATGGTGTGGACCAGAGCTTGATGTAGAAGATGCTGTCAGCTGGTGGGCAGATGTTTCTGATACAGGAAGGTACCCAGCACTCACCAAAACAGCACAAACACCACTGATTGAGTCATCTTTCAGTTACTTGTCAGAACTCATTGACTCAAAAAATGGCAGCATGAGCATCAGCACTCTGAGTGCCATCCAAACAGTGAAACACACCATGGTGACCCAAAAGAAAACTGCAGTAGAAATGTTCAATAGAGAAAACAAAGTATGGGCCAGTAGATCCGAAGATGTGTCAAAACATCCTGTCGGCTGGAAGTAAGGACAAAGCCTTAAGAATGCAAGCAGCCTTGAAGGAGATGGAGAGATGGAGGGTGTTCGACTGCCAGCCATCCTCAAGTGCTGCCAGAAGAACCAAGGCAGAAGAGGAGGCCAGAAGGAGGCATACGGCCTAGTGTCACACGCTTAACACTTACTTGAGTACACAGTGACGGCATCGCCCATTCTGCCCATACCCCATGTTTGTATAGCAGATACTATTCTTCTATTAAAACTATATGCCCCTATTACAGTTTTAATTACACTATTTTTGCTTGGTTTAACCTCCTTATTGTAATAGTCTCTAAGTTGTAAATATCTAATATGGTCTTGGTTGTCTAATGGGAACTTTTCCTTCAAGTCTTGAAAGCTCAGAATACTCACCTCTTTAATTACAGTACACAGAGCAGTTATTCCACATGAGGCCCAATGGTTGAATCTCTAAACTTGGGTATTTGGAATGAAACACTTATCATATACTGGCCATCTTAGCTTACTGGTATCTGGCTCTAATGTATTACTACGTGTGGTGTCATACCACACTTTAATTGTAAACTGGGTGATGGGGTCCATGTGGTTGTAAAAATCTTTGGCTTTATCAGCATTGCCAATAAAATTTGAGATTTCCTCCATTTGGCTTCATAGGATTTATCATACCAGCAGACTTCATGTTTTATTTGCGCTGCATTAACATGCATTATCATTTATTTATCAAGTAGCACAAAAAACCTTGATGACCTTGGAGGCAGCCTATATCTAAAAGAGTACACATCTCAGTGCATTTCCATTCATCTGTCTACTACCTCATTTAGGCTAATTAGCTCTATTGGACAGTGGTATACAAAACTTAATCTCGAATAGGTGAGATGCTCATCTAATCTGATCCAACAATCTATTCTTCAGACTCTGAGAACAGCTGAAACTAAGCAGGGTAAAACTCATTTTTCTTTTTGTATTTCCCCAAATGATGATGTGTCACTTTTGAGAACCGGGTGCTGGCAATGATTAAGACTCCAGCCGAGTTTGATGCAGCTGAGCTGAGAGAAACCATTCCCCCATTGTCACCACTTATCATTTAGGTAGTCATTCTCACAACTATTTACCATTAAGGTAGTCATTCTCACCACTATTTACCATTTAGGTAGTCATTCTCACCACTATTTAC